>OZ038484.1:62376048-62423548 GCA_964036315.1 Acanthosepion esculentum | reverse complement strand
TTTTACTGTATACATTTACTATGCACTTGCACTCTTTTCATGCTTTCATTAAGCTCCTTTCCCACTTCTCTTTCCATTACACACAATGTCCTGTCTTTCAATCATCATACGCCTGTTATGTTTTTGAAAGATATTTTTTGAAAGATGATTATGTAGCGTTCTTTGTGTTTTTTTAAAAAAATAAAGCGTTAAAGTGGTAATTTTAAAAGTATTCCCCGAAGAGACTGTCAAATCGAAACCGTGGTCGCGTATTTTAATTGACCTCCTGATTTTTAAACTTATATATATATATATATATATATATATATATATATATATATATATATATATATATATATATATATATAGATATTGCCATTCCAAATTTGAAATAATTTTCCTTCAGTGAAGTTCATAAAAATATTAGGATGCAAGAGGTTACAGACAGTGAAAGAAAAAGAGGGAAAGGCCAACTCCTTTCGCTCATGGGAAACATTGCAAACCTTTCATTAATCTATCTCTATTTCCATGGAAAGAATTCAGACAAACTTCATTTCTTAGTTCTGCCTGTTCTAACCATAACGTCTAAGAGCCTTATGCTACTCATATTTCATAATCTTGAACTATCAATAAAAACATTCGTCAGGAGAGAAGAACTAAGAACTCCTGGAAATAAATGTTTACAAAGTCTTCAATTTAATATGTAAAAAAGAGAATTTGCTACCAAAGTACATATACACACAAAGGCAATCAATGAATGGATATATATATATATATATATATATATATATATATATATATATTAACTGTGATATCATGAGTTGCATAAACGTCTAATAAATGATGACTATCATGTCTAAACTTCGAAAAGAAAAAAATTGGATTGTTGGGTAAAGAATTTTACATTAAACTTTGTATTGTTTTAAGTGCTATCAAAGCTTTTTTAACGAATGTGTGAATGTATTTTTCTCGTCGTAGCAACAAAAGAGAACGACAATAGATAGACAAAGAAAAGAAAAAAAATGAAAGAAAAATGCAACTGTGAGTACAAGTAGAAAAATAAAACCTTTCTTAGAAAATAAATTGTCATCATTACTTTTAAAAGAAATTCAACTCAACAGAAAACATCGCACGATATAATCCTCCAACTAATAATATAATTTTATAGACATGTATACGTCTTTACATGTCATTTTGTAACAATTGCACTGCGCATGCGCCTATGCACACATGCGTACGCACACACAAAGAGGGTGTTGCGCTCTCATTTAAAGAACAAAAACTTTCCTTAAAGAAAATCAAGCGTAAATATGAAATACGAAAAAATTAGATTTTTTTTACAAGTAAAAAGCAAAGATATTTAGTTTGCTGCTTAGAAACAGTCTTAGAAAATACAGTGGAGTCATGTTATCCGAAGTTATTTCTCGTTTTATATTGACTCGGTTGGTCAGGATTTATAGAGACTACATAAGTCATTTCATGGCTGAAGTGAAATATTTCCTGTAATTGAGTGTTGATGAAATATTCATGAAAAATTGCCGACTATTCTCCGAGCAGGAAAACAATGATTTTTAGAGAATGGAGACTGAATTTTTGCATGATTTACTTGTCCCGAAAAAAAGAAAATACAGCCAAAGCCAAAGATCACGGTGTGAGAGGATAAAGCGTGATAAATCTAACTGTACAAGGAAAAGAAAGAGAAAAATAAATGAATAATAAATACATTTTATTGATTTTATTTTACTGTCAATGTACTAAGTTTTCAAGAGAAAAAAAGTATCTATGGCCGCAAAGAATCATGTATTACTGTCTTTCTCTAAAGTTTTAAGTGCAACTCGTATAAACGATCCAACGCTAAATATGCTGCCAAAAAAATCGTCGGCTTCTTTTACGATTCCGGAAAATATGTGACTCCTTCTGCCATGCTTTATCTTTGCAATAGTCAGATCAGACCAAAAATAGAGTATTGCTGCCATAACGTGGGGCAGGGGCACTTCGACGTGATGTAACGGTAAAGCAATCTTGTTTTGCTAGATCAATTACTATTGAGCAGTGAGTTCGAGCCGAACTTGGTTCTCTTTCTGCCACATCTGAGCTAAGCTTGAAAATCAGAAAAAAACGTGAGGAAGTAATGATTATCGGCTCTGATTGAAAAATGAGTCGAATTTACTTACGTGAATAGCCTATCGGGAATATGAATCTATGATTTCTCCGCCACCTATGTTTAACATAGCAGGGTGGACAGGATCCTATAGTTATAGGTTTGGGTGGCAACCATACTAGGAGAAGCAAACTCCGAATTTAAACCAGCTGCTGCCTTGCCTCTCTCTCTCTCTCTCTCTCTCTCTTTCTCTCCCCATATATATATATATATATATATATATATATATATATATATATATATATATATATATATATATATATATATATATATATATATATATATATATATATATTTAGTTTACGAAAAACTAGGTAATACGTATGGGTAGACACAATGAGGATAAAATCCAGAGAGCTCAATGTAAATCAGAGCTAATTTTATAAGGAGATAATATTTAGTTTACGAAAAACTAGGTTTTATAAGGAGCTAATATTTAGTTTACGAAAAACTAAGTTTTATAAGGAGATAATATTTAGTTTACGAAAAACTAGGTTTTATAAGGAGCTAATATTTAGTTTACGAAAAACTAGGTTTTATAAGGAGCTAATATTTAGTTTACGAAAAACTAGGTTTTATAAGGAGCTAATATTTAGTTTACGAAAAACTAGGTTTTATAAGGAGCTAATATTTAATTTACGATTATGTTAATTTCCTTATTATTGCCCGTCATCAATGTGTAAATTTATTTTCATTTTTTCATTTCAACATTTGGAAATAAGTCTGATGATCCACTGTCCTTTAAAATGGCTTTGGTGAAATAATTTATTATATGGAACCTTAAAGTAATCTGTTTTTATTTAATATATATATATATATATATATATATATATATATATATATATATATATGAATTAAGAGCTCGGTCTATACCACTACCTTGATTTTAACCTTTCAGTATATGCAGGCGTTTCTGGACAATTGATTCCCTAACGCTTTTAAAAAAGTTAATGTACACTTTATTACTTAAGAATAAATAAACGCACGACGTGAAGTGTGATAGAAGAGGAGGCAGAGGAGGAAGGGAAAAGCAAGGGCATTCGAAATGTATGGGTGTGGTGGGGTTAAATGAAATGTACAGACTTTCTTTTCATCCTATTTCATACGAACTCAAAAGGAACTTTCAGTGTGTATGCAACGAGTCATAATTACCGATCTCTCATTCAAAAGATTTTGGGGCTCTGGAAATGTTATTATTGCTAACTTTTCGTGTTGGCAAAGGTTGCAGATATTATTACGATTGTTTTAAGGTTTGGTTAGGAAATCATTTGACCAGAATCGCCAGAAAATATTGCAAGGTTGAAACCAAGTTAGCGGAATCAGCTGATCTCATAATTTTTATATCTACATGTTAAATTTTTATTTTTTATACGTGGAGTGAGCATATTTTAACACTACTGTCTCCTGATCTAATTCAAATCTAACCATTAATTTCATTATATATATGTACATCTGTACACATACATACACTGTGTGTGTGTGTGTATGTGTACATATGTATTTACTGGTTCTTCGTGGTGGGACAGTGTGTGTATTGAGGGGGAATATACACACACATATATACACGCATTTCTGACAGAAACACACGAAAATGGAAATAGATCTAAGAACACTCAGGGGTCATTAAAACATTAAAAGATAAGATACCAACAACTAATTCATTACTTCTCAAACCAACCTTAATTGTTTTATGACCCTTCGCGCAGAACTCTTCACAGCCATTTCAAGGAAGACATTCGGATTACTAACACAAAAATAGAGAATGTCTCGTATCGAGAATATTTAACATTGAAAAACATAAAGAAAAAATAATTATTTTTAATAATATGTGGAAATCTCCACCTTTACCTGAAGACGGTCACGAAACCAGAAACACGTGTTGTAAAATTTTGAAAAATAAAGGATAATATTTTAAAAAAAAATCCACATTACAACCAAAAACATTTGCGGTACCTCACTTCTTTTTAATATACACACTTTTCTCTCGTTGGAACCATTATAACCTCTTCCTTTTATATATATATATGTATATATATATATATATATATATATATATATATATATATATATATATATATATATATATATATTCACACAATAAACTAAGCCGTACAAAAAGATTATAAATAATTAGAAGAACAAGTACTCAATGCTATGAGATCCCATAGATAAGTTAATAATACATTTGCATTATTCTTCACATCACATCATTTACAAAAAATAAAATATATGAAAAGAAATACGTTAAAACGAAAAATACTACAGTTTAAGCCGTTTGTATTACTAATGTAGTAAAATATATTTCAATTTGACTAAAACTAAAACGGAATGAATAACAGATTATAGGGACGTACCAAAAGAAAAGTTTGCGAAGAACATAAGCGACAAACAAAATTTTATTAGCAGCGAATAAGAGTAAGATATTTGTTTTGGGCCGCCTCTCATTCCTTGGTGGCCATTTTATGCCTTGCGGGTGTTATTTTGGAATTAAAAAAATGTCCACTCATTTCCGGAGGTCTAGAAAATAGAAATTCGATTTTGATTTATTGTTTATATAAAAAATTTAGTCTTAGGTAATCAAACTTCGTTGGACTATTTAAAAAATAACACCCCCAAAAGCGCGTACACACATCCACACGCACATATTTATGTACCGTATATCCTCGTGTAATATACGATCTCGTGTAAGGCGCGATCTCGTGTAATGCGCGATTTCGTCTATCATTCGACCCCCCCCCAAATTTCACATATAGAAACTGATTTTATCATGTATCTCGAGTAACAAAGGAGTTCCTTTTTCGAGAGACCAAACTACAATAAACTAACTTTTTTACCTTATATCTCTTTATCGCATACGCTAGTTAAATAAGTTGAAAAAGTAAAAGAGAATGATAAAAAGTATCGTTAGTAACGCTCTACTCCTTGCTTAAACGCCGACAGCCATAAACAACCGAACGAGAAACAGCTAAACATCTTATAAACGTAAACAATGGAAAAGATGCATATTTGCTATGTTTGTATTTTATAATACGATTCTAATACGTGAATATTACATGCATTATTATTGGATGCAGTGAAGGAACAAATACATTGAGTCAGTTGCATCATCCACCGCAAGGAAGGTTGGTTCCCTGTGCCGAGCCAGGAAATTTTTCTCCCCGGAATCGATCCTCCAAGTCTATAAATCGACCATTCGCCCTTGCATGGAGTATTGCTGCCATATATAGTCTGGGGCCCCTGCTGTTTGCCTCAGGGTTCTTGATAACATCCAGAGACGGATATGCAATGTGATTGGCCCTGATCTGTCATCTCGTCTGCATTCGCTCTCTCACAGACGCGATGTTGCCTCGCTCTGCCTTTTTTACAAGTACTTTCACGGTAATTGCTCCGAGGAGCTGCTTTCGCTTGTCCCTAGGCCTCGTGAATTTAAACGTCCTACGAGGCTGGCATCCCGTTTCCACCCCTACACCGTGGAAACTGTTAGATGTAGACGTCTCTTTTACTCCAATAGCTTCATGTCTCGCACATCTCGCCTATGGAACTCCCTTCCCTATTACTGTTTCCCTGACAAATACAATCTCCAACGGTTTAAGTGTAGCGTCAATCGACATCTCCAGTTGCCTTGATCTATCCACTTCCCTTCTCCACATCCTTTCATCTTTCATTCCTATCTGCTGTCGCTTCAAATCTTCTGTAACCCTCTTGCCTTGATCGACCCACTGTCTTTCTCTTTCTCCACACCCTCTCCTTTACCACTCCTATCTGCTCTTCCTCCAACCCTTCTTAACCCCATGCGTGATAGTGGCCTCCAGCCTTGCTTGGGGTGATACGCTTAAAAAAAAAAGAAGTAAAAGCTGATCAGTGAAAAGTTTCTCCACATTAATTCTGCTAACGCCCAATCCTTATTATTCGATATCGAGCACTTTATGTCAAAAATCCGTCTGCCTAAAATGCTTTCCCACCAGTAAACTACGGAAAAATACCCAGCAATTTTGGCACCTAAAAACTCCTACAACTACATACTATATGTATAGCCTAGGAGTAGAATCTCTGACTGATACCAAATCGGCCGGGTTTCAATCCTGGTTTGAAGCAATCGGACGTCTAGCCATACTGAAGAGCTGTGATACAATGAAACAGTCTCTCTGTGGATGGCAATATATGTATGGGGATGACTATATATGTATGTATATATTTAGTGTATGAGATAACGATACATCAATTTTTATATATCAAGAACAATATTGGGGCAAAAATGTATGATAACCTGGAGAAAAGTTCTCGTGGGACGCGTTTTTTCGTTTAGTGCTTCATCTGACTAAATTTGTTCCGTTGCTGCAACTACATCTGCACACGAATGAGGGATGCAAGGAATTTTAATTTTTTTGGTATATGATTAAGCCGATTCCGTTTAGAGTCTTTAACTTTTTGTTTCTATCACTTTTCTTAGATACTCCACAGTATGAGAGAGAGGACATGCCAGGAATAATGTTGTAAGAGACTGGGCGCAAATTTACTGTGGGTGACCTGGCGATCAAGAAGTATACTGAATATTTTCGTCTTGTGAATTGTTTCCTCCTTTGAGTAGAGTAATTTTTATATCATTATTGCGGCAAATCTCATTACGGTGAGCCAGTAAGGCATTTGATGTATTGCCTTGTAAAATGTCACTTTCGAGTTCGTATAATCTTTTATTTAGATTCCTTGAGGTTTCTCCTATGTATTTTTGTGACAATCATTACAGGTGATCGAGTAAATTCCCCCTTCAAGTTTTAGCTTATTGTTCTGTTTAGTATTGACTAAGTCTTTTATTGTTTTAGATGTAGTAGTAAAAACATTTATGATGAGTTTAAATAAGTTCTTTTCAATTGGAGATGTGATAGAGTTAGTCGGTAGGAGAATATATTTTTTGATTCATTCATATATATATATATATATATATATAATTATATTTATATGCGACATATGTGATATGTGATTACATATATATATATATTCTATGTGAATATATATATATATATATATATATATATATATATATATATATATATATATATATATATAAAATCAAACTAATTTTATTAAAGTCAACTAACAAATTCTGTCTGTTTAATTTTTTATTGTATTTTTTCCAATATTAAAATAAATTATTGCATATTGGGTTGGAAATCGTCTGGAGTTGGTGTTTGTTGTCCTGTTTTTATTCGAGTGCTTTTTACTTTTATCAAGAATCACTTGCTGTCAGCGTAGTAAGCAAGATTTCGTTGGTTATATATTGGTGTTTTTCAAGACCAGAAGATAACTTAAAGTAAATAATATTTTTTCCAAATAAGAATATTTCTTAAATAAATAAAGAGAATTACATTGTGATGAAAGACGATTGAAAAAGGGAGCCTAAAGAAATTTAAGCAAAAAGAAAAGAAAAGAATGTGCGTGTGTGTCTGTGTCTATGTGTAATATATATAAACATATATGTATATGAATTATGTGTGTAATATATATATATATATATATATATATAAATATATGTGTGTGTGCGTGTGTGTGAAATATATATGTATATGGTATATATACGAAATATATATAATATACATCTTATATACACAGGCTGTGATCAGTAAATTGTCGCCATTTTATATTTTTTACTTTCGCCCATGCGTCTTGTTTGTTTTTGATTTTGTCGATTGCACTGTTTCGTAGGGTCATTTGGGCACCGTCTGTGAGAAAAAAAAACAAACAAACACTATGACGCAATTACATTACGAACATTTTAGTGTGTTTGGCTGTCAATCTGACAGCAGTGCAGAGGATTCGAAAAGAGTTGGTTGAGTCTAATGGTGATTACGAAGGTACGTCAGCTCAGAAAACTCACTCTGATCGTTTGATAAAAAAAAAGAATTACTGAAGTTGGTGAGGGCTTTAGACTCAATATGGAGTCCTAAATCATGCCTGTACAAGGTGCGATGGATAAATTGTCGTCTAACTTACGCAAAAATGCAAATGACTCTGACATGGCATTTTAATAGATATGTTTACCAAAATTGCACAAAAATATCATGTAATACTAAAGAGTGAATTTATTCAATAAAATGACTATTGGCTTCAACCACAGCCTCTAGACGACTTCGGAATATCCGGTAACTCTTCTGGACAGTCTCCTTCTTTAAGTTGGTGAATACTGTCATATTCCTTGCATTCAGTTCATCTTTAGTGTTACAAGGAGTTTTGTTGGTCTCTCGCTCAACTGTGCTCCACACATAATAACCAAGGTGGTTGCAGTCTGGGGAGTTTGGTGGCTAGATTTAAGGGGTGATATAGACGCGGAAATTGTCTGACAGCCATGATTGGCTTTTCCTGCTTGTGTGGAATGGTGCAGAGTCCTGTTACCAGACACAAAACTTCTTGAACCAGAACAGCACTACCTCCTCAAGGCACTTGATCTAGGCCTCCGTGTTGAGTCTGAGGCCCTGGGGATGATGAATGAAGGAAAAATGTCGACATTACCCTCGTAATCACCATTGAACTCACCCAACTCTTTCCGAATCCTCTACACTGTCCTCAGATTGGCACCCAAACACACTGGAGTTTACGTATTGGAGCTACCAGTGCGAATGCCAAACAGTACAGAATCCCGTTTCCATATTTCTGTTGGAGTGAATTACGTCATGGTGTCCTTTTTCTCACAGACGGTCCCGAACTTGCCCTACTATACTGAAAAACAAACAACGCGCATGCGCGAATTAAAAAAAATATAAAATGGCAACCATTTATCGATCTCACCCTGTGTATATACATTTTCCTCAAAAGTCGCCAGATCAGGACCATTAATATTGCTGATTCTACTTTGGATCTTATCGAGGAGCTCCGGGTAAATAGCAGATGCACCGGACCATATATGGCAGCAATATTCTAAGCGTGAGTGAATGGTAGATTTATCAATATGCACAATAGTTTCCGGATACAAAAATTGTCTGGCTCGATAAAGTGAGCCGACTTTCTTAGGAGCTGATCTGGCAATGGATTCAGTGTAATTTTTCCACCTCATGTTAGCTGAGAACGTTAGCCCAAGAATTCGCAATGAGTCAATTTCTTGGAGGATAGCATCATATATCTCTGATGGAAGGAAGAGACGGGTCTATCAGATGCTTAATGGAAAGAATCTTAGTTTTGGAGACGTTAAATTTGACAATCCATGTTTTTCCTCAGTTGACAAAGGTCTTGAGGTCGTTTTGTACATGGTTACCATTTTGACCTTGGACCGATCAACCTTGCTATCGAGGTAGCAGTAAATGGAAGTGTCGTCAGCATATAGGCCATGTTGAGAACTGATGTCTTCGGGAAGGTCGTTAATGAAGATTAAACACAGCGTAGGATCAAAGATGTAGTCCTGCGGGACACCTGGGTTAGTACGAAAGGATCTAGACGAGCAGCCGTTCAGGGCAACTTTCATTTCACTATTTGTTAGGAACGACTGGATCAGCTCCAAAAACGTTCCTGGAGTTAACGTAGCTTTTCATATTGGGGAGAAGACCTGAATGTCAGACCCTGTCAAACGCTTTCGAGATGTACAATGCTACAGCCTGGGCTTCACCGTTTTTTTTTTATTTTTATTTTATCTAAAGCACGATAGACTCTCCGCAATTATCGTTAGTCCATCAGCAGCTGATCTGGAGAAACGAAGGCCGTATTGCTTGTCTGAGAAAAGCTATTATTGCATGTGTGAAAGTTTGGTCATGTGTATTGATTAGTAAAACACTTCATCGGAGATGAGAGATATTTACTATTTGTTGGAGCTAGTTCAGATACACACGAGTTCATCACGCCAACCATCGCGGGTCTGCATCAAATTCATTAGGGTGACATTCTGTGTCATAACATAGTTGGTCACTCTAGGTGATTGTCTTACGCCATGGCTAGGCCTCCTGAGCAGTAGATCATTCGTAATTTCAACATTCAATATTCACACACTTAACGTCATAAATCAGTTGCCTGAACTGGTCCAATCTGCCACTGCACTAAATATTAAAGTCTTCTGTATTCAGGAACACAACTATATTAACCCTGATGTGAAACTAAATAGATATTTCAAAGTCGAAATAAACATATAATCTTTTTTTAATTTTAATGGTTGCCAACCTTTTGCAGGTTATTAAAAGTCAGAAAATATTTTTCGATTTTAATAATTTAGCGGGGAGATAATCATTTAATGATAACATTTCTATTAAATAATTCATAGCTAAGAGGGAGTTGAGGTGGATGCATAAACTTTTCGGAGGATATTTGCGTGTAAGTGAATATAACGAACCCGGCTGGAATTGGAACTCGGCTCTCCGATGTCCAATTCTGAACCGTTATCCATCCCACCACCCACACATCCAATCTTACAGAACCGAATATTTCCAAGCGATCACTCATCTAGGCTCGACGTTGCTTAACGTCGGTGATTGTACAAAAACCGTACGAAAATTCAATGTAATCTGGCAGACGCGAAAACTCCGACAGAAATCTGTGCTCTCATAGTAATATTTTTAAGCTTAAAAATAAGAAGGGAAACAAAATAGAAGATAATAAAATATGCAGACCGGAAGCAAATATCTGGAAGTGAAAATAAATAATAGCAGCGCAAGAGGAACAGTGAAAGCCTCAAAATTCAAAGGGAAATTGGAAAATTCAAGTAATCTCGATCGAGAGAAAATAACCGATGTTTCTCTTGGCGTCAGGTGCACATGAATTCGCAAACAGATTTCGGCTCCGTGCCATATATGGGCCCAGACTAATTGCGACGATTAAACGCCGGTACTTTTCTGTATCGATGTTTAATTAATCATGAACATCACAAGAGCTGATTATTAATCTGCTGTTTTCTTTTCCGTTAAAATGCCTGTGAAACGAAGCAGATATCGTTTAACATCTGTCAATATTTATATAAGGAATTCTAACTACTTACAAATTAGCATTGTTTGGACTGTGGTCCTCATCTTTATTGCCATAATCATAACGTTTCGAATGTTGTGCGCCCCGGCCTTCTTCAGGATCTGTCTATATTTCTGAGATGAGGTATTTTAACTATTTACACTATTTACACTGTTCAGAATGTTGTCCTTATATTTATTGCCACATTCACGACGTTTCGGTGGGTTTACGCTCAGATCAACTTCAGGGTCTATCTATATTTCTGAGACGAGGTATTGTAATTATTTACACTATTTAAATTGTTCGGAGTTTTGTCCTCATATTCGTTGCAATATTCAAGACGTTTCGGCCGTTGTACGTTCCGAGCTTCTTCAGGATTTGTCTATATTTCTGAGATGAGCTATTTAATTATTTACACTGTTTATATTGTTCAGACTGTTGTCCCCATCTTTATTTCCATATTCACGACGTTTCGGCCGTTGTACGGCCCGGCCTTCTTCAGGTTCTTTCAATATTTCTGAGACGAAGTATTGTAATTATTTACACTATTTACATTGTCCTGAGTGTTTTCCTCACATTTGTTACCATATTCACTTCTTCAATATATGTCTTTTATTTTTGAGATTAGCTTTTGTAACTATTTACACTATTTACATTTTTCAGGCTTTCATCATTATTTTGTTGCCATATACAAACTTCGGTTCGAAATTCCAATCACCTGTAGAAGGCCGGAGCGTACAACGGCCAAAACGTCGTGAATATGGCAATAAAGATGAGGGCAACAGTCCGAACGATGTAGATAGTGTAGTTACAATACCTCATCTCAGAAATATAGACAGATGAAGAAACGTGCCTTTAAAAAAAAATTACCAGTAGCCTATTTTGCATATTTTGTTAAATAAAATTATATTTGAAACATGTTTCAATGATTAACATTTTTCTGGCATGAAGATTATCTATGAAGGTAGTTGATTAAAATTAGGAAAAATTAGGAAAAACGTAGGAGGTGAAACTGGCAATAAAGATGAGAACAACAGTCCGAACGATGCAAATAGTGTAGTTACAATACCTCATCTCAGAAATATAAACAGATATTGAAGTAGTGAATATGGCAAGAAAGATGAAGACAAAAATCCAAAAAATGTAAATAATGTGAATAAATATAATACCCCATTTCCGAAATATAGACAGATATTGAAGGAGTGAATATGGCAAAAAAGATGATGAGAACAGTCCGAACAATGTAAATAGTGTAAAATATTGTCATTATTCAGTTTCCAAAAAATTATGTTAGAGGTTCACTTACATGTTTCTTATTTAATTACATTTTTACGTTTAACATTCTTTTTATAGATACAAGTATTTAAGTAAATACTCTGTTTATAATAAACAGTATTAAATAACACTTACCGGCCTGAATGTCCGAGAAATTTTCATAGAAAATATTCGTTCTTCAACAGGATTCGAACCTGTATCCTAAATGGAACCGCTCGGTCACAAAGGATCGTTCGGTTGACAAGGTCAAATTTACTGTTTATAAACTTCAATCTTCCATGAATCTCTCACGTACATTCATAACTGCTCAAATATAAACAAATAACGTCACACATTATGAGAGATTCGTGGAAGATTGAAGTTTATAAGCAGTAAATTCGACCTTGCCAACCGAACGATCCCTTGTGACAGAGCGGTAAGGCACGTCAGGCTATATAACGGTTCCGTATAGGATACAGGTTCGAATCCTGTCGAAGGATAAATATTTTCTGTTTTATCATAAACAGAGCATTTACTGAAATACTTGTATCTATAAAAAGAATGTTAAACGTAAAAATGTCTTTAAATAATTGTCGGACTTGGTCCATTTCATAATATGTGACACAAAAATTTATAGTCACTGTCTGACCCCCGCAATGTCGCATCACCGTGTCTCTTTAATATTTTCATAGAAATAGTTCTAATGAGATTTTCTCTTTGCTACATCTACTTCGTGAATTTAAGCGTAATACTCGATTGGCAACTAGGTCTCATCATTTTGCTCTTGCGATAGCTAGATGTCACCGTAAGTTCTATTCTAATATTTTTTTCTCTTGCAATTCTCGCTAAGGAACACTCTTCTGGCTTCTTGCTTTCCTGTCAACTAGATGATGTCGCATTTCAAATGTTGAATTATATGCCGCATGAAATGCTATCTGGATACTATTTTTTTTATTGCCCTTTCTTGTCAATAAAGTTCATCTTAGATTCTTTCACTCTCAGTACCCCCCTTGTGTCTTAGTGGCTTTATCGTTTTGCTTGGGGTGAAATGATTAAGACAATTCTATATAATGTCCCTATTTAACTTGTCATCTAAAATTGCTGTGCATCCAACGCAAAGTTAATACAAGCAAAGTAGTTTTGTCCTATTTAGCTTTCTCATTACGTCTGATACTTGCTGATTTTTAGGCGAGTTTAATATAGTTTTCTTTATATCAGGAAAGTTAAGGACTTTAAGATTGTCTTCCGCCAAACTAACATTATCATTGTCCTCCTATGTAGCAGTAAATCCAAGAGAAGAATCTTGAAGCGACAGAAATGTGATTCTACAGAAGGATGTCGAGAATACCATGGAGCGAATATATGTGCGCATCGACAAAGCGTGAGATAAAATGGAAACAAAAATGATAATTATACTTGACATCAGAAAGAGACAGCTGAAATGTCTAGGATACATAATAAGGAAAGAGGACTTGGAAAATTTGACACTCGCAAGACACACTGAAGTTAAGAGGAACGGAAGAAAACAACGCATAACCTACCGAACGAGCTTGTGTAAATGAATGACAGAACAAGTTTTAGGAGCGATAACACAAGGAGGAAATTTA
Source organism: Acanthosepion esculentum (assembly GCA_964036315.1). NCBI lineage: Eukaryota > Metazoa > Mollusca > Cephalopoda > Sepiida > Sepiidae > Acanthosepion > Acanthosepion esculentum. The sequence continues at coordinate 62,409,634 of OZ038484.1, read as the reverse complement.
CTAAGACTTACAAAGGACGAGAAATCGTGGAGACATGACAGCCAATGTCCTGAAGGGACACAGTACACAGAACAAGAAAAAGAGTTAGCGTGATAAAAGTGATGAAACAAGATCTAGGAGAGATAAAATTACAAAATTCATTAAGAGCGAAAAAGGAAGGAAATTGTGGAGAGCCATAAGCCCCAACGCCCTGAATGGTTAAGCGGAAATAATATACATTAGGCTACCGACTATTTCCCGGTAATATTTTTAATTTACTGGTTCCGCAATGCATTTACGAGGTATATCTATTTTACAAGAAGTTGCACTTCATATACAATCTTACATTACAATTTTTGTTAGAATTTTTGCAAATTGCATTCCAAATTTGGTTAGAATCTTTTCTGTATACCGTGATTGTCTCATCTGAAATGAGTTGATTTTAAATGTTAATTTAAATGTATTTATTTTAGAAAGAAACCAGTCCGACATCAGTAATTTTGAATTGTTCATTTAAACATTTTTATACACTGATTATCCCTGAATTACAATTTGTAGCGATGAGGATGTCGTCAACCCATAGGATTACAATTTATTATTTTATTTCTGTTTATTATTTATGCAAATTCAGAACTCTGCCCAGGAGAAACTTAACTATGTGGATAATACAATATTTCAGTTTCGACGTTTCTTTTTCAAGAAACAAAACCAAAAGCATTTGACTATGAACAATATCCTAATACAGGCCTGCACAAAATACGGTGTTCCGCATGACTACCCAGTGCAGCCGCGATGGGTTTTCAAAATAGTTAATATTTTGTGTATGTCACAATGAATTCGCCGACTGATCCTGTACGAAAGAGTCTGTTTTCTGGGAAAATGTTTTTATTAAAACTATATTTATCTGTATTTGTATCCAATTAATCTCTTTAACTCTTAATATTTTACGATCAACGTAACCAATCATAATATATTTTTTTATCGTGCAGCCTCGGTATAATACAACGATATCTAATGGCTACCATCGTTACAAGTCGGCCAATCCAGAAAGGTAGTACTGGTAAAACACAACCAGTAACAATTCTCTTCATCTAACGGAATCATCCTATCTCCAGCACAGTGTCACTAAATATCGATCTGGCACACTTTATACGAAGCATGTAATGTTGAGATTAGATACATTACCTTAAGAAAATTTAAAGATGTCGTTCAGCAAAAGAAAAAAAAAATGTCGGACAAAACCTGGATACGGATAGGTAGTCGTTTTTGTGAACCTGTGCTAAGTTGAGGTAAAAAGAGGAAAACACCTTTTTTTGTACATCATAGATTGTAGCTAAAGCTAAATAAACTAAAACTTACCAAGCAGAAGGTAATAAATAAATACGTAATTATCCAATATATATATATATATATATATATATATATATATATATATATATATATATATATGTATGTATATATATATTAAAGACATTTTTGATATGTTTAACGTTATTTTTATAGATACAAGTATTTAAGCAAATGCTCTGTTTATAATAAACAGTATTAAATAGCATTTATTATAAACAGAGCATTTGCTTAAATACTTGTATTTATAAAAAGAACGTTAAACATATAAAAATGTCTTTAATAAATTGTCGGACTATGTCCAATTCAAAAATATATATATATATATATGTATATATATATATATATATATATATATATGTATATATATATATATATATGTATATATATATATATATATATATATATATATATATATATATATATATATATATATATATATATGTATGTATATATATGTATGAGAGAAAGAACAAATGGAGGAAAATCCACTGTTCGTAGCATTTACTTTAAGAAAGTGCTCAATAGAAAGTAGATAAATATATTAATATTATATTTTTATTATAAGTGATTATAATAAAATCATGTTGAAATCGCTACACAAAATCTTTCATGTTTCAACGGTAAGTAATTGGTGATTAAATGATTTTTAAGGAAGTTTAAAACAAATTATTACCTCTTTTCCGAAAGTTAAAGTGGGGAGATATAAGGTCAGAATTAAAAATAGACTTGTGGGTATGTGTTTATTAACCAATTAAACGTCAGATCTACGCTGAATAGAAAAGTAAACTTATAGGGTGGAGGTAGGTGAGTTATTTATCATGTCATGATAGACCTGAACATAGACAGTCCATCATTGACGATTGCGGAAAATATGTCAACGATAAATTTATCGTGATTGTAGGTAAATATGACATGTTCAAATTTTTGAAAGAGCCTTGATGGGCGGAGTAGGTTAATCAGACGTAAAGTTAAAAGAAAAAAATTAAAAAAGGAAGCTTCTTAAAGGGCCCTGTAGATAAAATTAAAAATGTGGAACCTCTATATAAGATATTAATAATATTAAATGGACGGCAATACATACCAATATTTAAGCTGAAAAAAAGAAAGTAAGGTAATATAGAGGGCGCCTCGTTATATACTAATAAATTATAGCTATAATAAATGGTAATACGTAAATTAAAAAATAACTATATTTTAAGTTAAAAGATAAAATGTCTCAGCAATTTACAGTTAATTCATTCCTTTGGGTTAATAGAGATTGTTTATCTGCAAATTTAATGATTTGTAATTTTTCATGTAAACATAAGAAGCACAGTTCATTTAAAGATTTACAAGCTCTTTTTTTAATATTTAACATTTTACCGTAGGGCTTTTTATAAACTTCCCAACATATTTAGAATAGGACATCCTATATCTTTACGCTTTATTCTAGAAAGATAATACATGTTGGTTCCACTTTGACATAAAGGAATTCTTGGCACTCCCGATATAAAATTTTTTAATTGTTGGATTTTCTATAGTAGAAATAATCTGTTTGACATCTGTTTTTTAAGATTTTTAACAGAAATACACTAAAACTAAGCTATAGCTGTACCGATAATCTTGAAATATTTATTAGAAACATAATAATACAATTTTAAATCAATACAAAAACCTGAGTAACAAATGCCATTCCAAAGAAACAAGCGCAGAAAATGCCAACAAGTGTGATTGTAGAAATTCTAACGAATGCCGATTACAAAACAGATGTCAAACGGACTTTCTTGCACTATTTCTACTATAGAAAATCTAACAGTTAAAAAATTTATATCGGGTGTACCAAGAATTCCTTTAAGACTAGGAGGTACGAACATGTATTATCTTTCTCTGATTACGCGTACAGAAATAGGACGTCACTTTCTAAATACTTTTGGAATTTAAAATAAATTAATAAACCCGCTACGGTAAAATGTAAAATATTAAAAAAAAAGCTGGGACTTATAAATCTTTAAATGAACCGTACTTTTTATGTTTACATGTAAAATTACATATCATCAAATTGGCTGAGAAATAATCTGTATTAAACAAAGGAGTGAATTATCTGTAAATTGCAGGCCCCTTTAAGAAGTTTCCTGAATATAATTTAAAAATATATTTTTTTAACTTTACGTCTGATTAACCTACCCATACCTTCAACGCCCTTTCAAAAATTTGAATATATCATATTTGTCTACAATCACGATACATTTGTCGCTTACATATTTTGCGCAATTGTCAATGATGGCCTATCTATGTTCCGGTTTATCATGGCATGAAAAAATAACTCACCTACCTCCACTCTCTGAGCTTACTTTTCTATTTAGCGTAGAACTGATACTTAATTGGTTAATCAAGATATACCCACAAGTCTATTTTTAATTCTGACCTTATGTCACCCCCTTTAACTTTCGGAAAAAAAGGTAATAATTTGTTTTAAATTTCCTTAAAACTCATTTAATCACCAGTTACTTACCATCGCCTGAAGAAGTACAATCAAAATATTGAAATATGGAAGTTTTGTGTCTGTGCCCAGATACGAAGTAGGTAAAGGATAAGTTCAATTAGAACTGTCTTACAAAACTACAATTGGCCTTGAAAGATACCTAGAAACCACAGAAAACTGGATGATGATATGTGTCAAAGAACATGAAAGTAGCAAGCGAGTTTATTCAATAATAAAGGAACTCAAAAAGTTCAAAATGCAGTTTTAAATGGATGAACAAATAAAAGTAAATGAAAATACACCGACTGCAGCTACAAAATGCTTAAAAAGAAAGCAAAAACCAAATTAACCGACCAGATACAGAAAAACCACTTCACGGTCAAGCTGATGTAGACAAACCCTGTACCCATCAGTGGCTACGAAGCGCTGGGTTAAAAGGTGGAACCGGAGTTTTTATTCTTTTTAACTACAAATTATCAAGCACACATACTGAAAAAAATGTGTTAGCTCAAAATGTCGATTCTGGGATAAATATCCAGAAATAATTGACCATATTGTATCAGGTTGCACGGTAGTGGCACCCACTGAATATAAAACACGACACGACAGAGTGGGTCAATATCTGCACTGAAAAATCTGTAACTTCTACGGAGAGGAAACTGAAAGAAATTGGTATGAGCACCACCCAGACATGGTTATAGAGAAAGAACCCGTAACAATTTTATGGGGCTACACAATACACACAGACAGAACAATCAAAGCTAATCTCCATGACATCGTTATTAGAGACAGGAAACAAAAATGTCCTCTTTATTGATATGGCAATCCCTGCAGACTGCAATGTTTCTTTGAAGATCTTGAAAAAGCTATCAAAATACAAAGACATTAAAATTGAGATCTCAGTAATGTAGCACATGGAAACACCACCAATGCCTCTTGTAGTTGGAGCTCTTGGATTGTTTGAAAAAGATTCCAATAGACTCATGGAAGGGATTCTTGGTACCCCATGCTTTAAAGAAATACAAAAAATTGTTCTCACGAGTACAACCCATACATTACGCAGGGCTTTATCTATGTAAAATATGTGTTTTTTTTTAAATTGTTCGGTGGAAAATGTGATTATGCCATTTCTGAACTTAGGTCTCTGTTAGGGACCCGGAAAGAAGTGAGTACACACGGAAATCGAAGGAAATAAAATAATAATAATAAGAAGAAGATTGGATGATGATCTGTATCAAAGAACATGAAAGGAATAAGAAAATTTATTCAGTAATGCTGGAAGCCAACAAGTTCAAAATGGAGTTTCAAATGGGTGAAGAAATGCAAATAAAGCATAATACACCAACTGCACCTGCAAAATCCATTAAAAAAAGCAAAGGCAAATGCAACCGACCAGATACAGAAACGATGGCAATATGAACACCTTCACGATCAATACTCTGCCCGTAGCAAACAAGCTGATGTAGACAAACACCGTACCTATCAGCGGCTACGTTGAGCAGGGTTAAAAGCTGAAACTGAAAGTTTTATTCTTGCTGCAAAGGGCAAAAGCTTGCTAACTAGAAATTACTAAGCACACATACTGAAAAATTATGTTAGCCCAAAATGAAGATCCTGTGATAAATATCTACAAATAATTGATCATCTTGTGTCAGGTTGCGCGTTATTGGCACCCACTAAATATAAAACTCAGCATATGAGAGTGAGCCAATATCTGCACTGAAAAATCTGCAACTTTCACGGTTAGAAAACTGCAAGAAGTTTGGTATGAACACCACCCAGACTCGGTTAAGGAGATAGGACCCTTAAAAAATTTATGGGACTTTGAAATACACACAGACAGAACTGATAACGATGTCGCCCAGACATCGTTATCAGAGACGACAAGAATGGAATATGCCTTCTTATTTTATATGACAGACCATGCAAACTGTAATGTATCTTTGAATATCTTCAAAAAACTATCAAAGTACAAGAACCTTGAAATCGAAATCTCAAAAATGTGTCACTTGTGGACATCAACAATTCCAGTTGTTGGAGCCCTCGGTTTGATCAAAAAAGCTTACGATAGACTTATTGATGGGATCCCCGATAGCTCAAGCCTTAAAGATATACAAAAAATGTAATCACAAGTACAGGTCACTCCTTACGAAGGGCTTTATCTATGTAAAATATGTGAGGTTTTAGATTGATTTTTTTTTCGAAAAATGCTCAGTTAAAAATCACATGATGACATTTTTGACCATAGATCTTTGGTTGGGACTTGGAAAGAAATGAGTGTACACCAGAAATCAAAGGAAATAAAAAAAATAATAGTATTTGTATCACATTGCACGTTATTAACATACAGGGTGGGTCAATATCGGCACTGGAAAATCTGGAACTTTTACGAGAAGGAAAATGCAAGAAACTGGTATGAACACCACCCAGACCCGGTTACGGAGACAGGGCCTGTTACAATTTTATGGGACTTTACAATACATACAGAGAGAACACTCAAATCTAATCGGCCAGACATCGTGATCAGAGACCGCATAGATAAAATGTGCCTTCTTATTTTACATGGCAGTCCCTGCAGAATGTAATGTATCTTTGAAGAGCTTCCAAAAACTATCAAAATACAACGGCTTTGAAATAGAAATCTAAAAAATGTGGCACATTCCACTTGTAGTTGGATCTCAAATGTTCTCATAAGTACAACCTACACGTTACGAAGAACTTTATCTATGTAAAATATGAGGGATTAGTTTTTTTAAAACTGCTCTGTGGAAAATATCATGATGGCTTTTCTGACCTTAGGTCCCTGGTCAGGTCCCGCAAAGAAATGAGTATAAACCAGAAATCAAATAATAATAATAATAATAATAATAATAATAATAATAATAATAATACGCTGGGATCTATTATATACATTTAATATATTTTCATCTGTCAGTGATCCCGAACAAAACTAATAATTTAAGTAATAACAGTAAAATCTTTGCGAAACCCTTTTCTGAAGAAAAGGAAACAAAGAGATTGTCCAGAAAGTCAAACTTATTTCAGTAGGCAATGAAGTTGGTGTAAATCTGCCATTTAAACACAGCAATTATCTATTCAGAGATTTTTTTTCTTTTTTTCTCTTCCAGTAACGCGGCATTCAAGCCGTGTTTCATTGAGCCAATCAGTTTTGATTCAATGCCAAAATTTGATCAGTAAAAACCTGCTGTCAGCTGTCGGGAATTTTTTAAGTCACAATTCCTGTTATTAGGTGAAAGCAGCTGGCATCAATTTCAACATTTTTGTTAACTTTCAGGATCTTGAGAAAACAAAAGTAAAAAAGTTAAAAAAAAAAGCGAATGGTATGCGAGAATGATTCCATTAGTATTCGCATAGTTGATTTCTGGTCTGTTTGAATTTATATAAGTATAACCGGAGTCGCATCTCATCCAAAGCAACTTCTAGATAATGCCAGTTGAGATGGTCCCAGCGTGTGGCAACGCTGGGAAGAGCTTAAAAGCCACATAACAGATTAACTGAATCTTTGTAAGAATTACGTACTAGATTGTTAATCACGGCAAAAGAGAGCTTACCATGATAATTATCTTGATACAAATCATTTACTTTAATAAGAGTAGTTTGGTTTGCCTATCGTCCGGTTCATACTCCTCCCAGGTCATTTAGACAGGAGTAGAGGTTTATCCCTTGCCTCCTGTTTAAGATTGGGTTTCCGACTCCTTCTACTAAAGTCTACTTCTACTCTTTCACTCCCAGTAACCCCTTGTACCTTAGCGGCTTTATCGCCTTGCTTGGGGGGATGTTTTAGTCGCGAGTACAAGATTAGAAATTAGATTAGAAATAGCCTTCAATTAGACACACGCTACCTCCCATATATGCGTTTTCTCTATGGTAACGTGGTCAACTTAATTTAATAATGGGATCGCCTCTGTGTGCTCACTGGTTATCTATGTTCAAACTTAAGTGTCGGCACTTATATAACACCCCCCACTGAAAAATATCCTACAGTTTAAAAATACTTTCTGGCTTTAAATAATTTGCAAAGGGTTGATAAGCCGTAAAATAAGAATCAATCAATCGTTAAGTAATCCTCTACCTTGAGTGAATCTTGGGCAATGCATTCGATGAACATTCAGTAAAAAAAATGTGAAAAATTACTTGTAAAATTGATACCAGGAATACAGTTACACAGAAATGTACTTGTCAGATTTTAGCAAATTGTTGGTGGAAAAGGTATTAGAAAGAGAAAGTTTAAGTAAAAAGTGTTGCTTAGGAAAAATATACAGAAATCGATCTTGAAGACCCATGTACACATAAACACAATATCATTTTTTTTTATCTTTCGTATTGTTCTTATTCTTGTCTTTGCGATAAATTGCACTCAGACCTTTTGTACAATAGTGTCTTTTCGCAGACCTTTTCTGTCATAGTGGATTTTCATGACTAAATAATTCAATATTGTAGGCGACAGGGAAAAACGTGATTGTTACTTTGCAAATTTTGCTGCGGAACGCTGTATATGGTACATTGTTAATAGAAAAAAAAGTATGGTCATGAATTGAGACACGCGTTACTGATAGAATAGCGGTATAAAATGGCTCATGCAGAGCTAATGTTTTTACTAGTGGAAATTATTGTAAATTGTTTTTCTAGAGTAAAAGCGTTGTGAATTATTTTACAATATAAACGGATTGTGACATGAAAGAATAATGACGGATTCCTTGTAAAAAAAAAAAGAAAAGATTATTGACACTCAACCTTGGAGAGGATGCTCTAAAATTCTGCTTCCCAGTCATTTAAGAAAATCTAATCAGTAACGTCTCCGATAGTGACGAACTATGGTTGAAAGTACACGAATGAAAATATTATGGAATCTCGACAATTTCTCTATTAATTTGATCCAGGTATGTGAAAACTTTATATGCAAACTCGAAAAATGTAATAAATTAAACAGAAGATTTTATTTAACTATTACTTTTGTAGCATACCTACGGACGATAATGGTTATGCTCCCATTCACATAAATACGGTAGTAAATACTGTATGTTGGTCTGCAGTCTGAAATTCGTCTCCGGCAGTGCTGGCCAACATCTCTGCCTCCGGGCAGAGAGGATTCCCAAACGAGGCTGCCGAATGGCAGAGTTTCGTATTGGGAAACAGATATCCGACTCTGTTCTATAAGGGGTCTACCGGAATTTTTTGGCCGAGACTACGGGGTCGGATACACCACATTAAATTCAGCCTTGTGCCACATCTGACCGCGAGGAGTGATTGGCAGATATCCTGTAGTTGAAGATTCGTCTCCAGCTGTGCTGGTCAAATTTTCTGCCTCCGTGCAGAGAGGATCCCCAGACGAAGCTATGTCGAAGGTCAGAGTCTCGTCTCGGGAAACAGCTACCCGACCCCGTTTTATACGGAGTCTACGGGAAAATTTTGGCCTAGCCTACGGGCTCGAATACCCCACAATAAATTCGGCCTTGTGCCACATCTGACCGCGTGGGCGGTTGGTAGATATCCTGCAGTTGGAGATTTATTGAGGAATTCACTTGACTCTTTTCTAGCAATTGACTACTTCTATTCGCAGCTGGCGAATCTTATATATGTTGTTCTTGTCCTACGTTCATTATCAGTCTTCGTGTGATTATTCTATTCAGTAACCTTCCCTATATTGCAACAATTACTATTAACAATTATTAAAGACTAACAACAGTTATTAATAAAGATTATTATTAACTAGCCCTCCGTGCTGGCTTTTAAGCAAGCTTCTCCAGAGGCCTAATTGGATCTCTGGCGAAACTTAGAAAGCAGCAATGATAATTGTGAAGAAATAACTTTTTGCATTCGGAACATTCGCCGTAAACATTTTTGCCATAGGAAAACTCGCCTCGGGAATTCTCGCCGTAGGAAACTTCGCCGTATAGTATTATTGTCGTGAGACAATTTCGCCGCATTTTTTTCGATACCCTTAACTTGAACGTCCCTTTTGGAGTAATGTTCAATTTAATATGCGATGTTTCTTGTTATCAAGTATATATGGCTATCTTTTTTACAGGATGAGCACAAGAAAAGAAATTAAAAAGTAAGCATTTATTTCAAAAATAAAGATTAAAATTTTTCAAATTAACAAAGAAATAATTTAAAATGTCTGCAAATTCCAAGCAATGCTTCGTAAATAATGTTTTTTTTTTGCGTTGGAATGTAATGAAGCATTTTCCGCTGAAGTCTTGCTTTATATCTATATATATTTTTTTCATTTCTGCATCTCCTCGATCTAAATCACACTTTTGCTTTTTTTTTCTTTTTTTGCTGATGTCTCTTCCTTTTTCAAATACGCAATTAGTTTCCACAAATTTGGGTGCATGTTAGTCATGGAACTCTATACTGCAATTGTGGAAGCCTTCTACAATGTTGTTGCTTCCAGTCATACGATTCTGGGTTCGTTCGAAGACATTCTACAATTCAGTGGGAAAAGTTGGCTGCATTCTTCGTCTTCGTTCATCCCGACCCCTTTCTCCTCCCATATAGCGAATTTCAAAATATGATACAAATTCTTGGGGCAAATCATCATCGTCATTCAGTTCAAGATGATTGATAGCATCACACACTAGCAGAAATGCTAATACAGTGAAATATTTGATTTTGTTGTTAAATACTTCATCCGTAAGATATATCCAAAATATAGCGATAAATATTCTTAGCCATTTGAAATAAACAACCTGTTATATTTGTTGTTGGAATATATCACAGAAAGCATTGATAATTGCATTTTGAAATCAATCGTTAAGGTTTCGGGCTCTATTGATGGTTGTAAGTACCTTCAAGGCACTAAAAAGTCTGCTGTAGGTTACATTTACTAGGTAGCAAAACAAAAAGACGTGGTATGCTAATATGTCTTACGATAATATGTAATATGAATAAATGATATATATCTGGGCTATATTTAAAAGTGCCCTCACAAGCCCAATCTTTATTATTAGCAAGCTACTCTAACCTAGCCTGAATGCCAAACTCTAAATTCTATCCGGATCATTTTCACCACTATCGTACAATAAAATGTTCTCACCATTTTCAAGAAATATATATTCTTCAGGTATTGTATACCCACTTCTTCCGGTTGGTAGTGGAAGACCTTGGGTTTTCTTCTGTTTACAATCTCTAATACCGCGAGACAAATGCGATGAAGTCGGTAGCAAAGACATTGCATTATCATCAAAACTAGTTTAAATTTCTGCAATTAACTACTGTGTAGAAGCTTGTGAATTAGTGGCTCGTAATTTCAGTTTTATTTTTGCTTCATACATTTTTGGTTTTGATGGATGAGATGGATGGCAATACTCGCCAAATGTTTTACATATAGATAAATTATTTTCCAGCATAGTATGCATTCTAGTTTTACATTCTTTATTTTCATATTACCAATATGTTTTTCTCCGTATTTTCTACATATACTTTAAGCAAAGTTAAGATCGTCAACTAATTTCACACCGCCTGTGGTACTTTCCATTTGATAGACCATTGTTATGGGTTGGCTGCACAAAAATATTGTCGAATGAATAAAGAAATTTTAAAGAGTATAAGATATAACTCTATTCCTAGGTATTCAATTTGGGTATTTTAAATTGTTTAAATGTTTTTGTGTTTGATGAATTGAATGTCAATTATACTTTGAATCAAAAGGTGGTGTGTTGTTATAATGTATGCTCAAATATAAGAAAGTATATTTCAATATTCAGGTATTTATAGTGAATTTAAAACAGTTTATATTTGCAAATAATTTGTGTAAATTTCAAAAGACTTACTCGGAGTTTGAAAGTGTTATCTTTCTTTAATCAGATATTTTATCTTGAAGTTGGTTGCGTATTCAAGTTGTAAGTTTGTTTGAAATAATATATATTGCTTGAGTGAGAATTATTGGCAGACTGATATTATGTTAACAGAAATTTTAAAGTTACGTCTGAAATATGAAATTACGTGACGTAGGTTTATAGTGTCAAGTTGAAATTTTTGCGCTTTTCCGTGACGAAGATGAATGATGTAGGATTTAGATCCTATAACTTCGCTTATAAAAATGTTTAAATCGAAGTAACAATATTGTGAACCAGATATACTTGATAACAAGGTACTTCGCATATCAAAAAATATGCGGCGAAATTGTCTTACGGCAAAAATCCTAAGTTTTCGACAGCGAAAATTCCTGAGGCGAGTTTTCATACGGCAAAAATGTTTACGGCGAATGTTCCGAGAATGATAACTTTTAATTCCTCGCTTAAAATCTGATATGGAATATAAATCCAATTCTAGCCAAAAGACCGATTTATGGCAGGAAGTCCGATTTTAGCCGAAACTCTGATTCAGACCGAGTTTTTCAAATCACAAACTCTGTGGAACTTCAATTGAGTTGAGTCCTTCAAATCATAAACCCTGCGGAAATTCAAAACCTCACTTAAGGAAACCTCTCACATTAAATCTGATACCTTGGCATTTTGAAGAAATAAAATTAATTTCCTCAATTCAAAACGTTTTGGAGATATATTGAAGTGAATTTAAAACAAATACTTTAAAATTCACAGAGGTTTTGTTATTTTAAACTCAGTATAAATTAAAAACTTTTAAAATCCCTAAACTTTTTCAGTTAGTTTAAAATTTTAAAGTTCAACTATTTCCTCCTCATACGGACATAAATCCCAATGCTGAATGTTCAAGCATCAGATGATGGGCAGATTTTCAATCCTGGTATCATCCTGATTATAAAAAGGTATAATATGTCCCTGTAGAGCAAATGTGGCACGAGTTACAGGTGTTTCAGACACACGGACGGACAGACAGAATTTGCCATTTATTTATTTAGATAGAAGAGAAGAGACAAGAAGAAAAAGAAGATATATATATATATGTATATATATATATATATATATATATATATATATATATATATATATATATATATATATATATATATAGATAGATAGATAGATACAAGTAGACTGAAATGGAAAGATAAATATTAACGGAGAACTAGATAGATAGATAGATACCTACGGGTAGACTGAAATAGAAAGATAACTATTAATATATATATATATATATATATATATATATATATATATATATATATATATATATATATATATATATATATATATATATATATATGTATATATATATATATATATATATATATAGATACGAGCAAACTGAAATAGAAAGATAAATATTAACAGAGTACAAGATGGATAGATAATAAAATTAATAGAAAGAAAGAAAGAATTAAAATTCCAATGCTGGATATTGAAGCACCAGATTAATGGTAGATGTTCAATCCCTTTTAAATCCTGATTCTAAAAAAGGTTTAATATGTCCATATAGAGTTACAGGGGTTTCAGACACAAGGACGCACAGACAAAATTTGCCGTTTATTTATTAAAATAGAAGGAGACTAATAACAATTATTATTAAAGTCAAACAACAATTTAGTTTATGATAATGATTAATTTTACTAAAAGAAATACAAAAGGATATCTACTGAAGTATATTTCCCCAATGATTATAAGAAATATTAATAAGAAATGATAATAAGAAATAATGTCAAATAATTACTTGAAATAACTTTTATTATGCTTGACATCTAACTTGACTGAAATATTAATAAGAAATGATAATAAGAAGAAATAATGTCAAATAATTACTTGAAATAACTTTTATTATGCTTGACATCTAACTTGACTGAAATATTAATAAGAAATGATAATAAGAAGAAATAATGTCAAATAATTACTTAAAATAACTTTTATTATGCTTGACATCTAACTTGACTGAAATAATTAAATAAATTGTTTACAATCAAAAGTTAAGATTATTTGAGAACAAAATCTGTTGTTTTTCTCTTTGGGTTTGCTATTTGGCTTATAATCGTTAACAGTACATAATAAACTTTCTGACGGCTGTATTTATAGAACTTTATAAAAAAACGAACTTTTGAGCTAATTTTATTCATGATGAATACATGTCAGTCAGTTATGTGCCATGCGTGATACACGCTTAGGGAATCATGTATCATTCGATACATGCCTGACGAGGTAGATTTTTTCCCGCAGTAGTTTGCCATTTTTTCTACGGTAGACAAGTTGCTATCCAAGGCTATAGAACCAAATCTGTCTTGCTATTTACCTATAAAGAATTTTATTTACACTATTTACATTCTTCGGCCCGTTGTCCTCATCTTTATTGTCAAATTCACGATATTTCGGCCGTTGTACTCCCCGGCCTTCTTCTGGTGATATACATTGAAATTTCGAATTCGAACCCTTTATTTAGACCATTAGAGTAGATTGTTCTCGTTCCGCGTGCCATGCCTCTTCTGGAAATCTCAGTTTCAGTTATTTCCCTTTAGTAACCCAACTCTCCAAGTTTTTGTTCACCTCTGCCACGTATTGAACTCATAATTCTTTGGGTCGAATCAGTGGATTACTTCAACCAATGTTTTTAACTGGAGGGTAAAAGTGTATATCACCTGAAAAAGGCTGGAGAGTACAGCGGCTGAGACGCCGTGAATATGACAATAAAGACGAGGACAACAGTCCGAACAATGTAAATAGTGTATAAACAGCGGTTGAATGAATTTTATTTATTATGAATTTCATCATAAGTGCCAGTTGGCGGAATATGTCATACAAATCTACCGTATATACACTCGTATCATGCGCCTTTTAAAGAGATGATTTTGAGGCTAATTTGACTACAGTAAATGGATATACAGTTTGGTCAACGGCATAACCAGGGCAAGTATTACATACGGTAACCGCCCCACTTAAAATTATCTACAAAATTAGGGCTTCAAAGTCGCATGATACCTGAGTATATACAGTGAAGAATTAGCATTTTAAAAGTTAATGATTTTTTGCGCCTCAAGTTTAAACTCTTATGGCATCATTTGAGTTCATTGAGTTTACAAATCAGGCAGTCTTTCATCTGCTTCTTTCATAAATTTAGCACTGATTACAGCTTGTTCTGGGCCACTGCACACACCTGCTGCATATTGTTTCTATTGCAAGAGATCTCTTTTGTTGGTGCTTATGTGTAAGGCAGAATGATTCCAGCTTATTTTCCTGTGTTTATTAAGAGATAGATAGATACTGGACAGAGATAGATAGATTGTTTGGCCAAAGGCGCATACAGTGCCAGCAGTACGCTAATATTATGACCCGTGTATGATGCGACCCCCTTAAATTTAGCTTTAAAATTAGGTCTCCAAATGTTGCATGATACATATAGATACAGAGGATTACAGGGAGTGAAAGTGAAAGTGAAAGAAAAGACTGCGAACGAGGAGGATTGTAAAAAGGACAATAAAGAAATAGGGTTCAAGAAGAGAGAAGATGGCGATTGACATTGCATTTACATAGATCGTAGTTATCAAGGAATAAAAAAAAACAGAAGTGAGTCTTCACAGGTAGGAAATGACAGAAAAAAAACTGTTAGAGTAGAAGAGGCAGTTAAATCCAGCTAGTTCAACAGTAAAACGGTGCGATATAACTTATAAAAAGCATGCCTGGGCGTTTTGGCCATAGAGGTCCTTAGAGAAAGGCAAGGCACAATTTTCCACTTAAAAAATGTGCATCTCTCGCTGGAACTCTTCAAGTCTATATCTTTTAACTTACATTTTTATAGCCGAAACGTAAACAAAATAATTAAAGTAATTAATGCAGTAATCACATTTATTTTGTGGGATGGCAGAACAAGAAAAAAGAGAGATGGTAAAAAGTCAAAAGTTAGAGTTACAAGCGACAAAAAACTATGGAGACACATAGAAATGGCATGAACACCTACCATTGGCGTTGATGAGATACAGTACGCTATCGGCTACGACAAAATATTTCATACATACGGGCATAATTCTGTTAATCGTCTCACCCCAAGCAAGGCGATAATACTGCTAGAACGACACCGCTAGGGTGACAGGGAGTGAAATAGAATGACTGTCGTGGGAACGATTGGGGAAACGACAAAAAATTTTACTACGTTACTTAAAAAATGGAAAACTGACAAAATATAAATAAATAAATAAACAAAATGACAATAAAATAAGTAAAATAAATTAACCCAAACAAATTACCAAACCACACCCGTTAGAATAGACGAAATAGAATAAATAAATAAGAAATAAAAAACAAAATTAATGAACCCAAAAAGTAAATAATAAATAAATTAACAAACCATTACGACCAAAATATTAGACTATAAAAATCAAAGCAAAAATTGGACGAAAAACATAGCTATAAAAATCGAAAACCGAAAAGAGTAAATGAAAATATACAGTATAATAAATAAATATAAAAAACAAGTAAAATAAATTAATCTAAATTAATCCAAATAAATAAACTAAAAACCGATCCAAATAAATTAACCGTTAGAAAAAAACAAGTAAAGATAATCATTCCAAATAAATAAATGAAGCAATAAATAAATTAAAAACTGCTCCTGCCAAAATAATAGTTAGAATAAACTACAGCAATCAACCCCCAAATTGAATAAATAGCTTTATCTTCCAAAACCAAATCAAAACTATTAAATAAGCGATATAAACAATTTTTTACCACGTTAATAAAACACCGATTAAAATTAAAATAAATAAATAAATATATATATAAGATAGGAAATAAAAAAATAAATAAATAAAAACAAACAAAATAATTTAACCCAAATTAATAAATGAATAAATAAATAAATGAATAAATAAATCAATAAATAAATCAATAAATAAATGAATAAATAAATAAACGACTTCCGGCAATATAACCGCCAAAATAAACTACCCACAAAGCACCACTGACCCGTATATATAAATAGTCGAGAAAAAATGATTCTCGTGGCCTGACAACTGTGTCTAGCATGAAACAGCCTGTCACCTCTAAGTGTTGACTTCAATGTCCACTTTTATATTTACACACGCTCTATCTCTGATATTGAGCACTTTATCTCATAAATATAGCACAACTTAAGAGTATATTTCTTTATATATATATATATATATATATATATATATATATATATATATATATATATATACAACAGACTGGCTTCTATAGCCTTGGATGGCTACTGGTCTAGGAGAAGGACAACTCTGAATTCAAAACCTGAAGAGCGTTGTTTGGGGAGCTTGTGGCACGTAGTATTCGACCTTTGAAAGAGTCTGAACAAAACCTTCACGACTATAATGTGCTGATTCCGTGCTGTTGGTTCCTAGGAACTGACCTGCTTGACCCTCATACGTTGAATTCGACGGGAGAGTCGAATATACATACATACATATATATATATATTTTTCTTATATGTTTTCTACGGTGCATCAACCACTTGCAAATTTATGCCAAACCAGGAAATATTTTTAGATTGTAAGAATCCTTTGTAAACAATGATTTACTGATATATGGCCTTCTAATTAATACATAGCTGGGGGGGGGATAAAGATTAATTCATACATTTACCAAGGTCAGTTGCGCTCAAATGAATATAACAAACCCTACCGGGATTAGAACTTAGCAATCCGGGTTCCAATTCCGAGCCGTTATCCATTACTCCACCCGCACATCTAAGCTTACAGAAGCTGGTATTCCCAAGCGGACACCCATCTAAGTACCGATCAGGTTCGACGTTGCTTAACGTCGATGATAGTACGAGAACCTGTGTTTCAACTTGATATGACAGTAAGCCTCCATGCTTGTGAAAATGTATTCGTATTGGACTCTGCTAGTAGATAGTGCATGTAGCTCCAGTCGTCATGACATAATTAATAATTTATGTTGTTTCTGTTTGTCAGGAACGCATTTTCCTCAGTGGCTTCTAAATTCATAAAATATCTTGCCCTGATATATATATATATATATATATATATATATATATATATATATGATGGACTCTCCATTTGCTTGGGTATAACAATTTAGGGCTCGAGAACTGAACCGTCATATAACTCACATTTATTTTAATGATTTGTTTTCTACGGCTTGTCAACAATTTGCAGGTTATTTAAAGCCAGGAAATATATTTAAATTGTAAGAATTTATGCGTGGGGTGGGGTAGATAATGGTTTTACTGGTTTGGTTTTAGAGATACAAATCTTACTAATTAACCTATAGCTGGGGGAGAAGAGTTGCGCTCAAACTTTGCTAAGTGTATTCGCGCGTAAGAGAATATAATGGACCCAACCGGAAACAGAACTTGGCTCTCCGATTAACAATTCCGAGTCAATATAAGTTACATAACCCAATATATCCAAGCTTACAGCATCTGGTATTTTTAGCACATTTATGATTTGATCTTAGTTTTGAAGGCCTGTTCAGAACCAGATACACTTTTCGGAAGCACTGAATATAGGGAAACAGACGACCCTCCTCAGGTGTTGAATTCAAAGTTGTATTTCTCCTAGACAGTTTGCAACTAATATATATATATATATATATATATATATATATATATATATATATATATATATATATATATCCACCTATGTGTTAAATACTAAGGCGGATATATATATATATATATATATATATATATATATATATATATATATATTACAATGAATCATTCATACAAAAAGTAAATTAGTAATGAATCGTATGATCCTTGTTTTTTTTTAAATTATAAGCTGTGTAAAGTCTTTCTTAAATACGCAAGTTCTTTCGACTGTAAATTCAGTCATCTTCAAGCATGGAAATTATTTTATTCTATTTTATGTTTTAGTGAATAAAACTTAAAAACTATCCCTTAAATCAAGAGAAATTAGTCTATTTCCATATATTTACTTACCTAATGGATAGAATTTCTGCAAGAGCTATTTTTCTCACTTCCAATTTATCTGACTTCATCATCGAATACAACATACTCTCCAGCAACACAGCAAATGCATTATATCGGACGTTCTTGAATGCGATATTTTGATTTCCTTCCGACTCTTTCTTAATCATTTGGATTATATTGAATATACACAGCTGATGGTAATGGATATTGCTAATCCCTCTTAATCTCAAACCAGCTAACTGCATACAGTTCAATAATGAATTTAATAAGTTGGTGAAGCTTGTCATTCTAAAGAGTATGCACCTTTGGTTTACATACGCATTAACCTGGTTGTTAAAGTGTTATATATAGGCGCTTGGTTAGAACGTACCCTTTCTGATCATGAGCCCCGGGATCGAATCTCACCAGGGTCGATTTGTCAACAAGGTAACTTCCTGATGCTATCGGACTGGGTCGAGGTTGATCCCAGCGTGCGGCACGTTTTGAAAAATCATGCCACGGATTGACCCAAGCCTTGTGAGTGAATTGGGTAGACGGAACTCTTGGGGGTCCGTCGATAGCTGTGCTAGCACGAAGTCACAATTCATCGTGGCCGACTACGCTCTCTCCCAGAAACTGTAACGAAGTTACAGTATAAACCACCGGTGGGCTCTGTGGGTGTTGGGCAAACACAAATGAGCCTGAGCGAGCGTCTGCAATAAGGATTGGCTAGCCAACCTAACAGATGGGTATCCTCGAATGCGAGTGGCCAGCTACTATTATTGTAGTTTGAACATAGATCGCCAGTGAACCAAAACGAGCGATCCCTTTAAATAAATCACGTGACCATAAAGGAAACGCATAAGTAGGAGGTAGCATGAGATCTAAACAATCACTATTTCTACTCTATCCTCTATTACTATACGGATCGCTATTCTCTATACTATTTCTCTATACTGATCACTATACGTATCACTATTCGGTGGTTACTTTTTGAGCTCGTATTATCGAGCAAGTATTATTAGTGCGAGTGATATTCAAAGGCGTCTGACACCAGTATTGTTCAACGGCGTACTATAATTGTATCTGCGATGACAAAGTCTCTACTTCAACGAGCATTACGAAAGTGTCAACGAGTATTCGTTGACATTACAAAATAAAGTTAACCATCTTTACATTATTAATGGTCCAATGTAGCAAATGTAGTGTTAATTTTTATCTTTGGAAATCCCTAGGGGTAATTCCAAAAGGAGCCGTTGGTCTTTATTTGGAACCTTCATTTTTACTATATGTGCCATATTTGTATTTGTGTTTTCTAGAAGAACAACCTTTAATGGCATCTATAGTTGGAACTATTCTATTCTATGAGTCAGGGTTGTCAGGATTTTTAGTCGCTCATGTTCCAACACATTAGAACACGTCAAATTTATCAACATATATAATACGCTTATATTTCTAATTAGAGCACACTTCAAACGATCTCCTGAGAAATAAAAGTTAAAATTACTTAATTCGTGTCAGTTTTTCATCCCTATGAAAATGAAATATTATAAGTTGCATTTTAAACACTTGATGCTTTTTTTCACCGTAAAGGCAAAAATACCTCTCAAGTTACAAAAAAGATATATGCTCTGTACAATGAAGGTGCTTTAGCTGACAGAACTCTACAGAAGTGGGTGCTAAGTTGTTGGTTGTTTCCTTATTGATGAAGAACGCCATGGCAGACCCCAACTACAGATGACAACCAAGTTAAGACACTGATTGAGAATACCCCGCATTACACAGCGCAGGAATTGGCAGAAACACTACAAATCCACCATCCATGAACACTTAGGGAAGCTTGGGTCCTCAAATCATTACGATGTTTGTGTACCACATGATCTGAGTGAAAAGAATTGCATTTCATCTGTGATTTACAGCATAAACGCATAGCATATGCACCCTTTTTGAAGCAAATTGTGACGATTGATGATAAATGGATCGTTTACAAAAACGTTCAGCGAAAAGGGTCCTGGGGTAAGCGGCATGAACCAACTTTAGCCACCTCATCCTAAGAAAGTCATGCTGTACATCTGGTGGGATTGGGAAGGAATCCTGTACTATGAGTTTCTGTCAAGTAAGCAGTCAATTGATTCTGAAAAGTACTACTCGTAACGGGACGAAATAAAGGCAGCAATTCAATAAAAACGCCCAGAATTGGCGAAAATGAAAGGTGTTGTTTTCAATCAGAATAGTGCCAAACCTCGCGTTTATTTGGCGACCTGGCAATAATTATTGCAGCTTGTCTGGGATGTGTTACCCCACACGCTATATTCACCAGACATTGCTCCTTCGGATTTTCATTTATTCCGGTCCTTGCAAAATAATGTCAATGATAAACATTTTAATTCTTTGGAAGACAAAAAATACGTTAATGAGTTCTTTGTCGAGGAACAACCGAAACTTCGGGAATATGGAATATTTAATTTGAAGGAAAAATAGAGAAAGTTTGTGCAACAGAATGTTTCATATTTAGTTAAATAAATATTTAATGGTGTAATTTTGTTTTTTTTTGCTTCAATTTCCCCTAAACAGAGGAATGAACTTTCCAGACAACCCAATATTTTCCAGTCTCAGTTCATGTCACGTTAGTAAATGTTAACTGGCGTTGTAGACCACTTTCTTTTTTTTTTAGTTTAATGTCACCATTTCCCCCTATAACTTCTTTATTCAACCAAGATCCTTTATTAGTCTTGCTATCAACTCTTAAACAGATAAACTTTGTAATACCAGTGTCTTTTATGTGCTATTACTTTTATTTTAGTCTTTTCTTTATCTATTTTTGACTTATCAGTTCAGTTATGTGTCAGGCATCATACACGCTTGCTGACGAGGAAGATTTTTTTTACGGGTAGTAGGTTGCTATTTCTTTCTGCGGTAGACCAGTTGCCATCCAAAGCTATATAGATATTTATCCATGATTGGCGGCGGGGGAGAAGCGGATTCATACCTTTCCGAGGTGATTCGACTGGAATTCGAACTCGTCTCTCCGATTAGTAAATCCGAGCCGCTATCCATTACTCCACTTATTAGTTACGTTTTAAAAATCAAAACCTGGGTTTAAAAAGCCCATAGCCTGCAAAAATCCGAAGAAAAAGACATTAGCAACTGATGCTCCAAGATTAGAGGAAACATTTCCCCTTTCTTGCGTTTTTTTTTTCAAACATTTTAGTAAAACGTTTGAAAACAAATCGTAGGAAATAAACACAACTACACTGTCAATTTATATATTATTTAAAAGAATTGAAATTAAAATCTTTTTTTACCCTTATATTTCTTAAAAGATTCCGATGTATATAAAAGCAAAACACACGCTGGTATAACGGTGTAAAGGCCAATAATCACCCACGAAATTTAAATCCTGTTTATTAAAACTGTTTCGTCTTATTTTTTCTCCGAAATGAAACAATCATAAAAATTATGCTATATTACAGTAACAAAACATTTTTGTGCAAGATTTAAAAATTTTGCTTCCCTACGAAATGCAGGTTCTTGTGCCAGACACAAAACTTAGTTGGTAGAAACAACAAATCTCGAAAATAGGCGCAACGTAAAAAAGAAGTCGACCACCGCGTAAAATTTTAAATGGAACAAAACATTTATTTACAATTACAAATTATAAAAGTACATAGCAAGGGTTGCACAAAAATTTTCTTTTGTGTGCCTCTTTTGGCAGTATAAGAATTTGAGGCAATAAAAAGATGACATTCAGAAACAGGAAAATACAAGTCACCAAAAATGTTGGTAAGACCAACGGATTCATATACAAAATATATCCATTCAAAAATACAAGACTAAGTGAAAGAGGATTCACAATATGGCACAAGGCACGATCCTTTAAAAGACACCAACTTCTGTTGTAACGGCTCTTGTAAAGGACCTCTCAGCTCGAAGGGGATTTGACGTAGGCAAATTTTTGTATGTTCTGGGGCGTGAAATCTGTCGTACGAATCTGCCTTGGATCTGTCACGTCAGATTTACAACCTCTCACTGGACTGTCCATTTATGTGATGCTTTGTGAAAAGTGCCCCAGCCTAAGTTGAAGCTATTCCGTTTTAACTCTTTTCCTCCGTCCAACTGCTGATAGCAGTCCTTTTTATTCTCAATGGGGGTCATAATTTTTAGGTACTAGAAAAACTTGATTCCCATTGGCCAATATATGTAAAATCCCCTTCCGAGTATTCAAAAAATGTAAATTCATAAGATCTTGGCGCTTCGCCGCTTGAGCCTAAAAGGCTATAAAAATGCACGAAATTTAACATTATTTTTTTTTACAACAAAATAATTTTTTTATACAGTCGCTTGAAATAAATTAGGACATTTTTATGATTTATGAATAGTTTTACTGAATTCACTGTGAAAAATTTCTTTCAGAAAGAAAAATAAACTAACAAATAGATTTTGATTGATCTTAACATAACCTGCAATTTGAATTCTTTGATATTGTTTTTTTTTAACTACACGGAAATAATTTATTTTAAAGTAAAATTTATAAAGAAGGTAAATTCTCAGTTCGGATTCATTCCCGTCACGGGCAGCCATTACTGGCGTTGTTTCTATGCATTCGCTGCAGAATAGCTCTCAGTGTAGGCATCATTGTGCTAACTGAGCGTGTCTACGTAAATAGTTCTCGTGCGCAGTAATTGAGAGAAATTTAGACAAGAAAGATCAGTTTCGAGCTTAGCTTTCCGTAGTTTCCGCGTTTAACTTTCCGCAGCGAATGTATACAGACAACGCGAGTAATGGCTGCCGCCAACTACGCGACTGAATCCCAAATTCCACTGTCGATAACTCCAAAACGGTAGATTTTATCAAATTTATCAAGACAGATTCGAATGGAGCATGTACAATTACACATAAATGTAAGTATTTTGCAAAGTTTTAATGCGAACTGAGTGCGGGTGTTATACTGCAAATTAACCTTTTTTCTAGTATTACAATATTATTTTTTAAATTTCGGGCTCTTGCGAGAGCAAGAATAAAAACGGTGCCCGGGATAAATTTCGAACATCTTCAGGACGTTAGCGAATGTGGCTTTCTTACAACTTCACTTTCTCAGGACTATAAATAAGAAACCGCATTAATCGTTATTAGCGAACGCACTAGAATACTTCGCGTTCCTTTCTTCCTGCTTCTTTACTGGCCTTCGTCTAGATTCATAGCCAAAGAAATCTAGAGCACACAATCCGTTCGACTTTGCATACTCCCATACCGGGGCTAAAAGAAAAGAGACAGATTCGTGAATTCACCAGGGGGTATTATCGATAAGGGAAGCAAATATTCTCACGCGGATCTTGAATCATGGCTACCGAACCGAACTTTTTGGTTATTGCTACGAACATAGTTTTTTTTTTTTTTTTTTTTTTTTTTTAAAGGGAAGATTGTCTCAATTCAGTTTTTAAGATGCCTGGGTTTTTTAAGATGCACAGTTGTGCAATTTGGATATTGCGTTTCTGCAAGGGAAAGAAATAAAAAAAAATACAGTAATAAGAAAAATAAAACATAATGTACGCAATGTTTATTTCATAAACGGAAAATTGCTTTAAGGCAAAAACACAGACCTCATCCTACGAAAATGCCGACGAATCAGTCTTTTCTCACCACTTATAAACATCCAATTTACTTAGAGAATAACCCCAAACAGCCACCATTTTTTTTCTGCTAAAATATTCATACATATATTAAAGTATTCCTTATGTATATATATATATATATATATATATATATATATATATATATATATATATATATATATATATACATACATACACACACACACACACATATATATATATACATATATGTATATGCGTGTATGTATGTACACACACATATGTATACTTGTATTCTGTTAAAAACTTGAAGAAATCCTTGGTAATGGCTAAAAGAATTAAATTATATATTCATTAAGAATATATTAGTATCATTTGTACATCTTAGTTTTATTTTTATTGCAGTTTGATAAAATCATGTTAAAATCTGTTTCATAAAGGTTTTTCTAATAGAAAATATAGTTTAATTAAGATTTATTGAATATCTGGAAAAAAGAGACCGTTTTTTTTAATATCATCTTAGGGTTTCACTTACTTTTGCGCATATATATATATATATACATATATATATATATATATATATATATATATAGCGACACACACACATAAATGTATTAATTGTATATAAAAAAGAGTTTTACAAACTTCTCAGTGAACTCACTACTATTCACGTTAAACTTTGGAAGCGGAGTAGCCACAAATGTACATGAATAACAAATGTAACATCATCTAAATGGCACCATTTGGTGTTTTGTACTTGTCTTGGTGTGAGGAACCTGCCCCAACCTTTGTAAAAGTATTTCTGATACACCATATATATATATATATATATATATATATATATATATTTATTTATTACACAATAAAATCCAAAAATTACGTCATATGGGCATAGTTTTATTTCAGTCAACGCGAAGTAGGTCGGTCTACTTCAACTCCGGTAGATGGACCGATGATACAACTCTCCATGGGCGCACCTCTAAAACTCTCGATGTTCCACGGTTGGAGATCTAGCACAAACTACCCAGTGGGGTAAAACTGGCCGGTTGCATTCATTGCCTCGAAGATCAAGCTAGTTAAATTCCAGTTTCGCCGATCTGACACCGAACGACCACCAGTCATAATGAACGGAGGTTCTTGAAAGACTGTTGAGCCTCAAAACTCACACCCGACCTCAAGTAGAACTCGTACACAGGATCCGTTACTAAGGATTCCTGTAAAAGGGTTGGCTCCCTGTACCGCTCCAGTAAGTACCTAACTCCTCCTCGTATCCTCTCCCTTTGCAAGAGCCAAATCAAGCCTAAAATGGAGTACTTGTTGTCATATCTGGCTAGGGGCTGCCAAGACCTCACTCTTCAGACTTAATAGAGTCAAAATTGTCTCCGAGCCCTCGTGGGTGAGGCATTATCCTCCACCATTCTACTACAGGTGGGATGTAGCATGCTTCTCGCTGCTCTACCACTACTTCCACGGAATGTGCTCGGACGACCTACATTCATTGGTCCCGCCGAGAAAAACCAAGAACACCAAGAACACCCATCTTCGTATTCCATCGGTGAAAAGTAAGTTATACTCGAGTAGTTTCTTCTCACGACCACTGCCATGTGGAACCGACTCTCAACAGGATTTTTCCACGATTAATACAATCTTAACCTTTTCATGGTTAAGCTTAACCTTTATCTTCCACTCAAGTGGACCCCAGGCCTTGTAAGTGGTGAACCTTTCTGTACAAAATCCCCCCAAAACAATAACCCCCACAAAAGAAAACAACAAAACACATTACTTGATAGAAAACGCTTCAAAGTTGATTATTTTAACGTTTTTCAACCTGTATGTGCTTTACATGAACACCATACATTGCTCGACAAACATCGAAACGATATTCAACTTATTGCCATACTCGACTCAATTGATCTGTGAATATTGTTACCACAGCTTCAACAATTCGATGTCACTTCTAGAGTAGCAGACTTAGGTGTAACAAACAAGAATCACATGAGATAAGCTGTGTTTACATTGGAGGCCACAGACGATGAGAGTAACAAACGAAGCATGTAAACGGGATTGAAAAATATTTCCATTTATTTTAATAACTCAGAACCACTTCCTAGCGATTAATGTCTTGAATGTGTTTCTGTCTCTTAGCATTTTTTATTAGATTTTCGAAATCTCCTCTTTCTTTTTGAATAACTCTGTATCTTATATATATATATGTTTTACTAGTTTGTAAGTGGAAGAGATAATTCCGAGGAGGATATAAATCTAGAGAGAGCTCAATCAGTGTAGATTACAGAGCATTATAAGGAGATTAAGAAAACATAGACTTTAATTATCAATTTCGTTTATAATTTTTATTTCGTGAACACCGAGATGTTCAACTCATCAGAACGAAATCTCCTCTGTAAATTTGCGGAGGAGATTTAATTATGATGAGTTGAAAACGAAATAAAAATTATAAACGAAATGGATAATTAAAGTCTCCGTCTTCTTCTTATCATTATATATATATATATATATATATATATATATATATATATATATATATATATATATATATATATATATATATATATATATAGTGTAACACATATATAAGAGAGTTGTCGGGACCGGAGAAGAAGTATCTTATATCCGGGTTTCCCTTATATCCGGGTTTCTCTTATATCTGGGTTTGGTCTATTACATATACATTAACACAGGCTCTAATTTGGGACCAGAGAAAAGATCTCTTATATCCGAGTCTCTTATATCCGGGTTACACTGTATATATATATATATATATATATATATATATATATATATATATAATGATAATAAGAAAACGGAAAATTGAATTATCTATCTATATCTATATATATGTATATATAAATAAAAAGAAAGAACAGTAGGATATAAAATCCGGTGTTCTTATAGATATTTTTATTTTTACACAATAGTGCTCAATGTAAATTTACAGAGCATTAATATCTATATATATATATATATTTGTGTATTCAGGCAACAGATTCTCATTTAGGCATGTCTGATTAAATAAATTCAAACTACAGATTCTAGAAGCAATTTATATTAAAAAATTAAAGCCGGCACTGAACCGAATCAACTATGAATACTGCAGTAATGTTCTTAAATGCCTATAAAGGAACATTTTTTTCATGCTTTAATGCGCGTGTGACCATGACATTATAACCTATAGGTAAAAATTCCATAATGGTTAATTTTTTCACGTTCTAATGAACGCTCAACACATTGTCAAAAGTTTTGCATTTAAAACCATAATGAAAAAATTAAGGTAATGGATAACAACGCACAACTTTGTATATATACTTGTACTAATGAACAAGATATAGTTTTGTACTACTTGCACACCTGAAGATGATCTTGGAAGTAGATCGAAAGTACTTTTTGAAATGAAATTAAAATAAATTTAAACAGTTATAGCACATTTCTCTCATCATTTAACATCAATACACTGAAGGTTGTTCGTGAGTATGAATGGAATTTTGTTAAAATTAGCAGAAATAAAGTCTGTAATTTATCCAATCAATATTTATATATATATAATGGAATCTCTCGTCTTCTTTGACGTCTGAGTACCCAACAGCCAACATATCCGCACATACGATTCGATCGTGCAGAACCTGCCAAATTATTGTGAAATGACAAATACAGAGATCTGGAGTACATTAAGTGTTCCAAACGGCACTCCCGAGGTTTTGAATTCTGATTTGACCTTTTCTTAGAAAGGTTACCATCCAAGACTATAGTATCCAGTTTATCCTGCAATTTATCCATAGTGTGGGGCGGGGGAGAAGAGATGGGTTTAATACATTTCCGAAGTGTATTTCTACTTAAGTTAATGTAACAAACTCGACTTGAATTCGAACACGGCTCCTTAATTCCTCAATCTCAGCTAATATTCATTACTCCAAAATTAGAAAGAAAGAAAGAAAGAATGTAAACAAAACATAGCAATGTAACGGTAAATCTTTGCGGTTTGATATGACGTACGCAAGAAGATCAAGGAAAAAGTATTTGGCCGATCGCCATTTCTCCAAAATTACTTTCATAAGAAAAACAAACAAACATGGTATCGTAAAGGTGTATATTTGCGGTTTGATATAACGTAAAGAAAGAAAAGATCAAGAAAAATTTCTTTAGCAGTTTGATTATTTTTCAAACTTCCTGCTGCTGCTTCTGGTTAAACAAGCACACTCATTTTGAAATTCCCCCCTCGTCTGTGATATGACAAAAAAAAAAAAAAAAAAAAATTCTGTTATTTAATAATCTTTTGTGTCAATGTTCATCTTCAAAACCGTGGTTTCTTCAGCAAAAACAAAACAAAAGAAATCAAATCGACAACAGATTGTACAACTTGTTTTGCTGACATCGAGACTTCAATTTAAATTGACATTTAGAACGACATTTAGTGATGTTTATAATAACATCGAGAAATGTTAATAAGAACAAACTGGTTTTATGTTGGAGATAATGAACTGGTTATTTAGTTCTGTTTAAATTTCACCGTGAAACGTTTGCGCAATAGCGTAAATTATCCGCGTGATATATTCTCTGATTCCCAGTGGCTGGCTGAAACAACGGATAGTAGCGATCTCCTTATATATCTACTACCAATGGTGAAACGTAATTTATAAACTTGGTACAATAGGTGAGGAACAACTATGCTGTAATGAAAGTCATAACGGACATAGTGTCTGTTCTGAATAACTTTGCAACACTCACACAGGTATTTGTAAAGAAGGGACTAAAGGAAAGCGAGAAGAAAGGACTAACCATCAATTGCAAGAAGACGGAATGTATAGTTGTCAACAAAAGGGACAACCCCGGATCAAAACTACAAATTGGAAATACCAAACTTGGGCGAGTACAAATATCTGAATATCTAGGAAGTATTTTAACAAATGACGGAAAATACGACAGTGAAATCCGAAGGCACATTGGCATAGCGAAATATACCTTCCAAAAGCTAAGCAAGGTATTAAGAAATAGGAAAATTTCGTTAGAAACAAAGACAAGTTTACTGGACCGCTATGTAATATCGGTCTTCGTATATTTGAGTAAATGCCGGTCAATCTCCTCAGAGATGAAGAAGAGAATTGCGGCTATAAACTGTAATTCTACAGAAGGATCCTGAGAATACACTGAACTTAAGATGTGAGCAAAGTTCTAGAGAAAATGGAAACAAAAAGGAAAATTATACTTAGAATCAGGAAAAAAGACAGCTGAAATTTCTGCGGCACATAATGAGGAAAAGGGACTTGGAAAATCTGATACTCACAGTACATGAGACGACAAGAGGGACAGAGAAAAGCAACGAGTGACCTATATAACGAGCTTTTTTGTAAATGGTTGGCAGAACAGGGATTAGGAGAGATAGCAGAAAGATAAATATTTCTAAGGGACAGGAAGTTGTGGAGGAACATCCTTAAAGGACACGACACATAGAAAAAGAAGTTTGAATATATTAAATTTCACTTAAAAGAACCAGTTTACTGTTTTCGCTTACCCAAATTTCTAACATCCCTACTCTAGAAGCTTTGGAATGTATATGCTAAAATAGAGGAAGCGTTTATAAATGGGTTACAGTATCAGATAAAGAAAAAGTCAGAATAAAATATAGCAATTATAATAGAAACACTATTAATATTATATTAAATACAATTGCTCCGTGACGGATAGAAGAGTCGTTCGCACTGTTCGTATTCGGCACGGAAAGAGATTAACAGCAATTACTAATAATAAGATAGAACAATTATGACAATCTCTTGTGATAGAACTTATGAGACATATAGAAGATTTCATCTTCCCGGAGATCTTATTGGGTACAATAATAATTAATAATAAAATAGAACAATTATGACAATCTATTGTAATAAACGCTATGAGACGGATAAAAGATTCCTTCTTCCCGTAGATCTGATTAGGCACAAGAGGAGATTAACAATAATAATTAATAATAAATTAAAACAATTATGACAATCTCTTGTAACAAATGTTATGAGACGGATAAAAGATTCCTTGTTTCCGTAGATCTTATCAGGCACAAGAGGAGATTAACAGTAATAATTAATAATAAAATAGAACAATTACAATAATTTACAAGAATAAAAGTTGAGGATACCATGGACCTAACATCTTAACAACGAGGAAATTTTAGAGAAAATGGAAACTTATACTAAGCATCAGAAAAAGACAATTGGAATTTCTTGGGCACATAATGAAGAACAAAGGCTTGGGGAATATGATACCCACAGGACGGAATGAAGGCAAGAGGGACAGAGGGATACAATGAAAAATCTACTTACTGAACTTGAGTAAAATGATAGAAGAATAAGATTTAGAAGAGATAAGAAAAAAGACAAAATTTATTTACAGCTACAAAAGACAAGAAATTGTGGAGAGCCATGATCACCAACGTCCTGAAAAGGTCAGTGTGTATGCGTCTTTTTACTCCTGCTATAGAGTTACGTTCTTTTGCATAGATATGACAACTTTGGTTGCGTCATGTCTCAGAAAAATACGGAGAGTATATTCGTTTTTAAGGTTCTTAAATTTTAGTACTTGCTTGATTTTGAAATCCCCAACTCGTATCTTGGGGTGTTCCTCTTGTTGACAGCCGTACATTCTGATCTCCATCTCGAAAGATAAAGACCAATTTCAAGGCCCCGTCCACTTTTTTCTTCAACCACTTTACTCGAGAAGTACAAAGCTACTCACTTCACAGCTAATCGTAGACGGTGGCATTAGGTTTACAGAACAGAGCCGACAACACCAAGAAAAATTCCTACTAACTAAATAACCTATGTTTGTACTTAGAGGGGTCCCTTCTTCAACAAAGACTTATGGGAAGACACCTGGACGCCTGTTCTCCCAAGCTAAGTCCGCAGAGGCACATTGTCAGCATACATTGCTTTTTATTTATTATTCTTTCTCTATTTGGTTATTAAATATATTTAAATTGTAGGGATTAGATTCTTTTCCTTCAGAAGCTGTCGCCCAGTTCGTTCGAGCGCACGGAGCTTAGCACTAACATTTCATAAACTTGGTGTTGTATCCAGGCGTACTACTGTAAATAGTATCCCTACATACTTTGATATAATATCACCGGCATATGTTTGCTTCCCTGTGTCTTTTCTATACATAATTTCTTGGGAATTGTTTGGGTGAGCTCTTCGCTATGGTATTTAGACTTAATGAATTTAAGCGCAGTACTAGACTGACATCGAGACTTCCTCAATTTAAAGCTGTGCTGTCTAGATGTGGTTCTATGCTAACAGTTTATTTTCTCGCACCTCTCGCTTGTGGAACTCCCTTCCGGCTTCATGCTTTCCAGCCAAATTTAATCTCCAAAAATTTAAATTCAGTGTCAATCGCTATCTACTATCTTCTTAATTACTAATTTCTCTTCCCGTTCGTTAGTAATGTTTCTGTTCCTAATCCTTCCACGCCCAGTAACTCCTTGAGTCTTAGTGGCTTTTGTGCCTTGCTTCGGGTGAAAACGTTTAAAAAATAAAATAAAGAGGGAAATAGGACAGCCTTGTTAGTATATAATGAAAAACATGGCTTATTTGCTGTAGTTTTTTTTTTTCGAAATATTTTTTTTTAGCATTGGAGTTTTTATTTGTTTAAAAAATTATTTACTAGTCCACGGCTGAAGGGAAATTGGAAGTAGCTAAATTTATACTACGATTTATTTCGGACCACGTAACATAATGTCATGGAATCATGAGAAGTTTCGGAAATGAGATTCTACAGGATGATGTGGTCATGAATATAATAAAAGCAAATGCAGAAAATATATATATATAATTTTGTTCCGGATTTTAATATGAGGTTCATATTTTTATGATTTTTTTTTATTATTATTTCAAAGCATTGCCTGAGAGTTTATTTTAAGAAATGTTCTTTCAATTCCTTTTTGAAAATATTATTTCTCCGACCCCTGCCTTCATGTTTCTTTCCGATCTTATCTTCTACTGAAAAAGGATTAAAAAAAAATAAAAATTGCATTCTGTTCAGCATGGATTTCAATTTGCGGCTTCGTATTATTCGTCTTATTTTGATTTCTTTACATATTTTCACATGATTTATGTCTTCCGCTTATCAGTCGCACTTTCGTACAATTGTATTAATAGAAGAAATTTATAAATCTTGTCACTTTCGTAAGCACATGTGGATTCTTCCTTTCTTTCGTCCTTTCTTTCTTTTTTGTTTTCTAGATCCTCTCTTTCCTTTCCTATCTCCTTTTTACTTTATTGATCATTCTATTTCTATCACACTACTCCCTTCTCTTTCCTTTTCATTTCTTTTTCTCCCTTTCCTTTTTACGTAAATTACCCTTTCTTTATTTCTGTTTTAGCTTTTCATTCTCTTATTTTCTTCCTCCTCTCTTTCTTCCCGTAACACTTTCTTTCTTTCTTTCTTTTTCTTTCTTTCTTTCTTTCTTTCTTTCTTTCTTT
This sequence comes from Acanthosepion esculentum, assembly GCA_964036315.1. Lineage (NCBI taxonomy): Eukaryota > Metazoa > Mollusca > Cephalopoda > Sepiida > Sepiidae > Acanthosepion > Acanthosepion esculentum. Next base: position 62,377,001 of record OZ038484.1, on the reverse strand, counting down.
CTTTCTTTCTTTCTTTCTTTCTTACTTTCCTTCTTTCTTTCTTTCTTTCTCAGTTTTTACTTAATTTGCTCTTTCCTTATTTTTCTTTCTTTCTTTCTTTCTTTCTTTCTTTCTTTCTTTGGCACCTTTTATTTATTTATTTTTTACTTTCTTGAACATTCTATTTCCATTACTCCATACGTTTTCCTTCCTTTTTAATTTCTTGGCGATTTTTGTTTCTTTTTATCATTCCTTTCCTTCTTAAATATTTTTTATTTTTCCTTTCGTTTAAGATATTTTTTCTTTTCTTTCTATCTTTTTATATTCTTGATTGCTTCTTAAATTTTGGTCCATTTTACATCCTTGTTTTTATATTTCTTTCTTTCTTTCTTTTTCAGTTTTTACATAATTTGCTCTTTACCTTATTTTTCTTTCTTTCTTTCTTTTTTTCTTTCTTTCTTTCTTTGGCACCTTTTATTTTTTTTTTTTTACTTTCTTGAACATTCTATTTCCATTACTCCACACGTTTTCCTTTTTAACACCTTTTTATTCTTTTTACTTTCTTGATCACTCTTTTTCTATCACGCCATTCATTTCTCTTCCATTTTTGTTATCTTGGCCTTTTCCTTTTTTTTTCTTTTCCTTTGTATTTGAATATTTAAACTTCTCTTTTCTTATATATTGTTTGCTTTCTTTATTTATTCATTTTCTTTCTTTCTTTCTTTCTTTCTTAACTCATTTTTACTTTTTACATTCTTGATCACTCTATTTCTATCACGCTACATCCTTATCTTTCTTTTTATTTTCTTAACCTCTTCTTTCTTCTTTCCTTCCTTGAATATTTCTTTATTTAAATTCTGTTTTTCACCTTATCGATACTTTCCTTTTTCTCATTACGACAGATCATTTACTTCTTCATTCTCTCTTTCTTTCTTTAACTTTTCTTTCGTTCTTCCTTAAAGTTTTCTTTCTTT
>OZ038484.1:62281048-62363548 GCA_964036315.1 Acanthosepion esculentum | reverse complement strand
ACGCGCAATTACAATACGGAAATGATGAGACCTAGCCGCCACTCCGGTACTGCGCTTAAATTCGTCAAGTCGAGATATCAACTAGCAAACTTCACTAGAAAATTACCGTGAAATATTTATAGAAGAGACAAATAAAATCTACGTTACAGCAGTGGGAGAAATTACAGAAACCGAGATGCCAGATCAGGTCCGATAAAATTGCAGCTTCTTCTTTAAATTTTGTCAAGGATCTTTACGATTTTTAATCGAATTCATCTCAAGCAAGGCAGTAAAGTCACTAAGACACAAGGAGTTACTGGTTGTAGAAGAATTAGAAAAACATTGCTAAGGAGCGAGAACAGAAGAAGAGTAATCAGGTGGACAGTAGTAACGATTGATATTGCATTTAAATCTTTTAGGTTAAAGTTGACTTGAAAACAAGGAGCGGGAAGAGAGTTCTACACGTGCGAAGTGCAAGAGAAGAAAGTGAACTTACGGTTACATCTAACCAACTCAACTCTCTGTCCATTGTATAAAGCTACCTCATATTTGATGCCGTGTTCCTTGTGTATGTATATGTAATGTGTTAATGTGTTTGAAAATTTTTTATTTTTAATTATTTATTTTATTTTTATTTTTATTTATTTTTTATTAATTTGTATTTTTGTTTTTTGCTTTTTGTTAAACAGCGCTACCCCCCTCTTATTTTAGAACCAACTATTCTAACGTACGTGGTAATTTTTTAAAAAATATAGGTCAATGGGACTTTAACTAAGTTAAAACTTACTGTTAGTGTTAAAACTTAGTATTGTACACATACACAATGGTATATCATTCCTATCGCCCAGCACTCTCAACTAGTGTAAGCCCTTCAACTATCCCGACTACATCCCCCTCAATTGTTCTGTCTTGTCGTCGTTGATTATGTTATATGTAATAGGAGCAGGTAGGCTTTCCTACCGCCCGGTCTACACTCCTCCCCCTCTATTGGACGCGTTTAGAGGCCCAAACCTTGTTTCGTGTCTAGGAAGGGGTTCCCGGATCTCTCTCTCTCTCTCTTTCTGGCCTCTGTGCTGGTGCCGTGGAGTTTCACCCGTGATGCGTGTAGTCTGTGGCATTGCCTGTTCATTCTGAGGGTACACGGTTGATGTAGACGTCTCTTCTACTCCAATAGCGTCATGTCTCGCACATCTCGCCTATGGAACTCCCTTCCCTATTACTGTTTCCCTGACAAATACAATCTCCAACGGTTTAAGTGTAGCGTCAATCGACATCTCCAGTTGCCTTGATCTATCCACTTCCCTTCTCCACATCCTTTCATTTTTCATTCCTATCTGCTCTCGCTCCAAATCTTCTGTAGCCCCCTTGCCTTGATCGACCCACTGTATTTCTCTTTCACCACATCCTCTCCTTTACCACTCCTATCTGCTCTCCCTCCAACCCTTCTTTAACCCCTTGCGTGATAGTGGCCTCCAGCTTTGCTTGGGGTGATACGCTTAAAAAAAAAAAAATAAAAAAATAAATGAGACCTCAAATTCATAAAGTCTAGGTACCGTAGCGAGAGCTCATCCGAATAATTACCATGAAAGTATTTATAGAATAGTTACAGGGAAGCAACCTTATAGCGGTGGGAAGTGACTGAAGTCGAGACACCAGACCAGAACCAATAATATTGCGGATTCTACTTTGAATTTTATCAAGGATCTCTAGATATATACTTTTACTACTGATCTAAGAATTTTCCTAAGAAGAGTGTTAATAAAAAAAGAAGAAAGATGATAAGATTGTGGGGTGAAACGGGGGGAACGCCTGCATTGATCACATTAGCTTTAGAAGACAGGCATTTCACGAAGACCTTCATGAACCTCCCAAGGAGAAAAGACTTGATAATTGCGTATAGTCTTCCACAGATGCCATGGAGAGTTCGTATATCAACCCACTATGCCATACCTTGTCAAAAGTCTTTGAGATATCTAAAGTAAGCACTCTACTAACAAAGATACTATTGAGCGCCTTATTTATTCCATAGATAGTGATAATTAAAACATCAGCAGTAGACCTAGAACAGCGAAATCCATACTGGTTGCCACTCAGATGTTTATTTCTGGTGAGGTAATCAACTATAGAACAAGATCCTCATTCAATTCGCTTTTAATTTTATCTTTCCAAAGAAGCGCTCTTCCGAAAGCCAATAAAAATATATTTGGCGAAATGCTGTGTATCGATGAGACCACCTTGCTAGTCTAGTACTGCGCTTATATTCATAAAGTCTGGGTACCATAACGGAGAGCTCAACCGAACAATTACCATGAAAGTATTTATAAAAAGTTCACAGGGAATCAACTTCCCTGCGGTGGGAATGTGACTGAAGCCGAGACATCACATCAAGACCAATAATATTTCTGATACGTCTTTGGATTTTATCAAAATTTCTAAATTTATAGCAGGAGCACCGGGCTATATGTGGTGGCACTATTTAAAGCATAGGCGAATGACAGTCTTATAAATATGTAAGATAGATTCTGGAGAGAAAAATTGTCTAGCACTGTATTATATATATTGATGGTATTTCTTTTAAAGGTATTGTTGGTAATTTTTTAAAACAGTCTTTCTGCTTTATGTCAGCCGAGAACGTTATCCGGAGAATGCCCAACGAGTCACTCGTCTGGGGGTTAGCCATCAGCCATGATGACGAAATGATTATAGAAAGCAGTTTAGTTATCGAGGCATTAAAATTAACAAGTCATCCTTTGCTCCAGTTAACAGCAGACTGGAAGTGTTTTTTGGCATCAGCGGCCAATTTAACCTTATCGCCATCGAGATGGGTGGGAGTCAATGGTTTTGTTTTAAATATTAAATATTTGCGTATTTTTCATATCTCTTCTCTTTCCGTGTTGTATTCTGGGACAAATATTTTGAATATGTTCTCAAAGAGTTGCTGTATCCTCCCAGTCTGGGAATTAAAGAAAGAAAAAAGACAGAGAGAGTATAAGTAAGTCAGAAATAAAGAGAAAAGGAAATAGAAAGTAAGAAAAAATAAAATAAAATAAAATAAAAGGAAATAAAGCAAGAAGAAAGTAAGAGAAAATAATCAGCGACGGAAAGAAAGAAAGAAAGATGAGCTAAGAAAAGAAAGAAAGATGAGCTAAGAAAAGAAAGAAAGAATGAAAGTTAAGGAAAAGGAAAGAAAATTATGTTGTTTTATCCTTCTTAGTTTGTGACAAAAAGAAAGAGAGAAAATAAAGAAAGGAAGAAAGAAGAGAAAACGAAAAAGAAAAAGAGAGAAGAAAGAAAGAAGAAGAGTAAAGCAAAAAAGATGAAAAGAGAAAGGAAGAAAAAAAAGAGAAAAGGAAAGAAGAAAGAAGAGGAAATGAAAGAAAAAAACGAACGAAATAGAAAGCGTGAGAAAGAGAGAATAGAACTAAGGGCAAGAGAAAAGAAACAATGAAAACTATTGAGGAAAGTAGAAAAAAATAAGGAAGGATTGTCATATGAGCGTGAAAGAAAGGAAGAACATGTCAGTGTAAAGAGATAAAGAAATGGATGGAGGAAAAGAAAAGAAGACAAATAAAAGCAGAAAGGAAAAACAAAACTGGAATAAAAGAAAATTTATGAAGTGCGGAAGACAGTGAAGAAAAACCAGAAATAAATTTTGTTAACGAATAAAGAATTGGTAAACAGACGAAGAATTAACGTGGAATAACTTCAAGCACAAATATAAATAAAGGAGAAAAAATAAATAAATAAAGGAATTAATTCTATAAAAAGTAGAAAAAAAGCAAGCAATTCCCAGAATTCCAGTTTTATAAAAAAAAAAAAAAAAAAAAAAAAAAAAAGGAATACAATTTCAGAATAAATAAATTTAAAAAAATCACTCTGAGAAAGTCTTCCTGCTGAAAATGGCTTGCCGTGAAAGAACTTAAGAATATTAATCAACAACATATAGATTAGGTACACATGTATTTAAGTTTGACGAACACCGCATCACTAGAAATACACAGACGGCAAATGATTTAATCGATCGATGATCGTGCAAATACTTAGATAAAATGCATTCGATTTCGGCACACAGTACATCAGACAAAGTATTTGTGCAAAATTCCCAGCATTCCTCGGTATCTTTCACCATCTTGCTGCTTTTATAAATTGATCGCTACATATAGAACGCCATTTCAGCGATATCGCTTCTACTTGTATTCTGAATACATATGGATTTGTCTCCGCATAACAATAGATTTTATTTTCTTTCTCCGGTATTTTTTCTTTTTTTTTGCAAATAACGGCGAATATCGAAATCACACGAGATATACGGCTTTATAGTCGGTTGATGCTCAGTGTTTACAAAAAGCCTAACTTGGGCGCAAAAGACAGGCGCAATAAGAGATTAACAACAATAACTAATAAAATAGAACAATTATAACAATATACTGGAATAAAAGTTATGTAACGAATAGAATATTCGTTATTGTTCTATTGTAGTGGACCGTGGGGGTGAAGATGTGAAGAGATATCAGAAGGTTAAACTTTCCTGCTGGCCGGTCCAGCTACATCAGAATGTTGGAGTTTAATTAAGTCCAAAGAAGACAAAGAAAACAAACAAGACCGATATACATGGGTAAACAAATATATATTATGGGTAAACAAATATATTAATACACGAATACATGAAAAGTTACATAGTGTTTGTATGGAGAAGTTATGTGTGTCTGTTGTGTTGAGTTTCCGTACGTACGTGTATTGTCCTTAGCGTGTTCCCAGAATACGGGAAACGCTGTATTTGTGAGATGTCACATATTGGCCTAAGTGAAAAAGAGAAAGTTTTACCTCGCCTCAGCGCGAGGTTGCGGCCCAAGGCCTGAGTCGAAAAAGAGCGAGAGAGATGGGTCAGCCAGTATTTATAGTTAGGGGAGAGAGACCCCTGTTGAAGGATTAAGGAACTGAGGAGGAGCTAACTCCGACACTATAACGTCTAAGTGTATATGAATACAAGATCATATGGTATTTATTATCTAAAATCTATGATTACAATAGTGCCGCGTTATCCACGGGAGATGCTCTTGGATCTTAAATAAAAGGTGGGGTAGGAATGATGTTTTTTTCCCCTAAAATCTAATAAGCGCGGTGTTGGCGAAGGGCTTAAAAAATCTGTGGAAGATATTGGGTTAATCTAGAATTTACTTTAATATATGCATGGTTATGTAAATATGTAGCAAATTATTTAATGAGAATTAAAAAAAATTCTGTAACCAAAATTTACAGCAAATAAATTTGAATATAACAAAGTTAGATAATGTTTTTTTTTAAATTTCTAATTTTTTCTTCGCATATCGTCTGACATTGTTCTAGCTGTACTGAAGATGCAGTACAAAGAGGAAACACTTATTGCAAGATATCTTTTCTACGGTGTGTCAGGAACACAACATTTCTTCTTAGTATCGCAATGTGTTTTACCTTTCCATCACACTAATTCCTGATTATATAAAATTTTAGATTTCTTCACGACAGCTACAAGTGTTTACTTTTCTTCAAAAGACTATTGATTATTCTAACCTTGGCAGTTATGTTCAATGCGTGATACACACTTAGGCGATCATGTATCTTTCGATACATGACTGACGAGGCAGATTTTTTATCGACAGACCATTTGACATGCAAGGCTATAGAACACGGTCTGTCCTGCTATTTACTCATTGCTTGGGGAGGGGGGAAGAAGAAGAGGATTCATACCTTTCCTTATAACACATAAGTAAATGTAATGGATTCGACTGGAATTCGAACTCGGCTCTCTGATTCATCAATCCGAGCCGATATCCAGTACTCCAACGTGCTTGGTAATATTATAAATAAATTTATTCTATCATTGTAAGAGGTACGAATCAATTTCCACTGCCATTGTGAAAGGTATGAATATTATTCTATCTACTCTTGGGAAAGGTATGAATCCATTCTTCTCCTACTGAGACAAATATGGGTAAACTCTTCTACGATTGGAAAAGCTATGGGTTATTATTTCTAGCCTGGAGAAAGGTAAGAATCAAGCAAGTCTACCATTATGAAAGTGAAGATTTTATTTCTTCTACCCTTGACAGATTTATGAATCAATCTTTTCTACGATTGTTAAAGGTATGAATCAATTTCTTCTACCCTTGGTAAAGGGATGGATCACCTATTCTACCACTGGGAAACGTATTAGTCATTTCTTCTACCCTGGAGAAAGGTAAGAACCAAGCAAGTCTACCATTATGAAAGTGAAGATTTCATTTCTTCTACCCTTGGTAAAGATATGAATTAATATCTTCTACCCTGGATAAAGTCATGGGTAAATCTCTACTACCATTGTGAAAGGTATGAATATTCTATTTTGCCCTTGGGGAATGTATGAATCGTCTCTTCTACCATTGGGAAAAATATCGGTCATTTCTACGCCGGAGAATGGTATGAATCAAATTAGTCTACCATTGTGAAAGGTAAAATGTAATTTATTCTAACCTTGGTAAATGTATAAAATAATCTCTTCTACCCTGTGGAAATGTAGGAATGAATTTTGTCGACCGTTGTTATGAAAGGTATGAACCAATTTCTATGTAGCGATATCAGTTGTCAGCTGATAACTTGTTATGGAGACATCTATAGGATATTACAGAAATCGTTTTGGCAACTATCACCTTGACAAAGAGTGTCAGCTGAGTGGAGCGGACCTCCCAAGAACCAGGTCAATCGACACTGACAAAAAAGGCCAGTTGACTGCAGCGGACAAAAACCAGGTCAACAGAACCTGAAGCCTAAACGAGAGAGAACCGGTCACCCGCCACGCAAAATAATGGAAGTCCACGCCGCTTAGACCGTTCACGCCTAGCCACATTTTTCCTCGCTCGCCTACAGCCGGACCTTATGAGAAGGTTGCAAGAGAATAACATTTTCCGAATGTTACAATTTCGTCTCACAATTTATTTCTTGGGCGACGATCCGACCAAATAATTATTTTCTTTGTATTGAGCCACAGGCGTTCGACTGGAAAATACTGTAGCCTAAGAACGAACCTAGTGTCTGGTCTGACTTGCAAAGCTACATCTACTGCCATTGTGAAAGGTATACATAATCTATTCTAGCCCTGGGAAATGTATGAAACACCTCTTCTACTCTTGAGCAAGATATGGAACATCTCTTCTTCTATAGTGAAAGGTAGGATTTAATCTCTTCTACCCTTGGGAATGGTATGAATCAGCCTTTCCAACCTTTGTGAAGTGTATGAATCAAATTATACTAACGCTGCTAAATGTATAAATCAATTACTTGCACAATTGTGAAAGATATGAATGAATTTCTTCTACTCCTGTATTAAGATTTTATTCTTTTTGGACCAAACATGTTGCAATCGTTGTTTACATGTACTGTACTGAATTTGGGATGTAAAGGGTATTTCCTTTGTCTAGATATTTTTGCTTTGGTGTGTCAGGAACATTACTTTTCTTCTTAGCATCTCAGTGTGTTTTACCTTTCAATCTCTCTGATTCCTGTTCGTATACAATTTTATATTTCGTCATGACAGCTGCAAGAGTAAGGAGGTCGATTTTGCACTCAATTTGAACGTTGGGGTTTAACATGATAAATAATGACACATTTTTTTTCAAATCGTTACTTCTTTTTTGAGGATAAGAGTTAAAATGATTAAGCTTAGGTTCAAAATCGTAGTTTTGGAATTTCATTCCAGTGATTAGGGAAAGCCTTATAGCAGAGCCTAATAAAATGTTTAATTTACTGAAGCTTTACAAATTGTATATGACACAACCACATTATTACTAAATCACTGTGACATCAAATAAGACCTTCATTTATATTAAGGGGATATTATAATGAACAATTTAGTCATTATGATGTAATATTTTACACAGTGCAGTATTTTCAGAGAGAATTTCTATAAACAATACAAATTTAAAACATTTTGTTTTATAAGTTGTTTCCAGCAGTATTATGATGTTATACATCAATTTATCTATTTTTTGTTTTTATTAATTATGATCTAACAAATCTTATTCATTGAATAGTCTTTTTTTTGTAAACTTTTACAATTTTTTAAACAGTTTTTATTTATCAAATGTAGTAAAACATTTTCCAACATTCCAATAAATAATATAATACATAAATAGTTTAAATAAATAAACTAATAAATAGAGTTTATTATTGTTGTAGCATTTACTTCACTTACTAGGTATTTACTATTTATTTATTACATTGTTTATTTAAAACATTTTAAAAACTAATATAATTAAAACTAGCGCGATGCAATATTTATCATTTATCAAATCATAAAGAAATAAATGTGAAAACTATTTTTATTCATAAATTTATAAACATTTACTAAACTATTAAATTGTGTGAACCATCTATAAGGAAATTCTTATTATTTACCATTTTATAAAGAATGAATCGAGTGTCAGTTAGCCGATGTTTTGCCAACCATTCCAATAAATAATTTAATAAATGACTATGGTAAATATAGATCTAATAAATAGTTTTTTTATTATTTTTGTTGCTAATTCTCAAGAACAAAGAAGAATTCGCTGTCATATGATTAGGTTTTATTACAATTCTAATCGTGTTTTTTTTAAAAATAATAAACATTCCCGCGGAAGTGGCTGAAATAATAGCAGTTTCAATGAAAGAACCGTCCCTTTGACATTAAGTTTGCCGAAAGTTCCCCTCCATCAAAGCATTTTGCAGCAATTGGAAAAATAATAATTGGTTGGTGCAAATTCCGATGAATATGGCGGGTGGAATAGAACAGAGCGATCGATTTCCAAAAAAATGTTTCTTTTTTTTGGTTCTTGCTGTATGCGAGCCTGCGTTTTCATGGAGGAGAATTATATTTTTCCTATTGACGAGCGCTTTCCGGCCATTCTAATATGGACACGTTGCAACTGCTGGATGCATAAATGTGTATTTAATGTTTTATTGTATTTTAAAAATATTCTAAAAGAATAGTACTCCAATGATCCCAACACACGCACATCATTAAATTTTTCCTTGGCGCTTTTCTGGTTGTTTGACGAGATTTATCCTTGTCAGTCCACTGCATTTTTCGTTGAACATTGTCGTATTCAATCCACTTTTCATCACCTGTCATGATACAATTAAAGAACGGTTAGTTTGGATGATACATTATTCATTATAAATTATTTCCCTGAAATGGAAATTACATATGGCTCAAGATTAACACATACCAAGCGTACATAAAACCAAGCAACTACCTACTTTTCATATCTTTTCCTCATATCTTCAAGGATGTTTAGTTGAATAATCTGGACATATTATGTCTATTTGTTTTTATTTTAATCCTCTCGAATTCTCTGATCGATTTCTTAATCTTGATGTTAAATCCATTAAGGAAGGCGCCGTAGTTTTTTCATCTTCGGATGAAACTGAAAGTAATTGGAAAAATATAAGAATTTCATTAATAAATTTAATATCAACATTAAGAACTCGACCAGAGAATTAGAAATGATTAAAATAAAATAACATATGTCCATAGTATTCAACAAAACTTTCATGAATATATATATATATATATATATATATATATATATATATATATATATTAATGCATTTTGTTTGTTTTTTATTTGTTTTTCTGTATCACAGGTCATCAATGTGGCTTGACGTCCCGTTGTCTCTAGCTAGGATCGAAACCCAGTTGAATTGAGTCAGGGATGAAGGTGAATTTAAACGTATTTGTTTTTAGATAAACACACGGTGACTGAGAGAACTCGATTCGCATTACCGAAGAGTCTTGCATTATTAGCCGTAATAGTCACTGTTTACAAACGCACACTTCCTCCCCAGAGAGCTTAAAAGAAATAATTTTTTTCAGGAGTATATATATATATATATATATATATATATATATATATATATTGAACAATAAAAAATATTAAAAAATTAAAATCTTCAGATACTCTGGGTTGTATATTAATATTCCTTCGTTTTTATTATTATTTCATTTAGATTCCTCGACTAGTTTCGGCCAACATGGCCATCATCAGGAGAAAAATAATTTTCTGCTTGCTGGTAGCAGTGAACTACAGAAATGAATGTCTTGGTGGGGAAAATGAACTTTTGTCTGTAGTTTTCATTTGTTTATTATTTTTTTAACATGAATTTTGGTCAGCACTTGTGTTGGTCAAACAGTCTCTTTTAAGTTGTTATTTGGGATAAGAGCTAGATGGATTCATGCTGCTCTGAATTCCCTTGGTCATTTTGACAGATTTATTGGTCCCTGGAAAGGGGATGTGTCTCTGTTAAGTGTGTGTGTGTTATTTGGTTCTTAAGGAGTGAGTGAGTATGATGTGTGTAAACGTGTATATTACTATGGGTGTGTGTTATCATTTAGCTCATTAGGGAGTGAGCGAGTATGATGTTTGTAAGTGTGTATATTCGTATGGGTGTATGTATAAGTGTAAGGCCTCAACACCTCCGTAAGCATGTCTGTCTTGTTTGGGTGAGAACAGTGGGAAGATTTTGATTTGTAGGGTTATATACTCTCAGTGTGTTTTTAAACGTCGTATCCACTTACTTTCATGGAAGTCTAAAATCTTTCTAATGTTATTTGCTCTGGACTTTTCTATTCTCTCAATTATAGTGAATTTGGTATGGGTTTTAAATCCTGTTTTTCTAGGCGAAAATGTTGTTCTACAGGTAATAATCTTTCATGGGGTGTCGACCTTATTCGATTGCGATAATTATTAATTCTGTAGTGAAAAGGAAATTCAGATTTTCCTACATATTATTTCTGGCATAGTGTGCATTCTAGGAGATAAATTATGTTATGACTTCTACAGTTAGAGTCGTGGTAGATTTTGAAAGTAGATTTAGTGACTGAGCTAGTGAATGAATTCGTGTGTCTAATGTGGTTACAGCATAAGCTCTTTTGTTGTTAGATGGTTGGGAAAATGCCGTTGTTTTTGTTGTTGGTTTAATACGGATTACTTTGTCCCCTGAAATGTGGTTACTGCCTATGATTTCTTTTAGATTCTTAGGTCTACGATATACTAGAAGGCCGGGTTCCTCAAACAATTTTTTAGGTCTGGTTTGAGATGTAGTATTTCCCAGCGACTTTTGATTATTTGGGATAGTGGAGGCAGAGTGGTGTTAAGAGTGGTTACTATAGGGATGCGGCTGTGTTTATTTTTTATCTTGTACATTAGGGTGTCTTCTCTAGGTGTGGAAATTGCTTTATTTATTTGTTCCCTAATTAGGTGTTTCAATGTGTTTATTTAGTTCTTCATTGTTGGAACATATCATTCTGAGTCTAAGTGCTTGTGAATAGGGAAGGTTCTCTTTGAGGTGTTTAGGGTGGGAAGACTTAAAGTGTAGATAGTTGTGGGTGTCGGTGATTTTAGTGTGTAATGTCGTTTGTAGCTACCTGTTTTCATTTATGTAAAGGCTAATGTCTAAAAATGTTACCGATCTTGTGGATTTTTCATAGTCAAACTTAAATGAATCGTGCACTGTGTTTAGGGTCATGAGGATTTGGATAAGTTTGTCGTTACTTCCCGAGTATACAAAGAATATATCATCGATATATCTTGCATAGAATACGCAGTCGCTACCAATGAGGGGGTAGATATGGGTCTCCTCAAATTTTCCCATAAATATTGTAGCATATGATGGAGCTGCAATGGTTCCCATGGCACAGCCTCTTACTTTATATGGCAGTGTGATCCATTGAAGTTGAAAGTATTCAATGTAAGAATATGCTCCATGAGTTTTATGATAACTTCTGTGGGGGGGGGGGGGGTCTTATTTTCTCCTTTTAGTAAGTCCTTCCTGAAGAGCGCTTAGCCCTTCGATGTGTTTAATGTTTGAATGGAGTGATCTTACGTCCATAGTCACTAGAATAGCATTCTCTGGAACTGTTTGTATGTGATTAATTTTGTTTAGTAGATCTGTTGTGTCTCTGATGTAGGATTTTACTTCCTTAGCTAGGGGTTGTATGTAATGGTCTACGTATTTGGAAATTTTGGTCGTGTGGCAGTTGAATGACGAAATGACGGGCCTTCCTGGGTTGTTGCTTTTGTGTATTTTAGGAAGGAGATAGCAGCGAGCATTTGTGATATTTGTGGGTGTAAGTGTTGTGCATGTTTCCTTGTCGATTAGATTGTTGCGAAGCATTATGCTTAGTGAGCTAGTTAATTCTTTTTGTTATTCGGAAAGGGGATCTGTAGGTAAGCTTTTATAGGTTTCTTTGTCGGCTAGCTGATTGTTGGCCTCTTTAATGCATTCTTTGATTCCCCAGATCACTGTGGCACCCCCTTTGTCAGCCTGTGTTATGATTAGGTCATCTCTATGTGTCAGCGTGTCAAGGGCTATATTTTCCCCTTCAGTAATAGTGTTACGTGTCAGCTTACGTGCTATTGTTTCCTATATGTCATTTGCTACGGCAATTTCAAATGTCTGTATAGTAATGTCTGTGTTTTGTGGGCTGTATGTTGTATCCTTCTCTTTTAATCTATCAAGTATGGAAGGTATCAACTATTACTAATATTCAAGAAATACGTTCGTCCATTCCAGACCCTAACAATTTCATCTCATTTTAAACAATATTCATTTATTAAACACACACACACACACGCGCGCGCACACACACACACACACGCGCGCGCGCACACACACACACACATATATATATATATATATATATATATATATATATATATATATAAAAGAAAAAATCTTGAATATTACTCAATATTACCAGATTTGAATTATGGCATTTTGTGTCCTCCATACGTTTTGAATGACCTTTTCATCAACTGATGAATATTCAATAACGTTCTCAAATTTAAAGGCCCTCTATTACACCAATGCCATTCTTGTTTTTGTATATGAACATGTGACAACAAAATAAATCCTACATTTGCCTTGATAAAATCCCTCAAAAGACCAAACGCGTTCGTTAAGAATAGTTATTCCTCTTGTCATTTTAATCATTTTGTTCCTTTACAGATACATTCTATCTGAAAAATAATTTACATATATACAGGGGACGATGGGTTAATTGTCCCCATTTTATATTTTTAATTTTTCTGTATGCGCGTTGTTTGTTTTTTTTTTATTTTGTCGATATCACCCCTTCTGCAAGGCACTAGTAACACTAAAACAGAAGGGGTTACAGGGTGTGGAAGAGTTAGGAACAGAAACAATACTGATGAGCAGAAAGAGAAGAGAGTAATCAGGACAGTAGATAACGACTGACATTTTATTTTTCTAGATTAAAGTTGGCTGCGAAGCACAGAAGCGGAAGGGAGTTCCACAAGCAAGAATTGTGAGAGAAGAGACTGTTATGATAGAATTTACGGCTACATCTAGCCGGATCAACTGTAAATTGATGAAATCCTGACGCCAGTCAAGTCCTTGGCTTAAATTCAAAAAGTCTAGATACCATGGCAAAGAGCTCATCAGAACAATTACCATGAAATTATTTATAGAAAAGACACAGAGAGGTAACTTTATGGCGGTGGGAAAGTGACTGGAGCTGAGCCGAAAGATCAGGACCAATAATATTGCAGATTCATCTTTGATCTTATCAAAGAGCTCAAGGTAAATAGCAGGTGCACCGGACCATATGTGGCAGCAATATCTTAAGCATGGACGAATGGTAGACTTTTAGATATGTAAGATAGATTCTTGTGAGAAAAAATCTCGCGCCCGACATACTGAACCGATAATATATATATATATATATATATATATATATATATATATATATATATATATATATATATATATATATATATATATATATATATATACTAACGTTATTCTGCTTTCGCTTTTATCACAAAAATCTTATTGCCAATCAAAATAAGATTCATTGTAAATCTGATTAAAAATATAACATTTTGTTAAAAGCTGAGTGGTTGGACAATATTTTTTTCCTAAATATTATTAGACTTTTCATTTATAAACCAGTTTAATATAAACGATGACGAAGTTTATTTCTCGTCTTTCATAATAAACTAATTATAACTTTACCTCGAAGCTAACAAGAAGATCTCATAAAAAAACTGTTAATAACATTTAATATTAAGCTGGTGGGAGTTGAAGCAATTCAATTTGATTTTACTACTATCCAACATGTTTTTTAATTCTCAGAACTGTGTCCTTTGCAAGATTCAATGCATTTTCGACTTTCATAGCTGATTATTCAGTTTGCTCAAGATATTTCTGTCAACTGTTATGTTCATTTCGAATAGAGTTATTCAAGTTCACGCAATCTAAATGAATATTGCAGAATGCCACTTTGACTGTTGGGAATACAAATAAATGAACACCAGTCAATCAAGAAGAATAAAACAAAAAAGAAAAAATGTATTAAGATAAGAATAAATAGAAATAATAAGAAATAAGGGAACATTTGCTTGCTATTTATACAAAAAAAGAAAGAGAAATAACATTTAAAATAAGAATTTTGAGAATAAAATCAATTCTTTCGACAGCTATGCTATTATCACAATTTCAACCCCGTTATTAAGCTATTCATTTACGGGACACAAAGATGTACATGCAGACTTTTCCCAAAAGAAATTAACACGTGAAAAAAAGGCCCCCAAATCTGTGCAAAAGCTAATCTTGTCACAATCCTCGAATAGATGTGACCATAATGCAGCGGTTATCAGGTCGAAAAGTTGATTCGGTATATTGCGTTCAAATTCGGCCCTAGTACAATGCGTAAACATTCGCATAAAAACTTGGGAAAGGTATGGCTCAATCTCTTCTACCCTTGCGAAAGGTATGAATTAATCTCTGCTACCCTTTGTAAAGGTATGAAATAACCCCTTTCTAACTTTTTGAAGGTATGAATTAATCCCTTCTACCTAGGAAAAGGTATGAATCAATAGCTTATAACTTTGGGAAGATATGAATGAATTTCTTCCACCCGTTGGAGGGTATGACTCAAATCTCTTCTACACTATGGAAAGGTACGAATTAATCTTTTCTAACCTTTGGAGAGGTACTAATTAATCTGTTCTACCGTTGGGAAAGGTAGGAATTAATATTTTCTACCCTTTGAAAAGTTATAAATCAATCGCTTCTACCCTTGGGAAGGTATGAACCAACCTCTTCTATCCTTGTGAAAAGTGGGAGTTAATCTTTTCTACCCCTAAGGACGGTATGCATTAGTCTCCTCCTGAACTGGTAAAAATAATTGATCATGTCTAGCCTTGGAAAAAGTACGGATCAATCTCTTCTACCCCTGGGAAAGGTATAATTAATCTCTTTTACTCTTGAAAAATGTACGAATTAATCTTTTCTAACCTTTAGAGAGGTGTGAATCAATCGCCTCTACCAAGGAGAAGTTATGTATTTATTTTATTCTACTCTCGAGGAGCTATGAATCAATGTCGTCTCTCCTTGGGAATGTACGAATTAATCTGTTCTACCCTTGGGAAAGATATGACTCAAGCTTTTCTACCCTTGGGAAAGATATGACTCAAGCTTTTCTACCCTTGGGAAAGATATGACTCGAGCTTTTCTACCCTTGGGAAAGATATGACTCGAGCTTTTCTACCCTTGGGAAAGATATGACTCGAGCTTTTCTACCCTTGGGAAAGATATGACTCGAGCTTTTCTACTCTTGGGAATGATATGACTCGAGCTTTTCTACCCTTGGGAAAGATATGACTCGAGCTTTTCTACCCTTGGGAAAGATATGACTCGAGCTTTTCTACCCTTGGGAAAGATATGACTCAAGCTTTTCTACCCTTGGGAAAGATATGACTCAAGCTTTTCTACCCTTGGGAAAGATATGACTCAAGCTTTTCTACCCTTGGGAAAGGTATGAACGAACCTCTTCTACCCTAGTGATAGGTGGGAATTAATTTCTCTACCCTTAGGAATGATATGAATTAGTTTCCTCTTGCATTGGTAAAGAAATTAATTGATCTTTTCTAATCTTGGAAAAGGTACGGAAAATCTCTTCTACACTTTGGGAAGGTATAAATCAATCGCTTCTAACCTTGTGAAATTTTGAATTAATTTCTTTTCTCGTTGGGAAGATATGAATCAATCTCTTACCCTTAGGAAATGTACGAATTAATTTTTTCTAATCTTTGGAGTGGTATAAATCAATGGCTTCTACCCTAGGGAAGGTATGAATTAATTTCTACCCCCCTTAAGAATGTACGAATTCTACCCTTCTCTTCTACCTTTGGGGAAGTTATGACTGAATCTATTCTATTCTTGGGAAACGTATTGACCAACCCCTTATACCTTTGGGAAAGGTGAGAATTAACCTCTCTATTTTATTTAGGACGGTATAAATTAGTCTCCTCCTGCATTCGTAAAGATATGAATTGATCTTTTATACCCTTGGTAAAGGTATGGGCCATTCTCTTATGAATTACTCTCTTCTACTCTTCGAAAAGGTATGAATCAATCTCTTCTACCCTTGGGAAATGTACAAATTAGTCTTTTCTACCGTTTGGAAATGTATTACCCAATTTCCTCCAGGCTTGGGAAAGGTATAAACCACTGACTTCAACACATGGGAATGATAGGAATACTTATCTTCTACTCTTGGTAAAAGTATGAACCAAGATTTACCTAACATTAATAATTGTATATTGTTGAGATCAATAAAACATCCTTCGTCGCCACTGTTGAGATCAATAAAACATCCTTCGTCGCCACTGTTGAGATGTGGAGTGTTTCCACGTGAGTATATGGTAATAACGAACAAACACAGTCGTAGGGAAAAATACTGGTATATTCCGAGAGGTATTTACATCAGAGAGATTAGTAGTAGAACGAACGTAGGTTAGTAGTAACAATAAGTAATAGTAATAAAGTCCAACGGCATCTTCCGGTCGAGAAACGGAAGTGTAACTGATCACTACATATATATAGGTAGACTTATTTAATGGTTGATGACTAGACTAAGTCAGCAGGTGATAGCTAAGATACATCATGTGAGAATCGATAACTTACATAAGCTGAACAATATTGCAGGTTCAGTGATTGTAAACACTTAATAAATAATCCAGTGTGTGCTATGTCATATTTAGCGGAGCGCCCAAGGATTACCATTTAAAAATATTGGTCTAAATTAGGTCTCGACAGCCTTTCCTCTGTAAGAAGAAGGGATGGCCGATCGGCTTTTAATGTAAATGTTGTGTCATTCTATATATTTTCCCCTCTGCTTATTCCCTGTCTGTTCTATTTTATAGTCTTTTTTTAAACGTCATCCACAGAATTACATGTTTGTCTTCGATTGACACCGAAGAGCGAAGATCGTTTAGCGCCATTTTTGTTATTTGTTCGTTTTTTGTTAAATAATTTTAATTCGAGTTACCGCTTTACGATTTTTTTTGACACCTGCTTTTCTCTCCTTTGTTCGCTGTGTTTTTCTCATATACAATTTTAATATATCGATTTTGTTAGCAGTTTTTTAATGACATTAAATTTGATTCAGGTATTTGGTATTTTTTCAAATCATTTCAACGCAAGAAAGGTAATAAAGATACGAAGACGCAAGGGAGGGTGTGAGAGAATAGGAGAAAATATTAAGGAGAAAGAACAATAAAAGAACACGATTTAAGAAGATATATTGCATTTAAATTTTTGAAGATCAATATTGACTGGAAAGCAAGAAGCTGGAAGCGAGTTTTACAAGACAGAAGTCTTTTGAACAGGAGTAGAGGTTTACCTCTTGTCTGCTGTTTAAAGTGTGGTTTCCGGTTCCTTCTAAAGTCTTCCCATTCTCTCTTTCGTTTATTATCTCGATACAAGTAAGGCGATAAAGCCACTAAAACGCAAGGGGGTTACTGAGTGTTAGAGAATATGAGAAAAATACTATTATGGAGAAAAGACAATAAAAGGACAAGACGGAACATAACGATTACATTTAAATGTTTAAATATCAAAGTTGACTGGGAATCAAGAAGCTGAAAGAGAATTGCACAAGCGAGAAGTGCGATAGAAGAAACTGTAAACGTATAACTTACAGTGACATGTAGCTATTTCAACTGTAAAAGAATGAGACCTAAGTGCCAATCTAGCACTGCGCTAAAATTCTCAAGTCTTTGTACAGTTTCATGACGTTGATTTCATATTACCTTTGTATCAATGGACACACAAATTTTGCGGTTATAAATTTTAATTAAGCCAAGAAAATGTGCATTGGCATCAAAGAATAAAAGATGTTCCTTGTGCATTAGATATTCAAATACCCGTTGTTACATAATAGAGTTTTAGAAGAGAGAAAGAAAAGGATTCGGCTTTACTTTGCGTGATTTCAATATTAACGTTATTTTCCCATTTCAACGGCCTCTGTTGGGGGTTTGCCTTATACAACTTTTGTATACGCTTTTCTCCTCTGTCAGGCTTTAATTAAACTGATTTCTAAGGGCGAGATAATTGAAGGAAAGAATGTAAAAAGAAAAGACGAATGATTAAAAAATAGAAAATACCGGAAAAAAGAATAAAAAGAGAGAGGATCGAAAAGAATGAAAAAGTAAGAAAAACGAAACAAAACAAAAAAAAAATAAAATGAAAAAAGTTTGAGCAAAGAGAACGAATAAAGAAAAAAAGAAAAGAGAAAGAAAGAAGAAATGGAAAATGATTAAAAGGAAGGGAGAAGATTTAAAAAAAAAGGAAAAAGAAAGTAAAAGAAAAGAAAAAAAGGGTGAAATGGAAGTGGAAGTCAAAGGAAAAATGAATATAAAGAAGAAAGAAAAGTTATAAAAGAATGAAATGAAAGAAAGAATAAAAAATGAACAACGGATGAATAAGAGAATGAAATAAAAGAAAGAATAAAAAATGACAACGGACGAATAAAATAATATCTCTAAGGAAACAATGACATAAAAGCAAAGGAAGAGTAATTGAAATAAAACAAGAGGAAATGCATTGATTTGTTTTGTTTTGTTTTGTTTTACGGCATATCAACCTCAATAGGTTATTTAATACCGACAAGATTATTATTGATGGTAATATTTTTTTTTTCAAAAATTTATTGTTGATAATATTTTTTCCCAAAAATGTATTGCTGGTGATATTTTTTTCAAAAATATATTGCTGGTAATATTTTTCTTTTTAAAAAATGTACTGCTGGTAATAATGTCTTGCAGGGAATAAATTTATCTTCAAAAATGTATTACTGGTAATATTAACTGTTTGCTTAGCTTCTGGAAGGCAACATTAGAGATCCCAATGCTCCTTCGGGTTTCACTCTCGCACTTTTTGTACTATGTTAAAACTCTTCCCAGATCATCTAATCTTTTCTTTTTATGGGTCATGTCCTTTCAGGACGAAGGCGATCATGGTTCTCCACCTCTTTCTATCCGTTGCAGCTCTCAACAAATTCCTTCCCTCTGCTACCGCACCGAGACCACGTTATGCCATCCAATTGCTTAAGCCCGCCATGTATGTGACGCGTTGTCTAATTTGTCTCTCTTTCACTCTATTCGACCCGTGAGTATTAGATTCTCCACCCTACTTCCTCATTATGTTTTGTGGCCTTGTTAGGGCCAGAAATAAAGACACAAAGAGAGGAATTGAGTTAAACAAATATATTAACAGAATCAGTAATACAAACATATACAAACGACAGTGTTACATCAAGAATGTTCGGTCCGACTGTCAGAGCTGACTGCTGGAATCTTCCCTCTCCAAAACGCAGTACCTGCTCCTATTTATAGCTGGGAGAGTCCATGCGTGCGTGGGTAAGTTACATAACATTATTTGTCGCAGAAACTTTAGCTGCCGCTTCCTGATATTAAGTATAAGCCCCCTCGTTGTTTGCATCCTCTCTAAGACCTTATCGTTACTCAAGCGCTCGGTCCATGATATCCTTAGCATCATTCTGTAGAACCGCATCTCTGTGGCCTCGAGTTTCTTCTTCATCTTTGAGGAAATCGTCCAACATTCTTCTGCCGTAAAGAAGGGCAGATGTCGGTACATGTTCGAAGACAAACCACATTTCACAAGGAGTTAAATATTGACCGATTGCAAAACATGCAAGCAGACGTCACAGACACAGATCATTTTGGGAATAAATATGGATGATGACTAAAGAAACACAAATGAAAAAAAAAACCCACAAAAAACAAAAAGGCACGAATCCCTGTAGGGCTTAGAAGAAAGGGAAACACAGACCTGTAGTAAATTATAGAACCCTCAACAATTGAGGAGTTACAAAAGTAGAAACAAGTATAATGGATAACACATGTAACTAAAAGATAAATCAATGACATAAACATTATGTTAGCGTTCTACACTACTTTAAACAAAAGGTTGGGGAGGAAACCCCCATTAATAGTAGGAGGATCGATAACAGTTACTGGACTTGAGAATCCTATTTTCCGGAAAAATTGTTTTAATAGAATGGTCCTATGAATTTCACCCAAAAGTAGCAGCTTAGTCAAAAAATGCCTAATGTTTCCTTATAAAGAAACAGCTCATACATTATCATTACTGTTAGAGATGAGGAGAATAGATACTAGACTTTGATCCCAGTCCAATGGCCAGGGTGTTACAAAAATCGTTACTCATATAGCTCTGGCTGTTCGGCCAATGAATGCCGAATGTTTTCTCATAATGAAACGGCTAATATTACCATTAGTGATGAGGAGAACAGATACTACACTTTGGTCTCAGCGCAATGACCAAGGAGTGATAAAGAACAGCGGGATTCGATTAGCAGTGGCTGTACAGTCAATGAGTGCTGAATGTTTCATTAGCGTCTCCGCATCCTCGTCGATAACGGAATACAGTGTAACCCGGATATAAATGAAACCCGGATATAAGAGAGATTTTCTCTGCTCCCAAATTAGAGCCTGTGTTAATAAAACAAAATAGACCAAACCCGGATATAAGATAAACCCGGATATAAGAGACTTATTCATCGGTCCCGACAACTCACTTATATCCGGGTTACACTGCATTACCACCCAGTAATCCCTTTCTCACTGACGAAACGTGGTAAGTTTCTTGGTTCACTATCGCCATTTCCGTGAAAAGTTTTCAGACGTACTGCATTTCTTAGTTACACCAGTTCATGGCTAAGACCTTCCGTGCCACGTACATGTTAGCGAACAACCCTCATTCCCTTTATATTTCAATGGTGAGATGTAAGTTCCACTCGAGAAGCTTCTTCCTACGTTGCTTTGTGGAACCGGCTTCCCCGATCACTACGAGGTTAACCTGTTCAAGTCTAGAGACATCTGTTACCTTCCCCACATATCTCAATAGACCCTGCCTCTTACTCTGTAACCCCCTACCTCGAGCGGCTCTTAGGCTTTGTGCAGGGTGAATGTCACTGTAAAGACGACTATTATTACAAATAGAGGTGAGGAGAACAAACACTACACATACTATTTCCTCGTCGCCCCACGCTGGCAGGATGTGACACAAGGCCAGTTTAAAGTGGGAAGCCCGAGTACGTGTACGCGATTATTACTATAGATCCGAACTATTTAGTGCAACAGGGGAGGTACTGCTGCGAACAGCTGTTTCCCGGAATCGGACATCTCTCAGTATTTTTCATTTGCACTCAGCCAGAAGGCAAAGATAACACTGAGTTGCATTGTCGCCAGATAGAAACACACTTGAGAGATAAAATGAAGTTTGTCCGCCCGAGGGCAGATACTACACATTGATTTCAGCACAGTGGTCAGGGAGTGATCAAGGACATCATGCAAGAGCACCTTTACGGGGCAATGAATGCCGAATGTTTCCTAATGAGGAAACAGCTAATATTTCCCTTTCCATTAACTTGTGTCAATGCTAATAGAGAAGAGAGAAATGCATTTGAACCTAAATTAGGTTTAATAAAAAATGTTGGGTTTAGTGTCACTTGTAATATTGTTTCTAAGGAAATCCAAATTAAATTCATGTGGCAGGCTCGTTTAAATTAATCGGAAGTCCGGTAACAAAATTCAGTAGACAATTTTAACAATATCAAAATGAATGACTTTATTTACTCATTCAGAAGACATAAGCATGTTAAATGCCGTGCTAGACAATTTTTGTCACCAGAATCTATCTTATGCATGTAAAAGTCTACCATTCGTCAATGTATTGATTATTGCTGCCACATCTTGTCTGGTGCTCCTGCTATATATTTAGAGATTCTTGATAAAATCAAAAGAAGAATCTGCAGTGTTATCGGTCCTGACCTGATATCTCAACTTCAGTCAATTTCTCGCCGCCTTAATGTAGCTACTCTGTTCCTTTCGTATAAATATTTCATGGTAATTGTTCGGATAAATTGCCCTCTATGGTACCTAGACTTTGCGAATTTAAGTGCAGTACTAGATTGGCAGCAGTTGAAATGGCTAGATATAACCGTAGGTTTTATGCTAACAGTTTCTTCTATCGCACTTCTCGCTAGTGGAAATCCCTTTTGATCTTCAAAAATTTAAATGCTATGTCAATCGTTATCTTCTGCCAATCTTAATTCATATACTTTTTTATTGTTCTCTTGTTTTAATGGCATTTTTTTCTTATAATCTCTAACAATCAGTAATTCCTTCCGTTTTAATGGCTTTATTGACATGCTTGGGGTGAAGTGATTAAAAAAAATGCTAAAACACCTCAAATTAATAATGCAAGGAAAATAAGATCGACATAATAAAATGGTGTTGTCTCATTGTTGAATACAGATAGTGTAATGTTTTGGGACTTAGAAGAGGAAACACGATACGTCTTGTCATTACGGCATTCTGTGGGTATATATAGAGAGGAGTATTATATATATATATATATATATATATATATATATATATATATATATATATATTGTCATCCACAGACCGACTGTTTCGTTCTTTCACAGCTCATCAGTGAGGTTAGACATCCTATTGTCTCAAGCCGAGATCAAAACCCTACTGATTAGATATCAGTCGAAGAATCTACTCCTAAGCCATTGGCGCACGACAGGGATGAAGGTGATTATATATATATATATATATATATATATATATATATATATATATATGTAATAAAAAGAAAGAACAGTAAGATATATAATCCGGTGTTCTTATTGATATTTTTATTTTTTTAAAAACATTGCTCAATGTAAATTTACAGAGCATAACTATTATAAATTAACTGATTTAAAAATATAGTTCTTTCGCTACACAGGAATTTCAAAAATGGAAACTAACAACTTCAAATTCAATTATTTAATTAAATTAAATGCACTAGTTCTGTTTCATTTCCTAGCGAATTTTGGAATAAATTATTTTGAAATTTACCGTGTTTTAAAAGCACATACATTCATAATATTTGTTTCCAAGGATACATAGAGATCACATCATTTTGACAGGGGCCGTAGCGTGTTCATTTTTATTAACAACTATTGTATCAAATTTGAGTTACTTTATATATATATATTGAGTTACTTTATATATATATATATATATATATATATATATATGAAGTATCTGTGCTCTTTCTTTTTATACTGTTCTGTAATAGTGCCATTTAGAGAGTATTAGGACTAGACCCCTGGCCGAAAAGGCGTTATAATCCCACAGAAGTACTTTCGAATCACTTAAAAAAGAGCGGTCAAAAATAGTATTTTTCGCACTGGAAAGGTATTTTCAGTTCCTCATTATAACACTGAGAAAAATAAAGGCAGTGGATGGAATATCGTCAGGTAGGTTCTTCAGGGAGCAAGCAATCCAAAAGTGTTCATTCTTTTTGGTGATATCTTGCGAATATTCAAGATACCTGTAAATTAAAGCCTGAGAAGAGAACTTAGTTGCACGACAACGATGCACGGATACATTGCTAGCCGCGGAGCAAACGGCGAGAAGCTTAAATCTACAGTTATTTCACAGCATCCGTATAGGCCCGATTTAGCACCATCAGAAAACAAATCTTTTGTTTCCGGAATTGTACGATGCGTGGAGAGATACAGATATTTCATCGTATACACGAGTTAAATTGCTTATATCCATTTGGATAAAAAGAAAATTAAAAAAAAAACTGTTCATAGTTTGAATAAAAAATTTGTTGGAACATTTGAAAAAAGATTATATGATGAATACACTAAAATAAACTTGTAATTGCGATATGATATAAATTAACAATATTTATATAGCAAGGTCATTATACTAATTATATAAAATACTTTTTAAAAAATTGGAGAACTTACTTATTAATCAACACTCGTAATTTTGTTATGATAGTAAATTACTTCGTTTCAGTACCAATTAAATAATTCTATCTGGTGTAAAATCTGTTTTATAAGATGGGAGACCTTACTTATCAATCAACCCTAGTTATTTCGAAGAGAAATACATTTCCTTCATTTTGATACCAATTTAATTATTCTGTCAGGTCTAAAACTTATTTTATAGGATTGGATAACTTATCTATTAACCCTCGTAATTTTGAAGATGAATATTTTCTCTTTGTAGCGTTAAAGTGAACAATAGTATAGAATCTAGCTATGTACAATTATAGTACAGGGTTGTGAGAGTTGAGGATAAAATCAGCCAAGGAGAGATGTCAATGTTGGCTATAAGACACAGGTCTATATTAAGCTATTTGTTTTGAAAAATGCGTGTCTAATAAACCATGAAATGATCTTATATTTTCAATTTTTCCTTTTTTTTTTGGCGGGGGAAGTCTTCCTCAAATAGGAAAGTTTCCATTTTTCTTTTGCAGGCAAATATTCATTGTGTTTTGCTGTTTAGCCTTTGTCATAAGACGAGTGTAGATTTAAAACGGGTCATGGCCTTGACAAGAAAATTTGGGGACTAATTAAGGAATTTCCTCCTTAAGATCAAACCGCTAATGATTGCCGTATTTCGCTTGGATTCTATTTCTGTCTGTTTTTGCTGAAGATGTATATCGATTTTTCTTTTATCGCTTCTTTCCACACTTCATAAAAGAAAGAAAAAAATCTCCGGTTGAGGCTAACGAGGTAAACGAGTAGTAATATACAAGAAGAAAAATCAATAAAAATCAAACACATTCACATTATAAGAGATAGACGCGCATTATGTGCATATATACACTACATTTCATTTCGCTATTCATTGCGCCGTTCTACAGTAATAACTTCCATTCCCAAGCGTAATAGGTCATCATTAGTACCTTGTAAGGTTCTATAAGAACTTGTACAAATATAACCACTTCTGGTGCCACCCTCCTACTGCCTTATTATCAGAATGACAACAGTCTTCATATAGATGTAACACGTATCGTGCATTGGCTATTTGTAAGGATAAAGATTTATGATTATTGATTAAGAATAAGAAAAAAGACCCGTTAACTAATAAACAGCCACACGGGATGTTGAAAATATATCGCATTTCTGAAAAACTATATACACAGCGCGGCCGAAATAGCTCCCACATTAAGACATTAGCTAGATGACGACACCATTGCCACTAATCATTTATCATTATGTAGAAGGTATTTCTGGGAGTTATGCGTGGGTGATATTTCTGCTCCATTCTGTATTTTACAGGAGTCCTGCAAAAAAGAAAAAAAGAAGTCGAATGTGACAGAATTTTTTCATTGGTTCGTGAAATGACGGATCAGCAGCTATTGAGAAGGCAAAATTTCCTGATAAAAAAGGAATTTCTTCCAAATTTCAGTGTTACTTTTTCGATTGATGGCCCTATAAAATGCTGGGATATGGGAGTTTCTTTCACTTACTATATCCACTTCTTCATTAACAAGTAGTTAAAAAAGTTTCCCTACTGGGGACAATAAAAGCAGCTAACATTGACTATATGCGTTGTGTTATTTATTACTATAAGAAAAATTCTACCTGAGAAAAACAGCTGATTTAACTTTCAGTAAGAAACTGAGAGTGATACTTTGGTGCATTGTCCGGAAGACAACAGTGTCTCAGGCAGTACAGTCCATTACAGAAAGTCATTGCTCAGTAGTTGCCCAAATAGTAATTAAAGCCATTTACGATGTTCTAAAATATCACATATTTTGTGCTTTGTAGGTGCGCATCTTAAAGAAGCGTGAGCCAGTTGTTAGAACGTTTGCGTTCCAACCATAAGACCCGGGTTCGAATCTCAGAATGGTCGATTTGTAACGCCTTGATAATATCGGCTTTAGGAGATGAGGGAAGCGTAGAGAACCATTGAAAAGTGCTTGAAAACCATGACACAGTTAGATTCAAGACTTGTGAGTAAAATTGGGGTGACGAAGTTGTTGGCGGTCGTATTACCTCGAAGTCACATGTCAACATAACCTAAATTGTTCGTTGTTTTTTTTTAACGGCATATCAACACATCTATGGGAAATGCCGAAATAAAAATATTTTGTACACAATTTTATTTTATTTTCGGTGATAATGATGGTTTAATGATACAACATTTTCTAATTAAGTAACCTATGGCTGGAGGGAGAAGAGGTGGATTCATCTCTTTCCCAAGTGTATTTAGGCGTAAGTGAATATAACGAACCCGACTGGAATTAGAACTCGGATCTCCGATTAACAATTCCGAGATATTATCTAATACACCACCCGCACATCTAAGCTCACAGCATCTGCTATTTCCAAGCGGTTAATCATCAAAATACTTAGCAGTCTTGATGTTTAATAAATTCGGTGTTCATACGGAAACCAGTGTTTAAACGTGATGTGACCGAAAACCTCGTGACTTCGGGTTTAAGCCTTTTCGCATTGTTCAAACCGGCGATCACGCCAGATTAGGCGTTCTCTCCCAGAAACTGAAACTAAGGCCCACTCATCATAGCTGCCGTATAAACACCAGGTTGGTCGTTTAGGTGCTGAAAAAATACAGTTGTTTCTGAGCAGGCCACTATAAAGGAAATGAGAGGCCAGTCGCACTACGCGCGAGTGGAGTTACGGTTATCATGGCAGAAATACCCATCCATCTATTTTCCCACCAAGTAAGGGTTAAATAACAGAGAAGACTGGACTGTCTGAATTTGTTTGGAAACCCATCTCGCAGAAGTCTCGGAGAAAGGAAGATTAATGAAAAAAAATAACACTGTTGGACGCGGGCCAGGAAATTGGCAACGGAAACCAAAATTTCAAGAAGTAACTGTAGAATATAGCGTAGTCTAGTTATACTTAGAAATTCTCAACACCTTTTTAATCGCTATTTTTATCTTTGAAGATAATAATGGTTTTACTGACACAGGTCTTACTACACTAATTACATTATTCGGATTATTTTCCTCATCTTTGTCGCCATATTTATTACAACTCTCCGGCATTCTTCAGGTGGTTGGAATGTCGAACTGAACTCTTTATTTCGCTCACTGGGGTAGACTGTTCTAGTTCCACGTGCCATGTTTAATGGATGTCAGTTATCAGTTGTCTCCTGCTAATTCCCCTCTCCAAGTTCTCCACCGCCTTAACCAGGTATTGAACTCACATGCTTTGGGTCCTGTCTCTGGATCTAACCAACGCCTTTATCCACTGTGCCATGTGTGTTTGAGGACATTTAAACATTAGATATTTTTAATCATCTGATCTCATTGTGACCTTCAATGAGCTGATGCTAACCTCGAGGAGGGTGATTCATTGCTCCTTCTCGGACGAACATTTTTCAGTTGACATGAAGTGGAAAGATTACACTGAATCAATTACTATGTCTGTAGCTAAGAAAATTGGTTGTCTATGGCCAGCGAGACAATTTTTCCTAACAAAATCTATCTTACATATTTATAAGTTTACTCACCTCTTGCATTGAATATTGCTTCCACATCTGGTCTGGGGCTCCTTCTATATATTTTGAAATTCTTGATAAGAAGAATCTGTAATGAACTGGCTTGGAAAATTTGACACTTACAGGGCATATTTTTGTTCTCAGGAATGTTGTTTTCAAATATGCGACGCACACTGAGTATACATTGGAAAATTAGTATTAGGCTGTTCAGAAAATAAGGTCCGATTTTAAAATAAACATTTTTATTGTATTCTAATATATCATTATAATAGTTGCACAAAAATATATGACTAATTTCTAATCATTAATGTATCCTCTTTGTTAATTTTGTAGTCCTGGGTATGACGATAAACTACATCCGGCTGAACAGCCTTTGATCAGGAGACTGAAGATTTTGAGGAGCGTAGTCGTATCTCTTAATTGCTGTTATTCTCATGTCTACTCTTACCCGGGGTGGTAGCAATTATTAGGGTGTCAGCTAATGGCAAATAGTGAATCCCAAACCAAAACAAAACACTATAAAAGTATAAAAGTATATTTTTATAGCAAAAATACCAACAATCCATTTTTATATAAAAAATTACCAACAATACTCATTTATAGTAAAATTTCGGACAATACATATTTATATTAAAATGACCAACAATACATATTTATATTAAAATGACCAACAATACATATTTATATTAAAATGACCAACAATACATATTTAAAGCAAAATGACTAAAAATACAATTTTATAGGAGAATGATCAATATTACATTTATCCATAATTGAAGGTATACAGTTGTTTTCAAAATATTTAGATTTCGGCATTAGATTTCCCACAGAGGTGACGATATGCCGTTAAACAAAATCAACCAACTTGTTAATTTCGTATCAATTTATTTCAGAATTTAGCAAAAAACATTATATACCACTCATATTAAACATTTTGGATTGTAAGAGGGCCAGACAAAAACAACGCATGGCCTGCTTATCGAGTTTGTAGAAATCGATGATCGCAAAAAGTACAAAGATTATTAAGAGCGAGAAAGCACAGGAAATCGTTGAGTGTCATAATCACTGAAAAACCACGGTGCATAGATGAAGCGGCATAGGGCAGCGTGAATGTGGCTTTTTGGTCATTCTAGGGAGTTATGTTCTCTTTCACAGATATTGGCAACGTTGAGTGCAGTTTGCAGTAAATGTTATAGTCTTCGAACGGTTGTCCAACGTTTTTCCATAATTGGCAAATTAGAAATTTAGGTATATTCACGCGGCCACAAAAGTAATTTAAATAAATATGCCTTTTAAAAGTTCAAAGCGTTGTGAATATCTAATTTTAATAACAATATAATATAATTACAAAAAATACTTTATTATTGACAGTAAAAAAAGAAATTATGCATACACAAAATAACATAAATTCAAGGTAATTTTTGACACTGCCTTCTTTTTGTACCTGAAACTTTTTTTTGTATAGTCCTTTTTAAAGGAAATTTGTGATTGTTTCGTATATGTATTTTTGTCCGCCTTTTTAAATATTTACCGTTTTATTCTCGTCTGTATTTTGCGTAAGGTTTTGTCTTTTGCACGTCTGTTTTATTGTATTTGTTTTTTGTGATTTATTTATCCTTTTATTTCTTCAATATTTCATTTTTGTAAAAGAAAAAAAAGGAAGAAAAAAAAAAGCTTTAAGTGTTTTAAAAATGGCTCCGAAGAAGAACGTTAAAAAAAAAAACTTATTCAGGACGAGGTAAAAAAAAAAACTTATTCAGGACGAGGTAAAAAAAGAGACTTAGCCACTTGATAAATCTGAGGAAAATAAAAATATAAAAAATCTTTTTATAATATAGAATATCTGTTTTTATGAAACTAGTCTTTATTCTAAGAATGTTACGTTGAGTGACTCTCATTTAACTATTTCTTTCGACAGCTTTGATGTTTTTCAACGCACGAAAAGAATTGTTCACAGCAGTATGTACTATCTCATATGCGTAACAGTTTTCTATATAAGCTAAATAATTTTTTATGTAACTCTGGCTCTTGCGCCACGCCTCGGCCGGTGTGTCGCGATAAAAGCCTTTGCTTCCTTCCCCTTTTAGTGCAATGGTGAATTGAACCTACTAGCAAAATCTGAGAATAATTTTGCTCGATATACTTTACTAAAGTAAATAAAAATATACCTACAGATTTTAGGTTGCAGTTAGCCGTATATTAAAATTAAATATTACGTAAGCCGCAGTACGGTCCGCCTATCTACGGTGTCTGAATAAATATTAAATTATCATATACTTTAACTTCTCGTATAAATTTCGGGAAATATTTTTAAACTTTTTATTTGAAGGAGAAAAAGATGGTTTCTGACTGCAATTTGATTACAAATAAATTTTACTTGTTTGAATCTTGAGAAATATCAATTAAAGACTTCAGAGTTACTGATATTTTGGCTTCTTGCAAACGTTTCATGTTAGCCTCTTTTTAGCTTGAAAGGAAAGACTAATCGAGCTAACGTTTCAATGGATCGAAACTAGAGAAACGGAAATAGAACCGAACAAGATAATTATAAATAAAACAATCCTTTTTTTTCTGACAAAGAAACGTCAATAATATCTCTGATTCAGCCTGATGGTGAAATACAAATTAACCTGATAGTAACATTGAAAAAAGTAAATTTAAAAGCCTAGAACTTGCCGCTTGTTGTAGAGTAATTACAGTCAAGCTCGTATAGTGATGTTCCAAGCGTAGCTTAGATGTGGCACAAGGCCGAAAGTAGGGGGCACCCAGCGAGGATCGAATTCACTACTTGGTCGTAACTGTTCTAGCGAGACAAGCTTGCTAACCATTACACCACCCCTAGGTGCCCCAGTCAAGCTCGTATATGGGAACAAATGCATTTTGTTCAATTCTCATCAAGTGCGACGGTTGTTCAAAATGTTATAAACCACAACCAGGAGTTAAAAAACAAGACAGTTAACACTATTTTTCAATACAGAACCCCCCACCCGGTACATCAATGCACTTTGTCGAAGAATGCTTAAGCACTGCAATCCCATCACGGAAGAAGGTGGCCTCTCCAAAAACTCCTCCACAGCATATATGACGACCATCTATTTTCCAAAATGACGACCACGAAGGTGGGATTTGAGTTTAGGAAACAAGAAGAAGTCTGATGGAGTTATGTCTGGTGGGTAAAGGGGATGGGGTACCAATTCAAAGACACAGTTGGCTGCCTCAGCTACTATTACCGGATCAGTTTGAACGGGCGCGTTATTCTGGAGGAAGAGAACACCTGCCTACAGTTTTCCTCTAGTTTTCGACTTGATCGCTTCCTTCAGTTATCTTATATCTTGAAGAATAACACTGTCCATTAATAGTGCTTTTGTTTTCCAGGTAGTCTGTAATGATTAGGCTTCAGAATTCCCCCAAACAGAAGCTATCACCTTATCAACGATGCCTGCTTGAACTTATTCTTAATGGAGAACTAGGGTGTTTCGACTGTTTGCTTTAAATCTAAGATTCAGGTTCGAAGTGGTGAACCCAGGTTTTTATCTTGAGTTACTAATCTGTGGTTAAAATTCTCACTGTCAGCTTGGAAGCGAGTCAGAATTGTCCGAGAAATGTCAACCCGTTTCAGCTTTTGCACTGGTGCAATCATTCTTGGCAGTCATCTTGCAGACAGCTTGCTCATCTTCAAAATCTCAGTTTAAATATAGTTTTGATATATAAATTACCCATAAACCCTTAAAACATTATACTTACCACTTCAAGCCGAGTACGCCGCCATATTTCTGACTAGGTAGAAATTGTGTTTGTCTTTGCCTCCTTTTTTATGCTGGTGAACCGGAAGTTATCTGAGAGTGGGCTATAAATTGCGAAGAGGTGTCGCAGTGTGTAGTCATGGAAATGGAAAAAATTGTAGCTAAAGGAAGGTACACAAGTCGATACCCGATCAGTATCGGCTGGGTCACCGTGGAGAGGAGGTATGATGTTGAAAAACCCGAAATCCCAAATGTACCTCGCTAGAAGTATCACTGAAGATCTATACCAAAGTATTCAATAGAAAATATTTTACAAAATATACCACTCATCTTGAACATTTTAGATTGTGACAATATTTTTGGCAAATAAATATTGCATTGGGATTTTATTGAAAAAACAAAACAATGATCTTTCATGTTTTACTATTTAATCCATAATTGGGGGAGAAAAGATGGAATCATAAATTTCACAAGGACATTTGCACTTATGTGAATGTAACGAACCCGACTGGAATTCGAATTCGAACTCGCCTTTCCCATTATTCATTTCGAACCGTAATGTTATTCTACGGAAGGATGCTGAGGATACCATGAACTGAGTATGTGAGCAACGACGAAGTTCTAGAGAAAATGCAAACCAAAAGGAAGCTTATATTTAACATCAGTAGGGGACAGCTGAAACCTTTAGGGCGCATAAGGAAGGAGAGCTCGGAAAATCTGATACTCACAGGACAGATTGAAGGCAAGTGGGATAGAAGAAATCAACGCATAAAATACTTAGTGAGATTGAGTAAATGGATGACGGAACAGAGTTTGCGAGAAATAACAAAAAAAAAATTTATTAAGAGCTACAATGGACAATTGTGGAAAACCATTATCGCCTACACGTTGAGGAGACACATCACATGAAGAAGAAGCAATCAACCAGTGCTGCGGTAAAATACAAGCCGAGTAATAAGCAGATTTGAAAGAACATGTATCAGAGAAATTGTTAGTGGACTGGGTAAGCAAATGAAAAGTACTCTAACATTAGCCCTGTCAAAATCCGTTCGCGGACCGGATATGGCTCGCTGCACTTCGGTTGTCTATTTCTGCTTTCACAACCTCCCCATAAGTTTAGTGATGATTTTGTTTATTGCTAGAAGCTAAGCTGAAAGTTGCAGTAATTAAAGGTGTTCCGTCAATTCCTTCCGCGCCCACACTGTGTTTGAAAGATTCACAGAATTGAGCTGACACAATGCGGTCGAAACTTCTTTTGACTGTCAGGAGAGTCGCTAAGGGTTGCTAAAAAAGGTCAGCAACTTAAAGAATCAAGTAACTCTGTTAAAAAATGACAAAAATATTTATTGTATCACGACTGTGAAACAGTACATAAAGAATTGAAGATGTTAATTGCTGCCAGATTATTGAAAGAAGACATATTTTTAATAGACATTAATGGAACCGGAGATAGGAAAATGGGAGAGAAAGTGAAAGAGAAAAAACACACGCTCGGATGTTTTGTCGGCACTACGGACTAATGCTAATCAGCATGCGATTATCGGAATTGGAGTAATTGATTCGGAGTCTATGATTTTATTCAATGGGCCGGGTCTTCTACTGGCTGGAGAAAATCTGGTGTCAGAGGGGAAAATATGTTTCTTGACTTTTCGTCTCAGGTCGACTTGTAGAACTCTATACTTTAGCGTTTATGGACGAAAATTTCAGACCAAAAAATGGCCTCTGATTGGTGATCCAATTACAGACCATTTCGTGTCATATTCTCATTGGCCATGCAACCATACTTCGGGTTATAATTTATAAATTACGGAAAGGCGGAAAATTCCTGATTCA
Source organism: Acanthosepion esculentum (assembly GCA_964036315.1). Classification (NCBI taxonomy): domain Eukaryota; kingdom Metazoa; phylum Mollusca; class Cephalopoda; order Sepiida; family Sepiidae; genus Acanthosepion; species Acanthosepion esculentum. The sequence continues at coordinate 62,330,316 of OZ038484.1, read as the reverse complement.
CCACTGCTTTTATTTATTACATTGGCCGACCCAATCCTTATTTAGATCCGAGGTGGGGGAGTGAACTAAAAAAATTACCTATATGATTGCACCTGGCATTTGACTTTTAAGTCTGAATGCAGCTAGGATGCTGTAAATAGGTCAAATGCAACTCATGCAGGTGCTGTGAATTTTGCATCTTTGAACTCATTACCTTGCAGTGACCTTTCAATATGGAGACCAACTACGGAAGCACAAAATAAGCAACACGTGTCTTGAATTTTGGCAGATTCGAACTTATAAAACTCAGTGACCACCAAAATAACGAAAGCAGAGGAAAATGATTTGTTTTGAACAAAATCTTATCCTTGATAGAATTTTGTTAAAAAAAAAATATATACAAATTCTTCTTAATAATTTTTAAATGTCAATTAACAATCATGTGACATTTCTAAGGAAATCCAACTGATTTTTATCACATTAAAAGTTATTTTTAATGGATGCTCATATTTGAGTAAACGCTCCATTTATTTATAGAACATTATATTTATATATTTTCGTCTAACGGACTGAATATTTGAGGAATTTTATTAAAGAAAATATGGGCAGAGAGAAAACGTCGGTAGGGCCGACGTGCCTTAACCGACGCGGCCACGGGCCAGCATTGCCAAAATTTGAAAGCTTTTTCCATTTTTTCATAAATCTTTCTCCCAAAATTGTTCTTGATATATAAAGCTGTATATATCGTTATCCCATATATATATATATATATATGAGATTAATAGGAGAATTTGATAATATGAGATTATTAGGAGAATTTGATAATATATATATATATATATATATATATATATATATATATATATATATATATATATGTCATTCACAGACAGTACTGTTTCGCTGTATCACAGCTCCTCAGTGCGACTAGACTTCTGAATGGCTCAAGCCCGGATTGAAACACAACTAATTTGGTGTCAGCCAGAGCTATCTTCACTCGGTAGAGTTACACAACTAAATCTAGCGTATTGTTTTTACAAAATTAAAACAAATGCCAATCAGCCAAAGTGCTCCATTCATTTTACTGAAGAGCTTTGCATTAGTGCAGGTGGCTGTTGTTTATAGAATTAGCTTATCACTCAACAGTGCTCAGTTGAAATGTATTTTCAAGAGCTAAATTATGTATGTATGTATTAGTACATAAAAAAAAATTTACCTCATATGGGGATTAGTCTTTTTTCAACCGACGAAAACTTTGTCAGTCTTATTCAACCCCGGTATATAAAGTCTATATACCGGGGTTGAATGACGAAGTATTCATCGGTTGGAATAGGTTTATTTCCTATATGAGGTAATTGTGGATTTTTTCTTATGTACTAAAGTATTTGCGCTCTAACAATAAATACACTGAGCTCTTTTTGTGGAAGAGTTTTAATATTTTATAATACTAGGATCTACTTGGATTACATACCAACAGATTTATTACCTTTATTATATATATATATATATATATATATATATATATATATATATATATATATATATATATATATATATATATTTATTTTTTATTTTTTATATATATATATATATTTTTTTTTTATATATATATATATATATATGATGGAGTCTTTTAATCCTGTACCTGTCTCCGTCACGTTAACTCTCTCGCCAGTGGACTTGTTGCTCAGGTGGTATAGCAAAGAATCAACACAGAACTGAACTGCAGACTATCCATACAAAAGATTTGTTTTGAGTGGCGAAGGCTTGTGTAGAACCAGCCACACTTATTGGAAGTGCTGATAACAAGGAGTTGGTGCAAATATTTGCCACGAACACAATGAACAACACCCCCTCAGGTTTTATTATCACGAAGTTATACCTCTCTGCTACTACCAGTGCCCAGAAGAGTGTAGCGCCTTTCGATGGTAACTTGACGTGATTTAGCCCACCTGCTGAAGCGATTTACAGGGTGGAGATTTAGGGCATGGTTGAAAACCAGCAGCCGAGTAACAAAGGTACTACTTCTACCCACTGACACCTACACGCATAGAATATACCTTTATACATAGAATATATATATATATATATATATATATATATATATATATATATATATATATATATATATATATATATGTATATATATATATATATGTGTGTGTGTGTGTGTGTGTGTTTATTTAAAAATATGTATTCATCGCGACAAAGAAATTACCATGTTAAATCATGGTAATTTCTTTGTTGTGATGAATACATATTTTCACACTCATTTCAAAATGAGTGTTGCATTTTTTGACGAATCGAGATACAAGCTTGATTTAATATGGCAAAGTGTAAATTCTGCTTGTCGATACTGGCTTCCTTATATGAGAACGTGTCATCCTGTTTGTTTTTTAGGGGCCTACATACGATACACTACAATACATTGGCATATTTATTTATTTTTTATAAAATATATTCGGATTGACTTAAAGGGGCTTGAGATATGATTAAATCATATTTCATATATTTATACTTTTTTCCAAAGATCTAAAAGAGGATATTTATTATAATTATTAGTATACTAGATACGGTATTTTTAAAATTAACATGTAAAATTTTGGAATATAATTATGCATTTTCTTACTTTCATATTTGTTATCAAATAGTCGACATATAATTATGAATTTTTTAAAATTAAATTATGTTTTAAAGTAAACATAATGCAGTGTCTACCAAAACACTTATTTCATTTCTTTGATTTAATAAATCTTTATTATTTAGAAACTTAATATATAATTTTTCATGTAGGCACAAAGGACATGCGTTATTTAAAGACATGCAAGTTCTCGTTTTTTTTTTTTTTTTTAAATAATTTCCATTTTACTATGTTTTTTTTATTTGTTTCTTTTAAATGCCAAAATATTTTGATAGGGATGTTTGGTTGCGATAAACATTATTTTTGAAAGAAGTCAGATGTTGGCTCCACCTTAATTTAAAATTGTTTTTAGTGCTATCAATATAAAAAAAATAATATTAGGATTCTCAATAGACAAGATAGTACATTGGCAAACTATAGATTCTCTGAGACATTTATTATTACATGGACTATTTATAGGATTCCTACAGTTAAACATTTTTTCTTTACTATTTATTCTTATTTCTGGAACGTATTTTTTTTATTCTGGTGTAAGTATTTATTTTAAATTTTATTATTGTGTTTTTTATAATTTTTTCTAAATTATCATTTCAGTTATAACCTACTTTTAGAGTATTTTATGAAAAAAATTGCTAAGCGTATTATTTCCAGGAAAATGTTTTTCAATTAAAGCAAGAAATTTATGTCCTAAGTTACTACTAACCATTCGGTTGAATGACGGTGTGTACCAAATGATTTTTCTATTTCTATTTCTTCTCTGGTTATTTTTTAAAATTATGTTTATATTTAATGTCAGTTTATTTATAGCCACTATTCTTCACAGATATTCACATTTTAAATTATATAAATTTTTAGAGGACAGACTTTATATTGCATATATATATTATCAAAATTTATGCCAAACGTATAAAAAATACCAACCAACACTACGACATAAACCACCAGTAGCTCTATGAGCATGAAAAGAGAAACCACTGACACCATAACACTATCAACTATCTTCTAGTTCAAACTTCTATCATAATAATTACAATTATTGTTATCACCAATCCACCGCCATTACTACAGTCACTACTACCACTTTACAATAACTATTTGCTGCTACAATTGTTATTATCACCACTCGCTACACCACCATTCTCATATATATATCGCATCAGAATTACCATTGCCGCATTAGTCCACAATTACTGCTGCACCACAATTACTATTACCGTATCAGTCCACAATTATACATATTTCTCCCTCCCCCAGCAAAATTAATACCACCGCATAAATACTAATAAATATTACAAATTGGGGTTTACATATGCACAAATATACAAATTGGAGTTTACATACCATTTACATATGAGCAATCGCCAAAAAACAAGCAAATAACCAGATTTAAAATAATAATAAAACAGCATTAAAGAATTAAAAATAGTAGCAATTTTACCTACCATAGTCTTACATAGAACCGATCATACATATATACGGGTGTGCGAGAAAACATTATTCAGCGAACAAAATAGACGAACGGTCTGCGTATTGACACTGCAACTGACGAAAGATATTCACTACACAATCCAACATTGAATACAACGACCAAATGCGTACGCACGTACGAAACGACACATGGATGTGCATACATGCCCAGTCCCACACTGTTCACATATGTTTATGTTTGTGTGAGGTCCAATGAGTTAGGTTGCGTGTATGTATGTCGGCGCACGTCAATGAGTGAACGTGCGTGTATGTTCGTGTAAGTATGAGTGGCGTTCCGACGTCAATTTTTCCTTCCCCTGCCATAAAAACACCGACATGCGGAACTATATATATAAATCCAAAATTAAAAATTAATCAGTTTGTCTGACGATCGCAAATAGCGTGAAACCCAGGGTCACAAACTCAAATCAATCCAACTAAATATATATATATATATATATATTATAATATTTAAAAAAAAATATGATTCCTTCGCTACATAAGAGTTCTCATGTTTCAAAAGCGAGAGCCGAGACCCCTAATATAATTTTTGAAATTAAGTTGAATTAAGGTGTCTGGTCACGCTTCCTCGTCAAGCGAGAATTTGGGAATAAGCTATCTTGTGGTTAGACTTAATAAACAAAAATTACACATCGTACAGAAAACCTAACATTAACCCCTTGTATGTGCACCCTAAGTCAAACCAGCCCCCATCTATAATTAAGCATATACCCACATCAATAGAGAAAAGAATAAGCATGAACTCCGCAAACAAGAAAATATTCCAAAAATATAGTAATTTTTATAACACAGCTCTGAAAAATAGCGGATACAAAAGCGCTGACATAAGCTATACAAACAATAGTAGCAATAGTAAGAAAAACAGGAAAAGAAAGATCATATGGTATACCCCTCCGTTCAACCAAATGGTCAGTACTAAACTTGGGCATAAGTTCCTAGCTTTAATTGGAAAACACTTCCCCACAAATAGCAAACTGAGCGAAATCTTTAATAAAAACACCTTAAAGTTAAGTTACAGCTGCACTGAAAACGTAGAAAGAATCATAAAAAAAGCATAATAATAAAATCCTAGAAAAACACGCATGCCAAAACAGTGTCAATAAAACTCCTAAACTGCAATTAGACAAAAATAATGAAAAATTATGTGATTGTAGAAACCCTAATGACTGCCCGTTAGAAAACAAATGCCTCACTAAGTCCGTGGTATACCAATGCACTATCTCATCCATTGAGAGTCCTAACACTGACATGATATACATTGGGTCAACGAAGAATAAATTTAAAATTAGATGGAGACAACACAAGAGCTCCTTCAACAATATCCAAAATAGAAATCAGAAATATCCCAATACTACTGGCATTTAAAAGAAACGAATAAAACACCGAAAGTAAAATGGAAAATAATAAATAGAACAAGAACTTGTAAAACCTGGGACGACCCATGCCCTTTATGCCTACATGGAAAACTACACATCATTAAGTTTCTAAATAATGAAAAGTTATTAAACCATAGACAGGAGTTAACGGGTTTTTGCCGACATCAACAAATTTTCGCATTAAATAATTAATAATAAAAAAATATAAACAAATAAATTCTATAGTTTAATAAAAGCTTTAAAAGCTCAGCCCAGTCATTAAATAGAAAAACCCTTTGTGGAGTCGCAAACAAAACAAATTCTAATCCATTTCAGCACGTTAAAAAAAATAGCCATTTGAATAAACGAATAAATAAACAGATTAATAGACAGATAATAATGAAACAGAATCCCCTCGATACTTAACGACCTGTGACAAGGCCATAAAAATGCCTTTTTGACCAAGTAGACGTCCACTCCTACTATCAGACTTGAAATAGGCACCCCAATATAACCTGACATAAAATTTTCGAAGGGGACTGGTCTGTAGATAAAAATTAATTCTTAACTCTTAGACCACCTATCCAATATAGCCGACCCAAGCCGTTTCCATAGTAACTAATGTTGCAAGAGATCAAACACGCGCTAACCACAAGATAGCTTATTCCCAAATTCTCGCTTGACGAGGAAGCGTGACCAGACACCTTAATTCAACTTAATTTCAAAAATTATATTAGGGGTCTCGGCTCTCGCTTTTGAAACATGAGAACTCTTAAGTAGCGAAGGAATCATATTTTTTTAAAAATATTATAATATAAGCTCTACTTCTGCATAGAGCACTGTGTTTTTAAAAATAAAAACAAAAATACTAAGGAACTCCGGATTATTTACCTAACGTGTTCTTTCCTATTTTTCGGCATACCTGCACACACACACACACACACACACACACACACACACACACACACACACACACACACACACACATATATATATATATATATATATATATATATTGCAGATTCTTTTTTGTGGTTTGTTTCATATGCACACCCACACAAACATTGATTGGGCGCTTTTGGCTATACCATCGATTAATTCTCTTTGGTGAGGTATCTGGCTTGTGTGCAACCTTGTGGTTGTCTGTGCTTTTCTTATTTTTATTCACTTTTCAAATGCCGGCGTCAATAAAACACATTTTCCCTCCTGTCGCTCTTTCGCTGTAAAATTAAAATAAAAAGAAAATGATTAACATCGGCAACCACAATTATTTTTATCTTATTTTTATTCTCGCCAGTAAAGTTTCTCTATCTGTTAATAGCTAAGCGAATGGCCGAAGGCTCTTGAAGGAAAACGGGCGCTAATCACATGCCTTCGTTAACTTGTCAGAAAACAGAAAGTATTAATTTAAAGAATAAAATCCGTCCTATATACGGCGATTACGTGCTACGCAAAGGTTTGAAGAATTGCGGTGGGTGCTTGAATCAAATGCAGTAGAGATTTTGCCAACAGCTTTTTGGGATTTATACCTGCAGCGCAAATATTAACGGGACATTAATGGGGCGAGGTGTTTCTGAAACAATTATATCTTACCTTATTTCTTTCTGTTTATGTGCCATGTCCTTTCGGGACGTAGGCGATCATGGCTCTCTACCTCCCTCTATCCTTTGCAGCTCTCAACAAGTTCCTTCCTTCTGCTTCCTCCCTCAGACCACGTTCTGTTATTCACCTGCTTAAGCTCGTCAGGTTTGTCACGCGCTGCTGTCCCTTGTCTCTCTTTCTCTCTATTTGACCCGTGAGTATCAGATTCTCCAGGCCCTCCTTCCTCATTATGTGTCCCAGAAAATTCAGCTACCTCTTCCTGATGTTAAGTATAAGCCTCGTCCTAGTTCGCATCCTTACAAAGACCTCATCATTGCTCACACGAAGGGTCCATGGTATCATTAGCATCCTTCTGTAGAACCACATCTCCGTCGCCTCGAGTCTCTTTTCATCTTTGAGAAAATCGTGCAACATTCGTTGTTGTGAAGTAGGACAGATATCACGTAACAGCTCAGTATTCTTTTCTTTGTTACTAAATAAATCCTCTTGTCTCGCAATAGTCACAACCTGTCATTGGCCATCTCTATACGTCTACGGATCTCAGTGTCGCACTTACCGTCCTCTATCAAGTCACTTCCCAGATATTTAAACTTTCGCGTCTGCTTGATTCTAGTGTTCCCGACCTGCATTTCGCAGTTCGGGCTCTTCCTCTTTCTGATGGCCATGCATTCTGTCTTATTGTAGTTTATGCTTAGTCCTTTCTTCTGACTCTCCGTTGCTACCTTCTGTAGAAGATTTTGTAATTTCTTTTCCGTGTCTGCTATGTGTACTGTGTCATCTGCGTATAGGATTCCTTATTAGCGGCCGCAACCTTAACAATATAAAATATGCAGATGACACAAAGGGAACTACAGGAATTACTACAAAAATTAGTAAAGGAAAGCTTTTTTTTTAAAGCTTATCACCCCAAGCAAGGCTAGAGGCCACTAGCACGCAAGAGGTTACAGAAGCTTTGGAGGAAGAGCAGATAGGAGTGGTAAAGGAGAGGATGCGGAGAAAGATAGTGGATCGATCAAGGCAAGGGGGTTACAGAAGATTTGGAGCGAGAGCAGATAGGAATGAAAGGTGAAAGGATGTGGAGAAGGGAAGTGGATAGATCAAGGCAACTGGAGATGTCGATTGACGTTACATTTAAATAGTTGGAGATTGTATTTGTCAGGGAAACAGGAATAAGGAAGGGAGTTCCACAGGCGAGATGTGCGAGACATGAAGCTATTGGAGTAGAAGAGACGTCTACATCTAACAGTTTCAACGATGAAGGGGTGGGAACGGGATGCCAGCCTCGTAGGACGTTACCGTGAAAGTATTTGTAAAAAAGACAGAGCGAGGCAACGTCGCGTCTGTGAGAGAGCGACTGCAGACGGGATGACAGATTAGGGCCAATTACATTGCATATCCGTCTCTGGATCTTATCAAGAACCCTGAGGTAAACAGCAGGGGCTCCAGACCATATATGGCAGCAATACTCCATGCAAGGGCGAATGGTCGATTTATAGATTTGGAGGATCGATTCCGGGGAGAAAAATTTCCTGGCTCGGCACAGGGATCCAACTTTCCTTGCGCTGGATGATGCAATTGACTCGATGTATTTGTTCCATCTCAGATCAGCGGCCAGCGTGAGACCGAGCAGCCGCAGAGAGGAGCTCTCGAGAAGTTGGTCTTCAGACATTCTAATGGGATGCAGGGATGGATCCTTGTGGTGGTTAATAGAGTGCAGTTTTGTTTTAGAGGCGTTAAAGTTAACCATCCATTTCTTGCTCCAGTTCACAACCGATTGGAGGTCCTTTTCTATTCGAACTGCCAGGTTAACTTTGTCAGCATCACTAGATTTGTGTTTGAGGCAGGAATAAATTGTGGTGTCGTCCGCATAGATGCCGACTTGGGAATCTATGGCGTCAGGAAGGATTTTTTTAACAGAGGACGGAAAATGCGACACCGAAATACGAAGGAAAATAGTCATAGGGAAAGATGGCTTTCTGAAGTTAAGCAAAGTATTAAGAAACTAGAAAATGTCATCAGAAACAAAGAAAAGAGTAGCGAAATCCAATGACATAACATTTCAGTACACTTTTCTTTGTTTTGAATTTTTGATTGAAACGCTTTAACATGAGAATACTTCTCAGGATTCAATTGATTTGGCTTTTATAATTTTTAAATTTAAGTCATTCAAATGAGTAGTGATATCCACTGGGAATGCAAGGTCACAAATCCAGTTATCATATTTCATCCCAGGAACAAATTTACCCTTCATTTGATCAGGATGAGGATCATGATGGTCCTACATCATAGAACTGCACCTCGAACTTATGATCTGCGTCTGTTATTCCGCGACCGTTATCATCGCATAGAAATTTTCTACGTCAAAATAACAAAATATCATCTTTGACGGTGGATATCTTTGTTTCATGTCTGTATTACAACTCTAAGGATGGTTCATGTGAGCCGAAAACTTAGGAACAAACTAATAAAAATTATCATTTGTCATTATTTTCCCATAAATTAAAGCAAACATTTGAACATTATAAAACTCATGACCAGATATAATAGCCATTCATTGTTCGGAATATTTAATAATATATGTTTAAATAATGATCTGCTGAACCAATACACTATATATATATATATATATATATATATATATATATATATATATATATATATATATATATATATATATATATATGTTAAACGAAACGACTAAAAAGGGTAAAATCGGCAGAAGCATACGAAGCGAATCTACTGAAAAGAAAATATAACGCCGAGGCAATAATGAAAGAGGCTGAAAAAGGACGTTGTAGATAACGGGTAAACCTCAGAAAAACTGTCAAAATGCAGGCAATGTAAAAGTAATTCTTCTGCTAGATTTCAGCGGACCCCATTTATGAAAAAAACAAAACAAACTACGCTGTCAAAAAGAATATTACTTTGATCTCACGCAAAAGTTCTCTCTTTACCTCAGAAAATTTACGGACAGTTTTTATTTTTATTTTGGCTACTTTTGTTTACGAAATATACAGAAAGTTTATCGGCTTGAGCAGGAAACCCTTCAAAGAAATAAATCAATAATAATAATAAAAAACAAGGAAATCAACATTCTGTTATGCGATCATTTGCACAAAGTATAGGAATTGGTTTCGATCGAAAATTTATCCATAGCCCTTTATATATCATGAATAAATATTTTTAGCCTTTTTAAGTAAGTGGCTTTTCAGCACCTGATACCATCTCACACAGGAGTTGAGTTGATGAAATATATATAGAAGTGAACACTTAGAGGCGACAGTCTGTTTCATACTAGACGCAATCGTTCGGTCTGACGATTGCGTCTAGCATGAAGCAGACTGTCGTCTCTAAGTGTTGACTTCTATGTTCACTTTTATATTTACACACGCTCTATCTCTGATATTGAGCACTTTATCCCATAAATATAGCACGCCTTTAGACTATATTACTTCATATATATATATATATATATATATATATATATATATATATATATTCTTAAAGGCGACCATTCAACACGTGTTTACGATTCGAATGTGGCTTATGAATTTTTAATCTTTTGACATTAAAAATGGTAATGAAAGAAATTGAGATTCATTTGTTATTTGGTGGTCTTCTATTTGCGGAAAGGAAAATAAGTTGTTATAAACAGTAAAAAGGATATGTGCCGTTAACCCAAAAGGTGCTGTAACTGAGAGTGATGTTCTTAATTGGTTCGCTTGGTCTAGATCTGGAAATTCTGATCCTGAAAACAGAGAACGTAACGACAGGTCTGCAGTGTTTATGATGACCAAATAGAAACATTTATTAAAAATAATTCAGGTTACTTGACAGGGTATATTAAAAAAATAATCCACATGTGCCTTACGGCATAAAAACAAATGGATGCGTGAATCGCTTCGATGCTCGGGTGTCTCGCATTTAAACGATGGAAACGTGTTGTTTACAACAATGTAGAGAGGACAATGTCCATGCGAATACGAAATCGACTAACCTCAATACTCCAAAAGCCGTTATGCATCCAAAGAATGTGATATATATATATATATATATATATATATATATATATATATATATATATATATATATATAATAGAAATTAAGGAGGATTTGAAATAATCATAATTAAGTAATTTAAGTCTAGAAGAAACCTCAACAGAATATATTTGGGACTCATCAGCAGTGCGTATCCACTACCGAGAATTGAAACACAAACAGTTACGATATGAGGCAAACGTCATACCAACTGTACCAACGGGCCTCGGTGACGAAGAGGTAACGAATTAGACTCGATATAGCGCCGCTCCTTCACATAGTCCGTAGTGGAAATCATCCAAGTTTTCCTTACACATAGGACTGTGCTCCCGAGATCCACGACTATTATCCTCAAGCCGCTCCATCCAGAGTATTAGAAGCCGGTTCAAGCAAGGATATACAAGGGATAGAAATTAAAGAGGATTTGAGATTTGAGATAATCCTAATTAAGCAATTCATCAAGTCTAGAAGGTTTCAATTCTCGGTAGTGAATGCGCACTGTTGATGAGTTCCAAATATAGGACGAAACGGCCGTTCAGTGGTTTCTGCGTTCTGTTGAGCTTTCTTCTAGACGTGATGAATTACTTAAATATGATATATATATATATATATATATATATATATATATATATATATAATGTGGTTAACCCGTTATAAAACCCAAGAGATTCGAGATAGAGGGTCACAGTGTAAGAGGTACAGTTTATGGGGTAGATAACACTAAACTTGAACAGGTTAAGATTGTACTGATCGGGGAAGCATCCCCTTGTAAACTGGCTAGTGATACTTGAAAAGTATTTTGCATTACGAGCTCGTTCCTTCAAATCAGACGTTCAACAGAAAAAAAAATATACAGACTTTTAGTTGTTTGACCTAATATATACAGAAATCGTGGAAAAACCGTTCAGAATTAACAATTCGGAAGCGTTCACTTTTCTTCAGATCAAGGCTAGACTTTGGTGCATCTTGGTCGAGATGTTCTACTGTATATGTTGTACTCACCCGACCTAAAATCTTTCTGATTACCACTCATTTTGATGCTTACAAATTACCGTTGGTACAAAGCTCAATTCTCTGGAAGCCAGTAAAATCCACTTAGATCAAGCCATGACCTACAAAGATGGCATGTTCTAGGGGTAAGGTGTAGTGAAGTTCCCTGAAATATAGAGGAACAAAATGACACATATGCGGTTTAATATATGTATGTATACATTTTTAATCATTTCAGCCCAAACAAGGTGATAAAGATTCAAGAGTTTTCGGGAACTGGTAGAAAATGAGAAGCCCTTAGTGAGGACAAAGAACAATAAAAGAGCAAGTATTAATGAAACAAAATATAGCAATTGAAGTTACATTTCTACTTTTAAAGAACGTCGGTGGCAGAGAAGTGCGTTCTGGTGTAATGGATATAGGTACGGAATGAGAGATTCGGAGAGACGAGTTCGAATTCCGTTCGGGTTGGTCATATTCACTTATGTGCAAATACCTTCTCCCTCGGGTTTGGGTTAAATAATAAACTGGACCCTATAGTCTTGGTTGACAGCCAGTCTATCGCAGAAAGAAAGGACAACGAACTGCGGGAATATCTTCTGCCTTGTCAGTTCTGAATCGAAAGAGACATGATCGCTAGAGCGTGTATCACGTATGACACCACTGACAAAGGTAGTAGGGAAGGAAAAAAATCGAGAAAAATAAAAGCTGATAGAAGTTACTGTTAAATCTAGCTAATTTAGCATTAACGCGATGAGACCTAGTTGCCAATGAAGTAGTACGCTTAAATTCATGCGGTCGAAGTACAAAGGAGGAAAGCTCATTGGCGAAAATATGAAAATACGTTACTGAAAAGACAGAGGGGCGCCACGTCACGGCGGTGGGAAAGTGACTGAAGCCGAGATGCCAGGTCAGGGCTGATAACATTACAGTTCCTTTTTTGAATTTTGTCAAGAATCTCGAAACATACATCAGGAGAACCAGACTGGATATGGCAGCAATATACAATATACGGACGAATGATATATATATATAAACGTGAAAGAGGGATTCCGGCGAGAAAAATTGCCTGGCTGGAAACATTGAACCAAATTTCTTAACAGCAATGCTAGCAATTGATTCAATGTAATCGCTCAGCATCATGTTAATAGTAAACGTGAGACCAAGAAGGCGCAGTGGGTTTCTCTCCGGGAGGTTGGCATCAGGCATACTGATTGAGGGCAAATTGTTCCCTATGACGATGAAAGATGAGCGGGTTCATTTTAGAATCGTTAAAATTTACAAGCCATTTCTTGTCCCAGGTAATGACTGATTGGTGGTCGATTTCGAGAGCAGCTGCCAGTTTAACTTTGTCGAACGTTCAGATTTGTTACTCATCGTCTTTATCTCGTATTTAATTTCTTCTTTTCTGGTCGCTTCCTTTATGGTGATGCCTTTGATGACTCAGTAAACCAATTCTTGCATGGAACAGCCGATGGCGTTGACTGCATAGTAATGTTGATAAGGTTCGATTTTGTCAAGCATTTCTTTCTTGTCGTTTGGCTTCTTCCTTTTCTTTTCTGGTGGCTTCGAAATTTTTGGTTCCGATGGTGATAGAATATCGACAGTTAGTACGGTCTTCCGCTTGTTTCAAACGATTGGCTTTCAGAATTGCTTTGAGTTGGTCCTTTTATCTTCACAAGGGGCGACCCCGTGGTCTTTTCTATGAATTAGGCTCAGTGAATAAGGTGTGGAAACCGTGACTCTTTCATTCTTCCTAAATGCCCTGGCCATCGAAAACGGTGTTTAATGATCAGCAATTCGCTGCTTTGACTGTTGGTTCATTCAAAGACTTTGGTGTTTGAGCTGTTACTGAGACAGGAATAAATAAATAAATAGTTGTGCAATCAGGAAGGTTATTGATGAAGATAATAAACTGTGTAGGTCCAAGTGTAGAATCCCTGGGACCTCTGCATCTATTTAAATAAAGTCTGTGAAATTCACTTGAAAAAGCTACACAGATTTGTCCAGGACCAACATTTAATATATTTTGAGATTTCTTTTTTTTCTGCAGATTATTTTGTTCGGTCTTGGGATGAGGGGGACTTTTGAAAATACATTTTCTCACAATTGGCAACTGATTTTGGGAGGAACTTACCTCCTGCAAAGTGAATTTTCTTGGAGTGTCGGGTCCTGTTGAAAGATCGCGAGCGAACGTGCAGGGGGAAAAAAAAAAATAAAAAAGATTAAGAATTCAAACCAGCTTGAAATTATAAAACCGGAAGTCTCGGGCGAACGAGAAGTAAGTCTCGTATGCAAATTTTAGTTGCCCCCGACGCGGGCATAAATAGCGAGTCTGAGAGGAAGACAGGAGAGAACGCATTGTTGGCGAGACTGTGTACGTGCATACTAACGAGACTGGGAGAATAAGAGGTCACTAGCGACAGCTCAGTTAGAGGACTGGACGAAAGCAAGCCCTTTAATCTATTTTAGTCATCGCAAACGACGGGCGATCTGAATTACACAGATTGTTAGATATCCGTTTAGACTGAAATCATTATAGGAAGCTAATGATGCGTTATTGAGGTCAACATTTTAGTATTCTCCGGAAGCTGTTACTTTGATCTTTTCCTTTTTCCGCCTTGCACCTTGTAGTAATTTTTTTTTCAGTTGTCAAAATCTCTTAGTTGAAGTATTGTTATTGTCACTAATTTTTTTACCAGTTTTTATGTTCGCCTTTTTTGAAGATTTTTCTTTTATTGTCACCTACAGATGAATGTGGAAGGACACGAAAACATGGCGGGAGAAAAATAGAAGAGGAATCAAGACGACAGTAGAAAGTGACTTATATTGCATTTAAATTTTTGAAGATCAAAGTTGACCGGAAAGCTTGAAACAAGAAGAGAGTTCCACAAACTGTTGCCATAGAACATAGGGTTACACTTAGCCGGTTCAACTGTGAACTGATGATACTGATTCCGCTAATCTAGTACTACGCTTAAATTAATAAAGTCCAGGTCAGTCAGTTATGTGCCCTGCATGATACACGCTTAGGTGATCATGTATCTTTCGATACATGTAAAAAAGGCAGATTTTTTTCTCGCAGTAGGTTGCGGTAGACCCGTTGCCATCCAAGACTATAGAACCCGGTCTGTCATGCTATTTCCCCATAGATGGTGGGTGAATATGATTCATACCTTTTCCCAAGGGTATAGGATCCAGTCTCTGCTGCTAATAAACACATAGCTGGGGGAGAAGAGATGGATTCATAGCTTTTCCAGTCAATAGTAAATAAACCTAGTAAATGTTTCAAACAATTATACACTTTATCAAATATCAGTTATCTGCCATGTGTGATTCACGCTTAGGCGATCATGTATCTTTCGATACATGACTGACGAGGCAGATTTTTTCCCCCAGTAGGTTGCCATTTCCTTCTGCAGTAGACCAGTTGCGATCCTATAGAACCCGGTCTGTCCTATTTACCCATAGCTGAGAGGAGAAGAAAAGGATTCATACCTTTCCCAAGGGGTATTATCACGTAAGTGAATATAATGGATTCGACTGGAATTCGAACTCGGCACTCCGATTCCTCATTCCGAGCCGCTATACATAATTTCACCATGCCTCCTAGGTTTTTCAAGTGATTAATAGAGAGAAGATTCGTGTTTCGGGGTTTTTAAAATTAACAAGTCACTTCTTGCCCCAGATAACAACAAACTGTAGTACATTTGTTTTTTAGATAAACTGCCAATTTCACGTTATCGAACTGATCATACTTATTATGGAGACAGGAGAAAATAGTTGTGTCATCAGAAGAGATACAAAGCTGAGAACTGATGTCATCAAGAAGGACATTGATGAAAGTTTAGAACAAAGTAAAACACAGTTAGAGCCTTGGAGTACACCTGCATTAGTACACAAAGATCTAGAAGAGTGGCCATATAGGACAACTTTCATTTCACGATTAGATAAGAAAGATTAACCCTGCTTGCCCAACAATAAATATACATGATGCATAGATTCACGATGAATTGAGGAAATATACCAAAAGCACATGAAAGAAAGGACATTTTCAATTTGTCTACTTTTGCTATAAAGGCTATATCTTATACGTACACACGTTTCAGTTAGGAGCTCTTCATTTTTAAAACATTGAATTCGCTGGGCGATCGAAAGTCACATAAAACTTGCCACTTGATAATAATCGAACCCGTCTTCTGTTTTTCCTGGTAAAACAACCTTTAAGCAACGTGACCGTAATCATTCAGCTGGAAGAGATCTCAAAGTAAAGCAGAGTATAATTACGCACTTTAAGAAAAGCTGATTTCCCGTTGGTGCCTTTCCAAGCTTATAAGTGCTAACTTTATAAACGTGCGCGCAAGAATGTAAACAAAAATAAATAACAATTTCAACGTTAAAAAAATAAAAATAAAACGGGGACATAATCTCAAACCCAATAAATACCAAATTTATAATTTGCCTGAAAATTTATAATTTTCCAGAATATTTCTAATTTTCCAGAATATTTCTAATTTTCCAGAATATTTCTAATTTTCCAGAAAATTCCTAATTTTCCAGAAAATTTCTAATTTACTGGAAAATTTATAATTCGCCCGAGGCGAGGAGTTATTGTTATTTACATTATATAAATTGGGTCTGTTGTCCTCATCTTTGTTTTTAGTATCACAACGTTTCGACCGTTGTGCCCCATAGCCTTTATAATTTGCCTGAAAATTTATAATTTTCCAGAATATTTCTAATTTTCCAGAATATTTCTAATTTTCCAGAATATATATAATTTTCCAGAAATTTCCTAATTTTCCAGAAAATTTCTAATTTACTGGAAATTTTATAATTCGCCCGAGGCGAGGAGTTATTGTTATTTACATTATATAAATTGGGTCTGTTGTCCTCATCTTTGTTTTTAGTATCACAACGTTTCGACCGTTGTGCCCCATAGCCTTCGTCCGTTATTTTTCAAACCATGTATTTAAGTAATTTTGAAGTGAACCCTTTATTTAAACTTCAAGGTACATTAATATAGGTCAGCTGTCCATATCCAGGGTATCATGCATTGTTCTTTTCAGTAGGTAGGCATCTGCTTATCTCGTGAGCAACTTTTAGGAGCAAAATTAATTTTTTTTAGTAGTGAGACTGGAGTGATCTCTTCAGGGCGCAGGCGTGGGCATTGATATGTAGAGACGGTGTACTGTCAAGACTATATGCCTTCCTCTTTCGGCCGTACCGAAAAGATCTAAAGGAAAACAGAGCATTGTATTTGGGGGCGGCTTGGCTGCAGAAGCTGACAGAATTTTGTTAGTGTTGACAACCAACTGTCTGGTGTTTCTTTTCGCTGGGCATTTCCGCGATTCCGCAAGGCAGAGGGCGTTTAAAATCAGGTTTCCCTTCCTCTAGATGGAACGTTTCCCTGTTCTGTCGTCCGCCATCTATTCGATGCAGCTAGTTATGAGGCGCCAGGTGTCCACCTTCGCTCCTTCTCCAGCTTGGACCTGGAATCAGTTGTCAGGGGTTATTAGAGATGTGTGTTTTTGTTAGTTCTGCTTGGTCATAGCTAGCCATGCGGTGATATCCTAAAAGAAGGACGGAGGATACAACTGTCGAAATGTTTTGTTAAAAACAACAATGAGGGGGTTAATAGTCTGACTGTAGATACATCATTTTCTATATGAAATGAAAGGAAATTAGGTATATAACTAAAAAGATATAAATTTCTTTAATTTTTCCCCTGTATTTCTAGGATGAGAAGTTATAATTATTTACGTTATCAGCCGTTGTGCTCTTTGGCCTTCTGCAGGTATTTGTCGATCCGCCTAACTATCAAGGATTTTTTAACTGAACCTTTTTATTTTAATCCACAGTGGAAGATTGTTATCATTTTCGCTGTGTCCATGTTTCTTTTTCTATTTTTATGAGCACTTTAGTTATGTCTAGTCACGAGGATGAGCGGATTGTAGCCTTGACTTACGTGATTTCAAGATTGTGTAATAAAGAAAAATCCCGATATTACACACACACACACACACACACACGCACACACACACACACATATATATATATATATATTATAAATTAACTGATTTAAAATATGTTTTTTTTCGCTACACAGTGATAACCATGTTTCAAAAATGGAAGCTAAAAGCTTCGAATTTAATTTTGTTATTGAATTAAAGACATTAGTTCTATTTCCTCCTCAAGCGAATTTTGGAGTAACTTATTTTTAAATTTACAGTTTTAAAGGTACGGCAAGGATTCATAATTGAGTGTTTCCAAGGAAACCGAGAAATCCACTCATCTAGACAAGGGGTGGTAGCGTGTTCAATTTTTTAATTTTCGTTGTATCAGTTAATAGTTACATTCGAAAGCGGGGTTATGTTTAGGGATGGGTAGGGATGTATTTTTCAACAAATCCGCTAAATTCATGTCGTCTGGGTTTTTTTATAAAAATT
Source organism: Acanthosepion esculentum (assembly GCA_964036315.1). Classification (NCBI taxonomy): domain Eukaryota; kingdom Metazoa; phylum Mollusca; class Cephalopoda; order Sepiida; family Sepiidae; genus Acanthosepion; species Acanthosepion esculentum. The sequence continues at coordinate 62,311,774 of OZ038484.1, read as the reverse complement.
TAATTTTTAACGGCAAAAATTCTTACGGTATTTTTTCTATTTGTATACTTAAAGGATTTTTTTGGGCTGTTTAGGCTAGAATATGTTTTAACTACAATTCTAAAAAAATTCAATTTTTAATATTTAATGTACTATATTTCTTTTTAAAACCATGTAAATGTATTAGAATTACTTACAGTATGTAAAATTATTTTTCTTATCGAGTATAAGTATGTATATTACCAGGTTATATATATTTTTTTAAGTAAAATTTATGACAATAACGGCAAAGATAGCTAAATTATTTCACTAATTCTGTAAACGTTTATTTTTATAAATTTAGTAATATAAATTTTTCTCACGTATGTACAAAGGACATGGGTCATTTAATGTCCTACATATTCTAACTTATCATATTAATTTCATTTAACTTTAGGTGTTCTATTGGATTCTTTTAAGTGTTTGAATTGCTTTGAGAGAGGAGTTCAGGTTAGATTACGTTTTATTTAATTACAATTTTAAAAGATGTATATATATATATATATATATATATATATATATATATATATATATATATATATATTGTCTATAATATATATATATTGGCTATAATATATATATATAAATTGTCTATTTTTTGGGGTGTAAAAACTGCGTTACAGATATTAACATAAACGACATCAAACATGACGAAGACATCGATGTAACTATCACGACGTCAACATTGAAGCATACTATAATTTGCTTAATATTTGTGAATATTTTTCGAAACAAATGCAGTGTTTTGGTCAATAATTCTACTGGATATGTTCACTCAAAAACGTATCTAGTGAAAATGAGCTCACGCGCGGAGAAATTCATTTTGGAAAAAGAGATTATCAATCGTATGTAAATGACTAAAACAAGAAATGAAACAGTTTGGTTAGTGATTTAAACTCATTAGGTAAGCTTGAAATATTTTGGAAGGAATGATATCCTCTGGTTTAGTAAAAAAGACAAATCACTTTTTCTTTTTCTTAAATACTATGTCCCTTCAGAACATATAGTATTTATAGTAAAGACACACGAAGGCCACCTGTAGTAACGGCTTGTTCAGGAGGGATGGAAGCTGTGGAGATGTCCCTTCAGAACATACTTCTCCACAGCTTCCATCTCTCCTGAACAGGCCGCTCCGGCAGGTTGCTTCTATAAGTCTTTACTATAAATACTTTCGTGGTAATTGTCGAATGAGCTCTTCGTTATAGTACCTAGAGTTTTTGAATTTAAATGCAGTATTAGACTGGCGTCGAGATCCCATAAATTTACAGTTGAGCTGGCTAGATGTAACCGTAAATTCTATGCTAACAGTTTCCTTTTTCGCATTTTCGCTTGTGGAACTACCTTAAGGTTCTATGCATTCTAGCCAACTTTAATATGCGTTAATTTAAATGCAATGTCAATCGCTATCTACTGTCCTAGTGTTTACTCTTTTCTCTTCCCGCTCATTAATAATGTTTCTGTTCTTAATCCCCCCCCGTAGACCTTGCATGGGGTGATACCGATTAAAAAAGAAAAAAAATGTTTGACCCCCAGCCGTGTGAAGAAATGGATTCACAGAGGCAACGGTGAATTTGAACGTAACAGATGCCCCCAGAATTTGAACTCGGCTCGCTGATTCCACCTTCTACACTGATAATCGTCAAATTATTTACAAATCACCATGGCGAGTGATCTTGACAGAATAAATGAACTTCGCTCAGCTACATTATGTGAACGACTTTAGATATTCCATTAATTTTTGATAAAGAGACAATTTTGATCTAATACTCAAACACCAAAGCAATGCCAAAATTTATGAGATTGTCACGATAGATATTTCTGTACACAAATTATTATGAAGAATACGACGACAGATGTTTGTTATTTGGAAATATCTATTGAACTTAACGTTGACACGATGTATTATCGTTGCATTACCTTTTGAGCGGAAGTAGCAATGTTAATCTCATATAAAATAAACACTAATAACTTTGAACCAAAACGCTGATTTGATATATTCTCTTTATCATGACCTCATATATGATTTCGCCGCAAGTTTTAATACATCTTCTTTTCTGGTTTTGCCGCTTCAGATGTCGCTTCATTTCGTCAGGATTTTGGGGTTTCTGACCTTCTCCCCTTCCTTTTCATTTACTATTAATGCGGAGCTCAGAATGCGGGTGGTGCTTGTAATTGTTTTGCCCCGTCGCCACTTCCTCTCTAGGAGCCATCAGATATTGACTGTCGAAGTGAAGCGAGGAAGGTCCAGTCTAAAGAAAGGTCTCCCTGGAACTAGTCTCAGGTTAGCTACCGCCTTGGGGCCCAAAAAGGCTGCAAATAATTTTTATTCACTAAGTTCAGGATAAAAGATAAAGGAAACACCCGAGGATCGAACTCAAAATACAGCTGTAATAGTCTCCAGATGATCTCGCTAAGCCTTATCTCAGGTCGGAGTCCAGCACTTCTGCCTAATGAGAGCGAAAGCGATGTTTCTTAACGAGCCGAAGACTGATATTTCTGGGTGGAGGAGACGAGGCTCGGCTGAAATGTCCACAGGCTGACTAGGAAGAAGTGATGCTAGAGCTGTGAAATCTTGCATGCATAAATTCAACTCTTCATATTAATAAATGCGTTCTTTTTTTACCAGGTACGAGGCTGGGCTGAAATGTTCATAGGAAGGAGTGATGTTAGAGCTGGGAAATATTGCATGCATTAAATTTAACTCTTCTTATTAATAAGTGCATTGTTTCTTTCCAGGTATGAAGCTGGGATTGAAAGGTTCATAGGATGGAGTGATGCTAGAGCTGTGCAATAATGCATGCATTAATTTCAAATCTTATTAATAACTGCATTGTTTCTTTCCAGGTATGAAGCTGGGATTGAAAGGTTCATAGGATGGAGTGATGCTAGAGCTGTGCAATAATGCATGCATTAATTTCAAATCTTATTAATAACTGCATTGTTTCTTTCCAGGTATGAAGCTGGGATTGAAAGGTTCATAGGATGGAGTGATGCTAGAGCTGTGCAATAATGCATGCATTAATTTCAAATCTTATTAATAAGTGCATTGTTTCTTTCCAGGTATGAAGCTGGGATTGAAAGGTTCATAGGATGGAGTGATGCTAGAGCTGTGCAATAATGCATGCATTAATTTCAAATCTTATTAATAACTGCATTAATTCTTTCCAGGTATGAATCTGGGATTGAAAGGTTCATAGGATGGAGTGATGCTAGAGCTGTGCAATAATGCATGCATTAATTTCAAATCTTATTAATAACTGCATTGTTTCTTTCCAGGTACGAATCTTGCCAGAAAAGTTCATAGGAAGGAGTGATGTTAGAGCTGTGAAATCTTGTAATCATTAATTTCAATGCACTAGAAATTTAAAGTAGCCATTCTTATACATGGTACCATTTGTAAATTGTTGCAATTTTATATATTCAATTTCGCGCATGCGCGTTTGTTTTTGATTTTGTCGACGCCGAAAAATATTAAGGTCAGTTCTGCACTTTCTATTAAAAAAAGAGCACCGTGACGCAAATCACTCCGCCAGAAATTTGGAAACCGCATACTGTACAGCTTGGCATTCGCGCCGGTAGCTCCAATGCAAACATTTCAGTATTTGGTTATCGATCTGAAGACAGTGCAGAGGATTCTTATTTGGATTAATCTAATAGTAATTACGCACGTGTTTTGACTGATCACTCGTGATGGCGACGTCTTGCCTCTCTTCTTCTTCCCACAGGGCCAGCGATTCAACACAGAGGGGCCTACATCAAGTCCTTTGAGGAAGTAGTGCTGCCTTGGGTCAAGAGGATAGCTATTGGAAGACCTTATTTCTGGCAATATGACTCCGCACCATGTCACACAAGCAGGAGAACACTGTCATGGCTGCCAGACAATTTCTGCGACCACATCACCCCTTACATCTAGCCATCTAACTCCCCAGACTGCAACCTAATTGATTATTATGTGTGGGGCACAGTTGAGTGAGAGCCTAACAAAACTCCTTGTATCACCAAAGATCGGTCCTTGGTTTAAATTGCTACATAAACAAAGCCTTAAGACTTGCATCAGAAATATGCAATCAATATTTTCATTTCTTCGCGATTTTCCTTCGATATATCGCCATCTTGTTTTGGCTTATAATTTAGATGCTCCTTAGCTATATATGCATATAGTACAGGAACATCCAATCTATAATTGATTGATTTGTTTTTACGGTTTATCGACCTTTTGCGGGTTATAGAAAGCAAGAATATACTTTTAAATTGTAAGAATCTTTTGGAGATTATCGTCATCGCCGGTTTTATCTCGTACCCAAGAATATAATTTCTTCTTTGCTCATCGAGACGTTGATGACTAAGTAGACCAATTCTTGCATTGGAAGAGACGGTAGAATTGACTTCATGGTAATGTTGGTGGAGGAGGAGAAGGTCGATTTTGTCGAGCCTTTGTTTCTCGTCGTTTGACTTCGTTTTCTCTTCTGTTGGCTTCGAAGTTTTTGGTTCCGATGGTGGTGGAATACCACCAGTTGGTACGGTCTCGAGCTTGTGTTCCCAAACGATTTAGGCTCAAGTCGAGTGATTTTCAGTGTTGTTTTGAGTTGGGTCTTGTATCTTTGTAAAGAGAAACCCCGTATTCTTTTCACTGAAATGAAATCATTGAAAAGGACTTGAGGTGGAAACCTTGACTCTTCCATTCTTGTAGCAAGAATGGAGATAATAATGATACATGTCCTACTAATTAACCGATAGCGAGGGGGAGAAGAAGCCGATTCATACATTTCCCAAAGGTATTTGCGCGTAAGTGAATATAACTAACCCGACTTTCCAGTTGTGAGCATTTATCCATAAAGCCAACCTTGCATTCAAGCTTAAAACACCTATTATTCCGAAGTGGTCACCCATCTAGGAGTTGATCTGGCTTGATCTTGCTTAACTTTGGTGATCGTACGAGAACCGGTGTTTCCACCTGATACCACCTTAAGTCACGCAGGCTATAAGCGTATATATACCGATGGTTCAATGGTTCAAACCACATTCAGTCGTTCTTGATAGGATAATCAAAAACCGCCTACATGACAAATCCTCCTAGTTCTGAAGTTTAGGCCACAGACTTAGCTTTCAGCCTCATAACAGATAATGTTCCAGACACTGTCATAGTATGCTGAGATCCAGTATTTGTGCTTCCATCACTGAGAGATAAGACACGAACGATTTAATAATGAAATTATTAAACAGGAGCGACCTCATCTACAGCAACAACAACAACAAAAGCTTGTGTTCTGTTGGGTACTTAGCCATATCGACATCATGAAAACGAAGGATTCCTTAAGAGTGAGAATTTCAAATTTGAAAATCCCCTACACAGACTTCAAAGCAATTATAAACTGACACATTCTGAACAGGTCTCTTAGATCCTTTGTAAGTTTCGCCAAGACGTATACGTACATTCACAGCAGCGAACGTTTTTAAAAAAATAAGAAAAATATTCTCGAGGTTGAATAGTTTTGCGGAAAACTGTACGTCTACGCACACCTGATATTGCTTGTCACTTCTTTGCAGAAGATGTCTATCGTTTTACTATTTTGTGTATTTTGCATCCAGAATTTTATCATTTTCATAATTTTTACCCGAGTTAACGCCCTGCTATGGGCCCGTAAGTGATTCTTAAGACCAGCTTCAATTTTACAATCTCTCTTACACACGTGGCAAGCATAAAGATTACCTATGTTACCTATGTTAGAAACTTGCCTGTTATGTGATGCTTGATTCCCGCAACAGACTAACAAACCTTGTCACAAAACTTGCACAAGTAACCGGAAATTGAAAAAGCTGATATAACAACAAAGGAATTCATAAAATTAATATTTTAAATTTGAAAATCCGCTATACAGACTTGAAAGTATTTATAAACTGATTCATTTTAAAGAAATGGTAAGAGATATGGAACTACAACCTAATAAATTTTACAAAATTAAACCTATTCTAGAAGAATGGCGTCATGGTCTCAGAATTTGTCAAGTATCAGGTTATTGTAAGATGGTTGAACCTCTTGATCCGCTTTTTGCAGACCGTTCATCAACATGAGATATTATTTTGGCCCAAGGCATGTTGGAATAGAGCGTTTGGAGATATTCCTGCAGATATTTGCCAATACTTTAAGTGGTAGACTGATTGGCAAGCAAAGCTATGGAATTATATTTATTGCCAAAGTTCCCAAAGCAAATTTTTTGTGTAATCATTGGAAGGTCTGAATAATCCTTGAAATTCCGAGGTTGTGAATACGTAATTTCAAAGTTTGCTTATTTCTTGTTCTACTAAGACGACATATGATCAAATATTTAATTAATTTTTTTGGTCCCCCACTCTGCCTCTCAGTTGCTACACACAAAAAACGTAAATATATATATATATATATATATATATATATGTATGTATGTATGTATTATGTATATGTTTGTGTATATGTGTAGCGTATTATATATAGAGAGATTGTTTCTTTCTTTTTTTAATTATAATTTTTAAACATTAAAATGAATTTCTAAAAATGAACAAATCATTGTTGAAGCTAAATGTGGCGTATATTTACGAAACTCTCTTGGATAGTGATATCCATACGGGTCAACGGCACGGCACCGAGTGGATCATCGTTATTTTGCACACTGTCGCTCAATTGTTGCATACAAAAAACATCTCTCTCTCTCTCTCTCTCTCTCTATATATATATATATATATATATGTATGTATGTATGTATATATGTATACGAGACAACAGTATATATATATATATATATATATATATATATATATATATATATATATATATATATATATATATATAATATACACATAAAAAATAACGTTCTGTTTCGATGCAGAAAAGCTATATTGAAAAATATCGACGAAAATATGTTTTATGTGTTCATAAACAGTAATATATATATATATATATATATATATATATATATATATATATATATATATATATGTATGTATGTATGTATATATGTATACGAGATAACAGTATATATATATATATATATATATATAATATACACATAGAAAAATAACGTTCTGTTTCGATGCAGAAAAGCTATATTGAAAAATATCGACGAAAATATGTTTTATGTGTTCATAAACAGTAATATATATATATATATATATATATATATATATATATATATATACGAACCCTCTTGGATAGCGATATCCCTATGGGTCATCCTTATTTTGCACACTGCTCCTGAATTGTTGCACACAAAAAAAAAATCAATATATATATATATATATATATATATATATATATATATATATATATGAAAATAAAGCTAAATATTAAGGAACACCGGATTATCTAACTAACGTGTTCTTTCCTATTTCACTGCATACCTGCATACATATATATATATATATATATATATATATATATATATATATATATACGGCGTATTATTCATGGAGTTACTTGAACGCGACACACTTATCTTTACTATATTATTTTATAAAACATCGTCGCAGTTCATTTTGAATTAAAGAAGACGAAATGTTAAATGTTAACCAAAGAAAGATGAAAAAAGCCACTCTATGCAGATGAACAATAATTAAGAGAAAAAGAGAAAAAAAAAGAATGATAACGGAAGAAGACAAACAAATATTACCAACGGGTATTTGCGAAGCAGCAAAAATATTTTTTTAAATTAAAAAAGAATCTTATATACAATAAAGTCAGTTACAAACATCACGAGACACTGGACAGTCTAATGAATACTTTCCTTTAAAAATTATTTTCTTCAGTCTTATAAACTTAAAGAGAGAAAGTTTGCCAGAGAAATAATAAAACACCTAATAAACCACGACAGCTGTCACATATATTTGTCTAGCATTGACAAATTACAGAAAGAAGTAACTTCAGAAAATCCTTAAGAAACGTCAAAATGTTCACGCATTTTTAAAAGTGTCGGCACTCTATACACTGCTTCTTACATTACACGCCACCATTTTTTCATCGATCAATGATAAATTAATATTTATTGTAAACGCTTATTTGCTGAATGCTCGCAATAAATTCCTGCGCAGTTTGGAAGAAAACTATTTCGTTTTGCGCAGGTATAAATAAAAGGTAGCCATTTGAATGAAATGACATCAAATTTAAAGTCTCAAATGTATCAAGTTTAAAGATTTAAGATAGATCATAAGCCTGACGTGACTGATGAAGAGAAGATTTAATAAAGTAAAAGCATGCAAAAATGGGGAACTTGTTGTAGCATACCTACGGACGATAATCGGTATGTCCCCATTCACATAAATACAGTAGTAAATACTGTATGTTGGTCTGCAGTTGGAGATTCGTCTCCAGCTGTGGTGGAAAAACTCTGGGATCCCCAGACGAGGCTATGTCAAAGGGCAGAGTCTCGTCTCGGGAAACAGCTACGGGGTCTACGGGAAATTTTTGGCCGAGCCTACGAGCTCGGATACCCCATATTAAATTCGGCCTTGTGCCACATCTGACCGCGTGGGGTGGTTGGTAGATAATATGCAGCTAGAGATTCATTGTGGAATTCACTTGACTCACTTATAGCAGTTGAATACTTCTTCTATGCGTTGCTGGCGAATCTTATATGTGTTGTGCTTGTCCTTAGTATTATCGTTCATTACCAACCTTCGTTCGATTATTCGATTCAGTAACCTTCCCTAGGTTACAAAAGAACTACGCTAGAGATTATTGTAACTATCGGCATATAACTTCTTCTATGTGCCAATATCCTTCCAGGCGTAGAGAATCATGGCTCTCCCCAACTTCCTATCATTTGCAGTTCTTACTAAAATTTGTCTTTCCGTTATCCCTCCCTATCCCTGTTTTGCCAGAAACACCGGTTCTTGTATGATCACGGAAATTAAGTAACATCGGACCTGGTCGCCACCTAGATGGGTGACCGCCTGGGAATACCAGGTGTTGTAAGCTTGGATGTACGGGTGGTATAAAGGGCTTACGGCCATATCACGTTGAAACATTGGTCCCCGTATGATCATTGAAACGTGAATGTTCAACTAGTGTAATGAATTTAACTCTTCTTCCCCTACCCAAGTGTTAATTAGTAGAAATTGTTTTAATAAATCATTATTACTATATTTGATCCAAAACAGGGTTTTGTTTCAATTTAAAAGCTTTGCGTTCCATTGAAATCGCCAAGGACACGGGAAATACAAGGGTGGACTGAAAGATTTTCATAGGTTGATTATGAAGGAGTGAAATCCCGTTTACCTAAATTTTAACTCTTATTAATAACTGTATTATTTTTTCCGGGTAAGCTAACATCTGACTGTTCAGGTAAGGTTTCAAAAGTAACTAGTAGCAACTTCTCTTGAAAATGGTCAAAATTTGGCATCACCCGGTACCTGCAGAAAAAGGGTTTAGCCTCCCAAGGACATCCATGCTGACGTTTGATAAATTAGGAGATGATAACATAACAGTGCAAAAGCAGGCAGTTGAATTCAGGATGCGAAGGGGAAGCCTTGACACTAACACAAGGTTTGAATGTCCTGCGACTGTCATAATCGAGGAAAACATTGATCTTGTTCACGACATGATGATAGATGACGAATTGAATGGGTGACACTGTGCCATCCATCTTACTCCCCAGAACATCCACTAAAATGTTACCATTTCTTCCATTCCGTTAACAACCATCCTTCGTGGGAAACTCTTCGCAATTAGGGGTAAACTTGCGGCAGGCACTCACAGACTTCTTTGTGTCCAAGACATGATTTTCAACGCCAGGTAACTACGCAGTTGGAGGCAGGTTCGCTAAGTGTTCTGGATACTGATGGCGATTACTTTGAGGATTAATGTTATGTAAAACTAACTCTATACCTTTTTTCTACTAAATAAAAAAACGGCAATGGCGTTTTTAGTTAATTATCATATATAGGTACCTTCACAGAGACGCCATACCTAATGTTTAAAATGAATTTTTAAAAATGAAAGATCTTTCTTGAAGCTTTTATTTTACTTTTAATTTCAAGCTAATTGATTCAATTTAATATTTATGAAAACCAAAATAGTTTGTTGTATTTCAAAACTAATTTAAATTGACTTGAAAGAGTTTTTTTTAAAAAATCAAACAAAATCGTAACAAACACTGATTTTCGCCATTTTTAGCCACCTGTCAGCACAATGTCATATACTTCATTAAGAAATCTTCCAAAGATAAAATTTTCGGAAACTTTATTTTAGTAATATTACTTTAATTATTCTGATTTGAAACAATTATTAGTTACTTTTCGTTTAAAATATCACAGAAAAGCATTTTTAACACAGAGGTAAGTGCTTATTTAAGGTGTTGACAGCTTAAATCAGAGCCGGAATTTCATCTTATTATTTTTCACCGGTTACATATCTGTAAAAATGACTTAAGTAATATAACACGAGCTTCATTTTTATATAATTTTAATTGCCCAGTAATCTTAAAAAATTAGGAAATATTCTCTGTAATCTGTTTATTGGATGTTGGGTACTTTAGATTTAAATTTACTATAATTACCGTTCTTATTTTCTGATAATGTCGTATATCGACGTCCGTATTTACAAAAATCGGGACGTTTTTAAACATGCAAAAATTATTTTTAAAATGTTGGGCGCCGCTAAATTGTAGTAAGGTTTTCATTTATGATTAGTAAATATAGATTTATATAATCTAACTGGTACTGATTGGTACAGAATTTTAAAATATTTAAATTATTCTAATTAAAATTTAAAAGAAAAATGAAAACCATTCTTGTTATTCATCGATTTTCTTCGTAAAATGTCTGTAATATAACTTATTCAGAAATGAAAGTAAAAGGTTTTCTAATAAAACAAATGTTAACTTTATTGCATTTTTATTTGACGATTCAGAGCACATTTTCTATAACTGAAACCCTTTAAAAAACCTCAGACAACATATACATGCAATGAAAGTCATATATAAGTGATCATACCCTCATACATTAATAAAGACACAAATATATACACACACCAACAAATATATGTTGTCTGAGTTTTTTTAAGGGTCGTGGAGATCTATTTCCTGTTCCGTTTTTGTTTTTGCGTGTCTATATATTTAAATATATCTACGTGTTTGTGTATTATAATCTGATTGTGTATGTATCGTCTTTTGCAAGATTTAACCCTCTCCTGCCTGTATCATCACTTCAAATGTATCTCAGCTGTAACAAAGCTTATCACAACATTAGATTTTAACGTTTATTCTAACTGAATTTTTGGCCTTTGAATTAAAACAAAATAAATAACAAAACATATGTATTTTTCCACAGTTTCTTCTTTAAATAATTTTATAATATTTTAAACCTAATGCAGATTGAATTTAAAATTGGTAATTTTTAATTTTTAATTTTATATTTAAATTTAATATTAATTAGAATGATTTCTATTTTAGTCTAGCCCTAACATTAATGTATTGATTATTATAACCAAGGTTCGTTGTCAATTTTTTTGAATTTTCATATGCTTTTATTTTGATTGGTCATTGCAGCTTATGTAACAGCGTTTCCCCTAGGAAGGGTGTCTGATTGATCTTTTAAAACCCTTTATATTCTACATTCAACGCCATCATTGATAAGACACCAGAAGTGTTGAAACAAAATGGCTATTTTTGTAGTGATTTTATGACATATTTATGTTATAATTTTCGAATAAATTATATATATATATATATATATATATATATATATATATGTGTGTGTGTGTGTAAATCTTTCCTTGTCATATTACACTTCCATACATATTCACAGAAATTTAATTGAGCATGCGTACTCAACATGAGATCCGATATGTCTCAGAACCTTATTAGAAATGGTTACAAACGAATTAATCCCTGAAAACTTAAAGAATTTGATTCTCCATCAGATTTTATAATTTGCCAATACAAAATCCGAATTGTGCTTAAGGCCACATAAGGTTGAAACATCAGTTTCCGTACGATCACCATAGTTAATCAACATCGACCCTGCCCCGTACTTGTATGTGTAACTGCTGTAAGTTTGGATGTGCAGGTGGTATAATGGGTATTGGCTCAGAATTGTTAATCGAAAAGCCGAGTTCCAACTCAAGTTGGGTTCGTTATATTGGCTTACATGGGAATACCATTTCTCTTCCCATGATATGGGTTAATTAGAAAGACTTGTATAATTAAAACCATTAATATCTTTAAAAAATTTAAAAGTTTTCTGGCTTTAAATAACCTGCAGTTGGTCGATAAGCTGTAAAAAATAGATTACTCAAAAATTTCAGAAAGAGCTCGACGAAATAAAATAAAGAAGCCCAGCATTTGAACTCTTCCAAGAACCGAGGCCAAAAAATAAAAATTAATAGCACACATGAATAGGAGAGAAACGAATGACATTATCAAGATGTTAGCTTTCCACACGACCAAAAAATATTGCAAGGAAACGTCTATCGATATTGGAAAAAAAAGCTTGAAGACTTAAGCAGTATAATTTTCTGGAAAAAAAATGATAAAAAGTTTATATACATTTTAACCGGCATTAATACAAAACGAACAATGAATGCTAAAAGCTTTCCTCGTGGAAAACGACTAATTTTACTATTATCAATAACATTTGTGTACACACATCGATGGAATTTTGTAAGAAAGTTATCGTCATTGTGCGACCGAGATGGAAATATTTTTCTACTGCGATTTCATTAAATCATTTCAGGAAATATATCAATACATAAATATACAGAGAGTGAGAGAGAACTGTCCACCGATTATCAATGAGAGAAAATCGTATTATTAGACAATAAATCGGTCCAAATTGGCCAAGTCACGACTTCTGCGGTCGTGTTCTGTTCCACATGTCCGATCAGATAAAACAAACTGCCAAGTAATTTCATCATTATTTCCGTTGAAATGATCTATGGGAAATATAAACGCAATTTATTGTTTTATAATTAATTCAATTAATTCGTTTGCATCTTTTCTGGCGTTTCGCCTTGTCCATAAAGACAAGAAGAAAAAAAACGCACGAAAAAACACTATACATCAATATATACTTCCGGTTTTGTAACATTTGATAGCTCTCCAATAAATACGACAAAACCTATGGCTATAGAGCTGTATTTATTTATTTTTTACTTAGGGATATAAAATATCACAAAATGCAGGCAATAAAAAAAACAATAAAGTAATATTGATTACGGTCATATCACGTTGAGACACCGGACCCCGTTTCACTGAAGTTAAGAAACTTGAATGGGTGTGTAGTATAAAGGGTTTACAGACATATCACATTGAAAGACTGGTTCTCTTGTGATCCCCGAAGTTAAGTCAGTAACAAGATGTGTCTGGTCTGTAACAAGATGTGTGACCGCTTGGGAATACCAGATTCTGTAAACCTGGATGTGCGGGAGGTGTAATGGATAATAGCACGGAATTGTTAATCTGTGAGTCGAGTTCCAATTCCGGTTGTGTTCGTTATATTCACTTATGCGAAAATACCCTCGGGAAAACAATAAGTCCACCTCTTCTCCCTCCAGCTAATTAAAGACACTTGCTTCACCAAATCATTATTATCTAAAAAAAAAAAAAAAAAAAAGTTAAAAATAATTCTTAAAATATAAAAATATTTTCTGGGTTTAAATTACCTGCAACCGGGTGTGACTAACTTTGACAGACGCGATTCGTGGTCTCTTTTGCGCTTCTACTGACAGGCATTTATCACATGTATTTATTTACTTATATACTGTATTTATTTATGTGGGTGAATGTAAAATTATTTGCTTAAATCTCTAATCCACAAAAAAAAAAAAGAAAAGAAATCCAAGAACGAAGGTCAACACATTCGGTCCTTCTTTGACATAGTAATGGTCTCCCATGGCCTTAATGTCAATAGTAGCGTTTGACAATTGCAAACTCGCTATAATGCTGACTTCACAGGCCGGCTTCATTAGTTAAATTTTTATATCACGACTATATTGTTTATATGTCTTTTTTAATTTTATATATTTGGTTGTTAAATATATTCGTTCATTTTTTTCTGATGTTCTGTGAATGATCTCGAAGAATAATCTTTCGTAGCATTTTTGTGCTTCTTGGTAATTTTGGTCATTCTTTGAGACTATTGTCTAACGTTACTGTAATTTTATTTCAGATTAGACACCCCTTTGAGATGGAATACCAAATAGACAGGAATGAGCTTATATGACATCTTCTCTTTCATTTTAATCATGGTCACAAAGCTGCCAAAGCTGCTCGAGACATTTGTGCTGTTTACGGAGATTAAACGCTTCAAGACAACAAAATGGTCAGTGCTAGGCTGTATGTTGAAAAAAAATGCCAGACGATCAAAGAGGCAATTCAGCTTAAAAGACCTGACCGTCGATATAGTGTGATTATTCAGCATAACAATGCTCGCTTCCACATCGCTACCGTAACCAAGTATGAATTAAGGATCAAATGTAGATCAGATATGGATAGGAATCCGACGATGATAAAATAAAATAAAGAACAAGTAGGAAATGTATATCAATATAACATTTCTCTTTTAATAATGCTTCCTCAGAGATTGAGATAGAAATGAAATTCTGGTAAGTTAATATTTTTGGTTGGTTCTTATTGGTCAGATACGTGTCACGTATATAAAGGCAATAGATAATATATAAATATGTATGAGGAATATTTTAGACGTTAAAATGTGTGATAGTGTAAGAGTGTGTATGTAAAGAAAGGCTTTTGCGTCTAGGTGTATGTTAACATTAATTGATCTAAGTGTATAAGTATGTGTGAGGAATGTCTATAGATATCACCCTCGTTTATGTCGGTGTGGGGAATATCTGTTGTCGTCATCACCTCTGTGTAGGTCGGCAAGACGCATCAATATTTTTTTTTATTATTATTAAGCATTTCACCCCAAGCAAGGCGGGAAGCCACTAGCACGCAAGGGGTTACAGAAAATTTGGAGCGAGAGTAGATAGGAGTGATAGAGGAGAGGATGTGGAGAAGTATAGTGGGTAGATCAAGGCAACTGGAGATGTCGATTGACATTACATTTGAATAGTTGGAGATTATAGTTGTCAGGGAACAGGAATAAGGAACGGAGATCCACAGGCGAGAGGTGCGAAATATGAAGCTATTAGAGTAGAAGAGATGGCTACATTTAACAGTTTCAACAGTGAAAGGGTGGGAGCGGGATGCCAGCCTCGTAGGACGCTTGAATTCATGGAGTCTGGGAACCAGCGAAAGCAGCTCATCGGATCAATTACCGTGAAAGTATTTGTAAAAACGACAGAGGGAGGCGACGGCGCGTCTGTAAGAGAGCGACGGCAGACGAGATGCCAGATCAGGGCCAATTACATTGCATATCCGTCTCTGGTTCTTATCAAGAACCCCGAGGCAAACAGAAGGGGCTCCAGACCATATATGGCATCAATACTCCATGCAAGGGCGAATGGTTGTTTTGTAGATTTGAAGGATCGATTCCGGAGAGAAAAATTTCTTGGCCCGGCACAGGGAGCCAGCGTTCCTTGCGGTGGATGAAGCAATTGATAATATTGTAATAATCATGTATTTATTTGGATTTATCATTAAAGCATTTCTCATGCGTATATTTTGAAAAGGATTTGTAAATTTGCATTATTTTATGTATTAGATAAACATAAGTTAGATTCATGAATTATGAATTTTTGTGTAATTTCTGGGAATATCTGTTTTTCTTTTGTTTATATGGATTTTTTGAACTCATTTTTTTTAAGCGTTGAGGATAAAATGGTGTGTGTAGTGGGGAAGTTTGAATGTTTTCTCAATATATTCCTCTTCTTCATTTAGGTATTCAGGGCTGTATATCCTAGGGACTCTGAGGTAAAATCCTATGATTAATCCACATTTTATTCTATGATAGTGGTAGGAAAAGAAATTGATTAGGTCGTTTTTGCTTCTAGCTTTTCGGTAAATTTCAAAATCTAATTTATCACTTTTTTGTTTGTTTTATTTTCGTTTTTGATTTAAATTGTGGGTCCAAAACCAAATATTTGATTAAAGAGCGCGTTTGGGAAATTCTCCCACACCTACCATATTCTCCTGATTTAGCTTTTTTCGGTCGCCTCCTAACGCTTCGAGGGGTATTTCATTCAACAACGTCGTGGAGCTTAAATCGTGGATTGATAAATTTTCCGACCTAATAATCGTTGAGACATTGAAGAGTTAGAGGATCGTTGGCAAGAGATCGTAAACAAGGAAAGCGAATACATTGTAGGATTTGTCAGAATTATTAATAAATAAGTAATTAAATGAATTAATAAAAAAAAAACGAATGGATTTATGTAACAACCTAATATTTATTTACTTTATTTATGTGGGAGAGAAACATAGACAAAACTTCTGCAGCATAGAATTATTTTAAGACATTTTTTATGTATTCTTTTTTTATAGATACAAATATTTAAGTAAATGCTCTGTTTATAATAAACAGTATTAACAACATTTACCGGCCTGAATATCCGAGAAATTGTCATAGAAAATATGCGACTTCTGACAGGAATCGAACATGTATACTATACGGAACCGTCATATATCCTGACGTGCTTTTACCGATTTTGCCACAGAGGAGCGTTCCGGTTAGCAAGGTCGATTTTACTGTTTTTAAACTACAATTTTCCTTGATTTTCTCACGTGCATTCATATCTGCTCGATGCGTATCCATATGTAAACAAATGACGTCACAAATTATGACATGGACAAAGTCCGACAAAAGCACGCCAGGCTATATGACGGTTCCTTATCGGATACAGATTCGATTCCTGTCGGAGGACGCATATTTTCTGTGATTCTTTCTTGGACATTCAGGTCAGTAAATGTTGTTAATACTGTTTATTATAAACAGAACATTTACTTAAATATTTGTATCTATAGAAAAGAATGTATAAACATAAAAATGTCTTAAAATAATTGTCGGATTTTATCCATTTCATAAAATTATTTGTATGAATCTCTAGCCTTCATGAAAAAATCCAAGGAGGAATGATAGGTCAGTTGGTCACCTCCTATCCGAGATAGTAGAAACTTTTGTATGTCTGTTTAATTTTATTTCTCTTCCTGTTAATACAGAGTTTAGATTGTCCATTTTTATTCGTTTATATAAGGGATAAAAGAAGTTATAATTTAAAACTTTACACTGTTTTTGCAATGATTCTATGACTGTCCCCAAATTATGTTGCGCATTTTTTGTTCGGTTTAAAATTCCTGAAATTTTAATTTTAAATTCTATCTAAAATATTTGAATTAATTAAATTCGTTTGTTCAGTTTAAAGTTCTTCCCATCTTAATTTTAAATTCTACCTAATAGGTTTGAATAAGCTATCGTTTAAAAGTAAGCCAGATATAGTGGGCATAAAAGATGGATCCCAAAAAACGCGGGCCGCGAAGAAGAGAATTAGAAAAAAAAACGAATTTTGAATCAGAAGAAAATATGTTTTTCCATGCGATGAAAGTATTTGCTATAATGAGCCAATTGTAATGACTCATCTTAATGACTCAATTATAATAATCTTAACTATAACCGTTCTTTGAATATATTACAAGTGATGAAAAGTGGGTTACATACAACAATGTTCAAAGCAAGAGGCCGTTGATTGTTGCCAAAAGGAGAGTTCTATGGAAGAAAGGTATTTTTTGTGTGTGATGGGATTATAGTGCCACTCTCAGAGTATCGTCATTCGAAACTATTTTTAAATGATGAATTTTTTCCGTTGGATTACTTTATCTAACTTTATACTGAACATGGTGGAACTTAGAAAAATCATTATAAAATATATTAATGTTTTACTATGGGGATAAAGTATTCTATAGCATAGAATTATTTGCATAAATCTCTAACCTCCGTGAAAAAATCCAAGAAAGATTGTAAGGTCAGTTAGGTCAGTTACTTCGAGTTAGTAAGAAACCATTGTATGTCTATTTTATTTCTCTTCCTGAGAAGGAATTCTTAAATTCTTCGAAGGAACACAGTTTAGATGGATTGCCCATTTTCCTTGTTTATACAGGGGGGTAACATAACTTATCCTAATTTAAAACTTTGTATCTTTTATTACTATGATTCATCGATTATCCCCAAACTATGGCGCAAATTTTTAAATTTAAATTTCCTTCCATTTTAATTTTTAAATTCTATCTAAAAAAATTGAATAAAATATGAACAACTCAATCTATAGTGTATGAAGTGGTATTTGAAAACCATTTAAAAGCAAGCCAGATGTATTGGGCATACAAGATGGATTCCTAAAAACGCGGGCCCAGAAAGAGAGAATTAGAAAAAAATGATAGAATTTCGAATCGGAAATAAATAAGATATTTTGATTGCTTATTCTTGAAAATTGTAAAAAGGGAAATGTGAAGTTAACTGCATGAAATGAAAAAAAGTTACCGCTCTTTTGCAATTGACATCAACAGGGGGAAAATGTGCAGACGATTCGAAAAACGGAAATCAATGGGGCCTATATAAATGATTGATACAATTTTCGTTTTTGTTGGGAAGTCTAATAGATTCTCGTGAAAGAACAAATTTCCTTTCCTTCCTATCATTGGAAACTGATGGCGAAATATTTTATTTTTGGAAATTTTTCAATTTCACCTACATTTATCATTTCAGAAGATTCTTATGTACATAATACATAGACTTACTCACAGGGTGTTTAACAATTTCTGAAACAAAATAATCGGACTCAAATCAATGACCACAAATGATAGAGTAATAGGAATTACATTAATCGAAAGGTAAAACGATAACATTTTCGGATCTGCAACCATTTAGTCTGAAACATGAACCAAAAATGTCTAGAGGAACCCTAGAGTATATGCTCCATATGTCCACTGTTCAGTTGAAGGCATTGTTGAATGAAAAGGTGTTGATTATGCGTGCACGTTCCTCCTGGGTGATCGCTTGAATCTTCTCAGTGATAGCTGCCTTTAATGCAGCAATGGTGCGAGGATTTTCCTGGTAGATGTTCTCTGGGGGAGACGAAGAAATATTTTCCGGTCAGACGAGTGAGGTGCCCATTCCACTTTAGCTTTGCGGTTGATGACACTCCCCCCGGCAATTTTTCACGGAGCCATGCCATAGTAACATTAGCTGTGCGAGGAGGAGCATCATCCTGCTGGAACCAATGTTCCTCCTCATCAAGGTCATCACACTCCGTAGGCTCTCCCTATCTGAGAGGCCGCTGCTTTGTTTCAATAATCGTGTACATATCGGCTTCTGTTAGTGTGATTTTGGAAACATATTATTGTAATGTTAAAGAACTCTCTATTAATTTCATCGTAGGCTTTGACTAAGTTGTGAAAGCCATTTGCAATTCTGCACAAGTTGCGTACCAAAAGACAGTTCCTTTGGAAGATTGCAGTACCATAGAATGTATATAATGTTCTGCAATAGTCTGCAAACACGTTAAAGGTGATGCTGTATGAGAAATTGTTTAGTGTCACACTTAATTTGAGCAGCACTCTGTGGACCCTCAAGATATTCTTCTATGTCTAGGGTCCTGTCAGGACGTTGGCGATCATGGCTCTCCACAATTTCCTTTCCTTTGTATATCTTAATAATTTTGTCTTTTTGCTATCTACCCATAACCTTGTTCCACCACCCATTTACTTAATGTCTTCTCAGTAGGAATTTCCATTGTTTACTTCTGTCTCACTTGCCGTCTGTGCTGTGCGTAACACAATTTCCAAGCCGTCTTTCCTCATTATGTGCAATAGAGTTTTCAACTGCCCCTTTCTGATGTTATGTATAAATATCCTTTTTATTTCTATTTTTTTTTAAAGTTCGTTATTGCTCGGGGCATGATATTTTCAGCATCCTTCTGTAGAACTATATTTCTGTTACTTCAAGTCACTTCTACATCGGTGAGGAGATTGTACAGCAATGACTACCATATAGGAGGGCGAATATTACATAACAGTTTAGTAATGTTTTCTTTTTTAACGATTTTTTTTTTGTTTCTTAACTATCTGCTTAGCTTTTGGAAGGCACCTTTGCCCATCCCAATGTTTCCTTCGGATTTCGATATCGCATTTTCCGTTCTTTGTGAAAATACCCACCAGATATTTAAATTATTGTATTTGTTCGGTGTTGGGATAAATGACCTTTTGCTTCCGATTTTCTCTAAATCTTCATCGTTGCTAACAATTTCTGTCCATGTTATTCTCAGTATCTTCCTGTATAAGCACATTTATGCTGATCGGAAAGCCTTAAGCCAATGACGAGATATTCTTTGTTCATACTTGGTGCAGACTGATAGCGGAGCGCCAACGTTTATACTGTTACAACAGCAAAAATCTGGCGCAAACAAGCTCAAAGTTCGATCACGTGACCACACAGAACAGAAAGCAGTGTGATAAAGCTTATAAGTTATGGCGAAAGTGCGGATAATCTTTGACTTACTGCCGTTTATATATATATATATATATATATATATATATATATTTATATATATATATACATATTTATATATATATTTATTCATATGTATATATATATATATTCATATGTATATATATATTCATATATATATATTCATATGTATATATGTATTCATATGTATATATATATATTCATATGTATATATATATATATTCATATGTATATACATATATATATTCAAATATATATATATATATATTTATATATATATATATATATATTCATATGTATATATATATATATATATTCATATGTATATATGTATTCATATGTATATATATATATATTCATATGTATATACATATATATATTCAAATATATATATATATATATATATATATATATTTATATATATATATATATTCATATGTATATATATATATATATATTCATATGTATATATATATTCATATGTATATATGTATTCATATGTATATATATATATATATTCATATGTATATATATATTCATATGTATATATATATATATTCAAATATATATATATATATATATATATATATATATATATATATACTGTATATACTGTATATACTGTATATACTTCAGATCATTATTTAAATATATATTATTAAATATAACAGACAATAAATGTCTATTATGTTTGATCATGTGGTGTTCTAATGTCCGAATTTTTGCTTTAATTTCGGGTGAAAATAAAGACAAAAATTGTCCAAAATTTGGATATTTTTTTATTAAGTTGGTCCTAAGCTTTAGGCTCATATGAGCTATCCTTGAAATGGTTATACAGGCATGAAACAAAGATATTCACGGTCAAAGATGATATTTTGTTGTTTTGACGTAGAAAATGTCTATGCGATGATAACGGTCGCGGAACAACAGACGTATATATATATATATATATATATATATATATATATATATATATACAAGTCTAGAATTGGTTTATACGGAATAAATTCCAATAACCAACATTTTATTCTTAAAAGAGAGCTCAATACAGAGTAGAGCATATATAATTGTTTATTTAAAAATTATAACATAACATACGTTATAAAATCACTACAAAAATAACCATTTTGTTTCCACACCTCCGGTGTCTTATTAAGTCATGATGTTGAATGTAGAACACACACACACACACACACACACACACACACACACACACACACACACACACACACACACACACACACATACACACACATATATATATATATAATACTTTGCCTATAGTGAGTATAAGAAACATAATTGTAATAACCTATTTGGTAGTGTGAGAATTTATTATGCAATTTGAGAGCTTGTCATCATATTGTAAATAATTATTTATGTAATAATAGAGTCATAAATATTTATATATTTTTCATTTTGCATTTATAGATTAGAATGAGTAATTAGGACAGTTTAAATACAGAAGCGAAAAAAAGTATATTTTAATGTTATGAAAAGATTGAAAATTGCTTACGATTCGACAGATATTACTGCACAATAAACAATAAATAAAAGACAAGAACGCGAAAGAAAATATGGCTTAAATATGACACTGAAAAAAATTTACTCATGAAAAAAAAACAAAGAAACTTATGAATGAATAAAAAACTGATAGGAATTGCGTATAATGGACAGAAGATGAGAAGTCGGTGAGCCGACTTCAAAATCCAGTCGGGTTCGTTACATTTATTTACGTGCAAATATCCTTACAGAAGGTATGAAAACATTTCTAATCTCCCCAGATATGGGTTAAATAACAGGAGAGACTGTGTTGTATAACCTCGGTTGGCATCCAGTCTACTACAGAGAGAAACGGCACCATGCTGCAGGAATACCATCTTCCTAGTCAGTTATGAATCGAAAGAGACATGATCGCCCAAGCGTGAATCACGTATGGCACTTGACTGACAAACTGATTAGCCAGAAATGTGAATTGGCTAACAAGATAATATTTCTAAAAGCTTGTGTTGCGAATATAAACAGAAAAAAATGGAGTATTTTAAGAATATTAGGTAAAGAACAAAAAGTAATCACACTACCTTGTTTTTAAACTTTTCAAACAAAAACATGCATTTTGGGCAGAAAATAGGTAGAACAAAAACATTCATTTTGAGCACAAAATAGGAAAACAAAAGCGTGCATTTTGGGCACAAAATAGGAAAACAAAAGCGTGCATTTTGGACAGAAAATAGGAAAACAAAAACATGCATTTTGGGCAGAAAATAGGTAGAACAAAAACATTCATTTTGAGCAAAAAATAGGAAAACAAAAGCGTGCATTTTGGGCAGAAAATAGTAAAACAAAAACGTGCATTTTGGACAGAAAATAGGAAAACAAAAACATGCATTTTGGGCAGAAAATAGGTAGAACAAAAACATTCATTTTGAGCAAAAAATAGGAAAACAAAAGCGTGCATTTTGGGCAGAAAATAGTAAAACAAAAACGTGCATTTTGGGCAGAAATTAGGAACTGAAAAACGTGAGAACAGTAAAAAAACATATTATAAATCATGTCTTCAGCATCGCAACCATGCCTCTCAATGATTTAAATGAAGGCGTGTATACCGTCCTTGTGGACGATTCTTGTAGGCTTTGTTTAACCACATGCGAGTTATCTCTTTGAATCTATCATCATTCGCGAAACACTGTCTTTTGAGTGCCGTCTTCAAGAGCCTTGAAAATTCGCAAATCACACACGGGGACTTCAGCATAGATTAAACAAAGGCTATCCAGTCTGTATCGCAGTTCATGGTTGTCTGTATCTATAAGGTGGTGCATTGCAAACGCACATCACTATTCATGGGTTGGTTAAAGACACTTGTCTTGCGTATCGGTTCCAACCGAGAAGTGAGTTCAGTTCTCACCTGATGATCCATATTTGCGGCCTTGTGTCACATCGGAGTCATGCTTACTAAATCAGTTTATATCTTGCCTAGCGCAAACACATTTAGCTCAGAATTTTGATAATGCGCTCACGTCGGGGTCTGGATGTGCAGAGGCGCCATTAGGCTTAGTAGAGTGCAGCATGACTGCATTCTACACCCTAAATATAGTGGCAACCAGTTTTTCCTGCATGACTTCTTACAGTAAATGTTTTATTACTTGATGAACTGGATGCAGCCACTCAATTGGCTTTTTTTTTATTATCTCCACCTTACTGTCGTGACTCGGCAGTCTATCTGAAGTTATCATGCCAATTACCTAAACCTCAACGGCTCGAATTTGCTTGTTACAATTTTAAACGATTAATTTAGATCCCTTAACTCTACTGATCTATCTTCGTCCAGGTACAGAAAGGAAACTGCAAAATTTCCTAGTTAGTAAGTTAGTAAAGGAAATCGAGAGGATATGATTAAACTTCAGCTGTAAGAAGAGAAACTATGTGGTATTATGGCATAATGAACTGCGACTCGGATTGGGGAATCGGAGAGCCGAGCTCGAATTCCAGTTGAATTCGTTACATTCATTTACGTGCTAATACCCCTGGGAAAGATATGAATTCTCTTCTACTCCTATCGGCTATGGGTAAATAGCAGGATAGATTCGGTTCTATAGCCTTGGATGGCAACTGGTCTACTGCAGAAAGAAATGGCAATATGCTGCGGAATAATAAGCCTCATCAGTCATGTATCGAAAGATACATGATCCTTAATCACGCATAGCACATAACTGACTGATAGTAACATAATACTTTAAAAATAATTTAATGCGATGGGTAAATTGTCGCCATTTTATATTTTTTATTTGGCGCAGGCGCTTTTTTAAAAATTATTTTGTCGACTGCACTATAATAGTATAGCAGGGTCAGTTCGACACCGTCTGTGAGAAAAAGAACACCATGGCGCAATCCACTCCGCCTGTACTGCTTGGCATTCGCACCGGAAGCTCCAATACGAATATTTCAGAGTTTTGAGGTGTTAACCTGATGACAGTGCAGAGGATTTGGAAAGAATTGGATGAGTCTAGTAGTGACTACGAAGTTGCCGCAACTCAGAAAACTAACCATGATCGTTCTAATAAAAGAATTCCCGAATGTGTTGACGAGGGCCTCATACTCAACACGGAGGCATACATCATGTGCCTTGAGCAGTTAGTGGTGAATGCTGGCATAATCCTTACCTTCAGTTCATATTTGGTGCTACAAGGAGTTTTGTTGGTCTCTCACTGCGACCCACAAATAATAATCAAGAGGGTTGCCGTCTGAGGTGTTAGGTAGCCAGATGTAAGGGGTGGTGTGGTGTCAGAAATTGTCTGACATTCATGACAAGGTACTCCTGTTTGTGTGGCTTGGTGCAGATTCCAGTTGCCAGACATAGGATCTTCCAACAGCCACCCTCTTGACCCAGAGCATCACTAACTCCTCAAGGTACATGATGTCCAGAAGAGTTGCAGAATATTCCGAAGTCGCATGGAGTCCGTGATTGAAGCCAATGTCGATTTTATTGAATAAATTTAGTTTTTACTATTTTAAGATATTTTTTACGTAATTTTGGTAAATATGTCTGTTAAAATGAGATATCAATGTTATTTCACTTTTGCGTAAAGTTATACGATAATTTATAGATCACACACTGTAAACAGAGTGAAAATAGTCTGGTGATGTTAAGTACTTAATAATATATGCCATTTTTTATGGTACTGGTAATAAAGGTGACAGGTTCGATAATACTAGTAAACAGGTTAGCCTATTGTCTGGTTCACAATCCTCTTTTGAATAGGAGTAGTGTTTTATCTCTTGTTTCCTGTTTAGGATAGGATTTCCGGTTCTTTCTAAAGTCTACTTCAACTCTATACTTCAAAAGTCTCCGCTAAAATCTGAAATGTTATTTATTATTTATTTACTTATTTCCCTTCATTAGGAGTAGTTAGCATGGCCTATCGCCCAGTTCACAAAACTCGTCGTTCTTTTGAACAGGAGTAGTGGTTAATCCCTTGCTTCCTGTTTAGGACGGAATCTCCAGTTTCTTTTAAAGCTTTCTCATTCTCTCTCTTTTATCATTGTTGTAACCTAGAAAACATTAGTAAATGAGTAATAACCAAAACGGAGGTTGGAAACGAAATGGTAATCTTTATAACATTAACAAAATACAATACTCGTCAGCGGCGTGAAGTAGGTAAACCACTGCTATTGGTGGACTACTTATATTACCCCCATTTACAATAGTGCCCAACGTATTTATGAGGATTGGGACATACACATTAGTGTTCACAGGTACGGTATATAACAATCATTTCGACCAAAACAAGGTAAAACGCCGCTAAGATTTAAGGGGTTGCTGAGTATTAGAGAATATGAAGAAAATACTGTTATGGAGAAAGCATAATAAAGAATAGGAATTATAAAGTCAGAAGATAACGATTGACATTGCATATAAATTTTTGAAGATGAAAGAGAAGGCAGAAGAACGATAAAAGTAACATGAGATAGAAGTGCGTTAGAAGAAACTGTTAGCATAGAACTTACGGTTACATCTATCCATTTCAACTCTAAAATGATGAGACCATGCGGCCAATCTAGTACTGCGCTTAAATTCATAAAGTCTAGGAGCCATAGAAGAAAGGTCATCAAAAAAATTACCGTGAATTTATTTATAGAAAAGGCACAGAGAAGCTACGTTATAGCAGTTGGGAAGCCGAGATGTCACATCAGGACCAATAAGATTGCTGATTCTTCTTTGGCTTTTAATAAAAAATCTTTAAAGGAACAAACATAGCAGAAATATTCAAATATTCTAATAGCATTCATTTGAAAATTATACGCATTTGAAAAATATAAAAGGGAGGTAACTCGCAGCGTTTATAATACGTGGATATAAAAACGGTGTAAATGAGCATTTTAGTGTTGAAAACATGTTTAGGAAATTGAAATAACGTTTGATAAATTCTACGTAAGTGTACGTTGTTAATTTACGGTCTTCGAATTCAACTTTTAAAGTTACCTGCCTTTTAGATTAGAAATTTTCTATGCGACCATTCCATATTTTTTTCTTTACATTAAATATTCCTGTTAGAATTCAGCTTGTTATGTGAAATGTGGGGCCGTATAATACTAGATGGCCATGAGTCGAGGTAACATAGAAGCGAGCTAATCAGAAAAAAATCCA
Organism: Acanthosepion esculentum; assembly: GCA_964036315.1. NCBI lineage: Eukaryota > Metazoa > Mollusca > Cephalopoda > Sepiida > Sepiidae > Acanthosepion > Acanthosepion esculentum. Next base: position 62,285,223 of record OZ038484.1, on the reverse strand, counting down.
TGAAAATATTTATAGAGAGAAAACGGGGAAGTTACACTATGACTGAAGCAGAGATGCCAGGTCATGACCACTAGTATTACTGATTCTTCTTTGGCTTTTACAAAGAATCTCTAAACGGTCGAATGTGGCAGAAATATTCAAAGCAAGGATGAATGGCAGACTTATAAATATATCAGATAGATTCTGGCGAGAAAAAAATAGCACAGTATGTAGTAATTGATTAAAAAAATGTGATTTTCTTTCATTCTCGGTAGCCTGTTGCATCTTAGTGGCATTATAGCCTGACTTGGGGTTAATTGTTCCAAAAATTGCGAAATAATATTAGTGATTCGAAAGTGCATATCATGATGAAGACTATGTCCTATCATAATGTCTGCAGACATGTAGAATGCGCGCCAATTTTTAAAAAGCTGAGTCAGTATTTGAGAAGTTTTAAACAATCATTTTTAGATTTCTTAGGCACAAGTCAAATTAATTTGAAATATTACAAGGAATAGAGAGAATGAAAGACCTTTTCCCCAGTTAATATGACTCCTTTTCGAAGAGATGCAGAACAAATTGCATTTTATAAGCCAAACATCTCAGCAAGTCGTTTAATGGAAATATGCGCGCATGCGTGTTATTTTACTGAAATAAATAAATAAATAATTAAATGAATATATAAATGAATTCTCATGGAATTCCAAAAGATCGAAAGTTTTAATAAAAATCAAAAATTTATTTGGATAGCATTTAAGTGAATGGGAAAATCCAAGAAAGTAAACCACACACTGGGAAAAAATGAATAGAAGAAAAGAAGACAATAATTTTTAGAGCGCGTGGCTTAATAAATAAAGCGTCAAAAACAGTTACTTGAGGCGAATTATCAATAAATAAATACGTAAAAATTTAAACAAACAAACAATCAATCAATCAAATTTGAAAAATGTGGGATTTACATTAAATAAACGACTGCGCATGATCGACAAAAAAGGAATAAAGCAGAGAAACGGAAATGTACGTTTTGTTTAAAAAAAAATAAAGTGATTTAAAGTAATTGAATCGTCAAGATATGAAAGTGTTTGTAAGAGTTTTTAGAAAGAAAAAAAAATTGATCATGGTCGATCATAGATTTTCAGAAAAATTTTCTAAAATAGAAAAAGAACATTGATAAAATATATAAGAAAAACAAAACTGCGCATGAGCGAATTTTCATTCAAAAAGAAAAAATAATTTTCATTGTTATTTTCACAACTTCGCATTTATCATGGAATCAAGAAAATAAATGAAAAGAATTCATTACACAATACCTTGATAAATTTATTAATATGTTAACTTCTTGAAATTATCAGAAGCCCGCGATCTTTGTGTCTTTTCGCGGATTATGAAATACGTCCTTAAAATAAAACCGCTACTGACTACGGCGCACTAGCGAACTCACATTCTCAAAGAAAGATTGTTGTTATTTTCACAACTTCAAATTGATCATCGCACCGGCAAAATAAAATAAAATAAATCATTGCATAATAAATTTAATAATATGTTAACTTCTTGAAATAATCAAACCCTCACAGACTTTGTATCTGCGGGAATTATGAAATGGGTTTTAAAATAAAATTTGCGAACGAAAGAATTTAAAGCCGTTATTGTCTATTGTAAAACCCAGTATTAATTGTATTGCTAAAATAAAAATCCTGTATCAATTATTAGTTTCTAATGAAAAAACAAACGGTTATATTGATAGGTTTATAAAAAAAAACTAATAATATATCTTCTATGTGCCGTGTCCCTTCGGGACGTTTGGGATCTTGACTCTCCACAACTTCCTATCTTTTGTAGCTCTTAACAGATTTGGTCTTTTAGTTATCTCTCCTAAACTATTTTTCATAATCCATTTATTCAAACGCGTCCTTTTTCTCTTCTATGTGCCGTGTCCCTTCAGGACGTTGGCGATCGTGCCTCTCCTCAACTTCAAGCCCTTTGTAGCTCGTAATAGATTTGGTCTTTTTGTTATCTCTCCTAAACAATGTTTCATCATCCATTTACTCAAGCATGTTCTTTTTCTTCTTCTATGTGCCGTGCCCCTTCAGGACGTTGGCATTCATGGCTCTCCTCAACTTCCTGTCATTTGTAGCTCTGAATAGATTTAGTCTTTATGTTATCTCCACTAAACCTTCGTTTCATCATCCATTTAGTCATGCGTGTTCTTTTTCTTCTATGTATCGTATCCCTCCAGGACGTTAGCGATCATGACTCTCCTCATCTTCCTGTCCTTTTTAGCTTTTAATAGATTTGGTATTTTTGTTCTCTCTCCTAAACCGCCATCCATTAACTCAAGCTCTCTAGTTAGGTTATACGTTGTTTTCCTATGTCCCTCTCTCCTTCATTCTGCCCTGTGAGTATCAAATTTTCCAAGCCCTCTTTTCTCATTATGTCCCTTAGAATTTTCAACTATCCCTTCCTGATGTTAAGTATAAGAGTCCTTTTTGCTTCCATTTTCGCTAAAATTCGTCTTTGCTGACATGGTCGGTGGATGGTATTCTCAGCATCCTTCTGTAGAACAACATTTCTGTTGTTTTAAGTCTCTTCTTCATTTGTGAGGAGATCGTCCATCATTGAAAGCCATATAGGAAGACTGATATTATATAACAGTTCAGTACCGTTTTGGTTGTTTCTAATGAAATTTTTCTGTCTCTTAATACTTTGCTTAGATTTTGGAAGGCATCTTTTGCTATCTCAATGCGCCTTCGGACATCGGTGTCGCACTTCCCAACCTCTGTTAGAAGACTTCTCAGATATTTAAATTGTTGTACTTGGACGCTGCCACATTCACGACGTTTCGGCCGTTGTACGCTCCGGTCTTTTTCAGGTGATTGAAATTTCGGACCGAAACCATTATTTCGTCCACCGGGGTAGCTTCTTCTAGTTCCACGTGTTATACCTCTTCCTGATGCCTCAGTATCAGTTATCCCCTTTTGACTCAACTCGCCAAGTTTTTTGTTCACCTCTGCTGCAGCTGGGTATTGAACTCACAGTTCTTTGCGTCAAGTTAGTAGATTTAACAATCTACTCCTGTGGACGAAATAAATCGTACTGCTAGATACGCTATAGTGTTTGATAGTGTGATAGACCGTATACTATAGTACCAAATGAGGTAGATCGCGGGCTATAAGGGTTTGATACCATGGTAGACCGGAGAAAGACTGTATAAAGTGTCAGTGTGGAGAAATGTGAATGCTGATCACGCGGCGTAGAACAACACTCTATGCAATCAGCGTAATCCTCTATTTCTGCAACCGTTTCCTTTATTTACATGTTTCTCCTATATTTCTCGCATGTCTTTAATGCCTCAAAAACAAAACTGCTCTCTATTACTCACCAGAGAGAACCATCCCTGCCTCCCATTAGAATGTCTGATGCTCAACTCCACGAGAGCACCTCTTTGCGACTGCTCGGTCTCACATAGTCTGCTGACCTCAGATGAAATGAATAGATTGAGTCAATAGCTTTGTCCACCGCAAGGAAAGTCGGCTCCGTGCGACGCACCAGAAATTTTTTCTCGCCGGAGTCATCCTTCAAATCTACAAATCAACCATTCGACCTTGCATGGAGTATTGATGTCATATATGGTCTGGATAGAAAAACATCAACAAAATATATATATATATATATATATATATATATATATATATATATATATATATATATATATATATATATATATATAAGTAAAAATAAAATAGCAACTTTCTAAATCATTATGAATGGACTTCAGGGCAAAGATAAAGCGGAGAATTTTAAGGCTCTTACTGAATAACTGCTTGAAAATTACAACAGTATAGGGGGCAAATTTGTCACTGAATCTGCAGTTTTGCCCTTCTATTTGTAATTTATTTCAATTTACTTATCAAATGCTGAGAGGTTTAACAAAAAATATCGATATCTGCAAACGCTAATATTTAAGGGAAACATTTTGTCCAGTAATTTGTCCAGAATTGAAGAAGAGAATAAGAATAAAAAATAATGAACTAACTAAATGTCATTTGTGGCAAACGTCCAACTTCTAAATTGATAGCAATAAATGATAAAGCAGTTATTTTACAGGTTGGATTTTGGGAGTATACACAATAAATATAAAATAAAATTTCCAGTGAGGTTCGTAGTACCAACACGCTTCCATCGAGACTGAAAAGCAA
>OZ038484.1:62091048-62278548 GCA_964036315.1 Acanthosepion esculentum | reverse complement strand
AAACCATCAGTTGTGTGCAACTGCTATCTCAGAACAACGATTTAAAATGGTAAAATTAATTGAATTAACCCTGTAGGTCTTAGTGGGGACCATACTTTATCGAATCTCGTGGACTGGCGCTATAGAATTACAAAGATTTGTACCAAATAAAGGAAACCACATAGCTTGTATACTTTCAACAGCAGCAACTTCAACAGATAGCCGAATTAACTAGAAGGGGAACTAATAACTAAGGTGTTGATTTCAACACTACCTTAAGAAAACGGTTAAAAAGGAATCCCCTATTATTTGTTGAAAGTGCGTTAACAGATATTGGACTTGAGAAGCCCATTTTTTCTTTAAAAGAAAGAGAATGATCTTAATACAAGTTTCATTAAATAATATAGACAAGTTTTCTCTATTTATTTTAAGCAAAATCATTTCATAACGTCTGATAAGCTTAATAACATTATCATTGAAAGACGAAAGAAAATCACCATGTTGATACATGTTTTATTCTTACTCCTTTCTAAGCTTTCGGCTTACATAAGCCATCATCGGAGATTAAAGATAGTAATATCACATAAACGTATCTGAGGTAGTATAAATTTGTGCGCACTCATTCATGCCACAACAGGCATAGCAGTATATTTCCGACAATGGCCATTCGCCGACGTTCGAGTACTACTCAAAGGGCTATATTTCTAAGTTTGATTTTCGACCGACTGAACAAACCTCGGTGACTTCTGTTTTCCTCTACAATTACTCTCCTTCCAGCTTGAGCCAAACTGTCGCTACACACGCATGTATTATAGATCCTTAAAAATACGCCTACTTTTACGTATGCTTTGTAAAGCTTGTTTTGCTGCTGGCGAATTTTGTGTGGACAAGATTTTATCACAGACCCGCATTCATTCAATGAAAACAACAATGAAATCAATGCCCAAGCAGCGAATATTTCCAGTTCCATACGAACATTCTTTTGCGGTCTCTTATTATTTCTTCTTAATGTATCGCTTCTTTTGTTTGCCCGTCTCTGTTTCGCCATTCTAACCTTCCGATTCCTTCCTTCATGCGTCAATCTTAATCAAATTCGTTCCTAATTAACGTTGCTAATTATTGGTTTAATTAAATTCTTCAAGTGGATGTTCCAAAAGTTAAGAAGTCAATGTCTTTGTGCAATAATTGAATTCTTTACCGCTAATTAACAAACAAGGCGTCGTGTCTGTTCACACATAATTTTCCTTTCCGATTACAGAAGGCATCGATCAGGCATGTGTAAGAATTGAACCGTGCACATGTTTAGCATAAAGGTCGCTTCTGTCTTCTCGTGTTGCATCACGGTACGTCTGGTTCAGGTTCGTGTGTTTGTTATAAGAAAAAGAAAGAAGGAAATGAAGAAGAAAATTTAAGTCTAGTCATAAAAATGTCCGCTTTTGTTTATTAAGTTTAATCTTAAAAAATAAACAACGATTATATTTTATTCAATTATATATTAATCATTATTTGCAATTAATTTTTGCCACTAATCAAGCATATCTATGATACCTTTTGTGTAAAAGTCAGCAAGACTTGTCGTGAGAAAATTTTCGAAAAACTCTTGAATCCTGGTTTTCATTACAAATGTTTTTCCCTCTAGCAATTAAGAAATGTAATAAATGTTTCAAAATATTTTTTCTGTTATTCTAACTGTAGAATTATTTGCGTTCAATAAGAAATGTACTCTTTCAAGAGAAAGAGTACAACATTTCTTATTGACGATTGCGGGGCGTTTTTCGAAGGAAAGTCTATGGACATGTTCCAGCCGATGGACGTATTCGTGGTAAATTTGCTTTTTAAGCCCCGCGCTAAATATCTATTGAATTTTTCCGAAATCGTCATATTTCCGTGTAAATGAACATGCTAAACTCGAATTAAAAATTAAATTATGATAAAACCTACCGTTTTTGAGTTATCAATGAGAAATAATGGGATTTTGTCTCAGTCATTCTTCCGCCATTACTGGCATTGTTTTCACTAAATCAATGCGGGGCACCTCCGGTTATTTTCCTTCGCGCAAGCGTAAACTTTGGCCTATTTACTTCTTTTACAGAATTTCGTCGCAGAAATCACTCCACACTACCGTAAAGCAATGTATTTTTTTTTGATAAGTTTAGTTTTATTTATAACATAAACTTTAAACAAATAAAAGAACAAATTAAATAATATAATAAAGCATTTTTTTAAATTAAAATTAAAACAAACAAAAATAAAGTGAATAATGCGCCAACTTTGCATGATGCTTGAAAAGAGCAAGATTATTCACAAAATAAAACAAAATGCTCCTTCCAAGCATTTTTTATTTTGTAAATAATCATTCTCTTTACAAAGTTCGAGTATTAATTCTTATTTCGTTTCTAGCATTATTTTTATTTTGTAATTTTATTTTTTAGATAATCATGTTCTTTACAAAGTTCGTGCTGTTCTTTTACTTTGTTATTGCTATTCTACACGGAAAAAAGGTTCCATTTAATTATTTATTTGTTTAAAGTTTTGTTATAAATAAAACTACACTTATAAAAAAATACATTGCTTTCCGCTTGTGCGTAATGTTTTCTGCGACGAAATTCTGTAAAAGAAGTAAATAGGCCAAAATTTACGCTTGCGCGAAGGAAAATAACCGGAAGTGCTCTGCTTTGATTTAGTGAAAACAATGCCAGTAATGGCGGAAGAATGACTGTTAAGGGGTCTCCCCTTTCTACACAAATGGACTCACCCAGTGTATACATATACTACTACCAGTGAATACCCGGAGTAGTGGTACGTTGAGTCGAGACGGAACGACAGAAGAGTAGTAGAGTAAGTCACACACAGAGACGGCGGCAAGCGTCACAGTTAGCGAGCACGTAGACTCAGTAAGGAGTCATCCGCGATACTTCAATACCAAGATTGTATATATATTATTGCTACTAACCCGCATTCCTGGATCTACTAACCCATATTACCAATTTGTAGTATTACGTTAATATAGGTACCTCTACGATATCGCTAAAAAAATGGCATAAGCATGATTAAAAAGACGCCAAACTTGACGAAAACAAAATTTTATCGTCTAAATGCTTATGTTATCTGGAAGAGGAAAGACCAAAGTTTTTTTCATTATTTTTTTAAATTTTATCCTTCTTTTTAGAATATTCGAAATTTTGATTTTGATTATCTTTGTATCACCGTCACGAGTGAAATAACATACAATTTTTATCACTTTTTTTTGTATGACACACATTATTTTTGGAAATCTTGCAAAAATGAAAATAATTGTCGGATGTTAATGAAACTTTCAGAAAGTATTCACAGATGATCGAAATTATTAGAAATATGTCTTTTTTAATTAAAGTCATGACAGAAATATTTTTTTATATTTATTATTCCACCACCATAACTAATTTTATGAAAACTCTAGAAATTCGCTCGCGTCGGGTTTAGTGATTACAATAGTTAAAAGCACAAGGCTTTGAAGAATGCAAATCACGTTTTGTTTTTTTTTGTAATTGGTCCACCCGTACTTGAAAATCAGCTCCGAACTGTAACATACAAAACTCAATAAAACAAATATATTATTTAATTTCAAATGCTTTTATTTGCTTTTAGCTGTTTTTATTAATATGGACAATATTTTCTGAAAGCAAAAAATTTTTTCGATGAATAATAAATTTTTAATACAGTTATTTCTAAATTATTTAATTATAATACATTTTTTACATTAAGTTGTTAAAATATTTTAAAATTAGTTAAAAGCCGCGTCGGGTTTTCTAAGTGTCCTTATGATATAGATCTTGTTTTAGTGTTTTGTAAATTGTATCGTTTTGACTACTCTGAACAAAGCTTGTAATTAAAAAATGTAATTTTGTCTTTAAAAAAATCGTTAAAACGGTTGTTATTAAAATGTACGGGAGGTAACAAGTATTAAAAGATCATGTGACATGATTGTAATGGTGTTGCAAATTCTTAGCGAGACAAATGTTTTGCATTTTGAATTAGCGTTTTTTACTCATTACAAAAATTTGAACATCATCCTAAGCCATTTTCACCATCAACATTGCTACATTGTTAAAAATACCATTTATTTCATTTATCATTTTACATATTTCATTGCAATTTCAATTTTTTGAAGTTGTTTTACAGCTTTCACTTTTTTTCTTTCAGTGAGCCGTCTGTCAATTTTTCAATTACGATTCATTTTCATACTGTACCATTTGATTTATTTTTAATTTTTTTATATAGCTACTTTTTCAATATATTTCTTGAACTTGTGAAATTCTTTTTATAGATTTTTTAATTCATGTATATTTTTTTTGTTATGAAATAAGAAAGATAACATATCCAACCGAGCACTAAAATTTAGCGCACTCAGATATTTTTCGACAATCTTTTATTTTTCGTTTTTTATAGTTTTTGATTTAGTTTGAATAGTCTTCATTGGGATTTTAATTCATTTCATTTACATATTTTTCATATAAATAAGAAAAAGAAAAGAAAATTACCTAGCAATAGCTGATATTATTTAATTTTCGTCATCATCATTTATTTATCAAAATACTATATAAATTTACATTTTTTTTTTTTGCTCCTTATTAGTTTGTTTCATTTCTAGACATAAAGAACAACATATAACTATCTCGGTGATCATTGTGAATTCAAACAAACTATCCAGTATTGCCTCTGAGTCCTTGGTCCATTCTGTCTTCAGCTCATAAAAATTCATTGTCATCACCCTGCTCAAAATGTGTTAAAAAACAAAAATACATCAAGCCATTTCTCAAACTTAAATTATAAAAAGAAAAAATTGTTTTTTTTACAAGGTGATGACAACTTGTTATTATTGGCTGGCTGGCCCTTGACCCAGCAATGTCGAAGTCAATTTTTTTGCCTTAATTACAACACTGTTTTCCTCAATGCTGATTTCAAATAAAAAACATGCAAAAAAAAACCTGGTTTCTAGGTATAGTAATTTTAACTATTTTTTTTCATATTTTATGCCCAGAAAAAGTTTTTATAATCATTTTTATTTCACCAACCAATTTCACTCAGAAATGAAAGAGCATTCTTTGCTTTCAGGAAATACTTAGTTTCATGGGGTGCAGATCAAAAGTTTCCTTGATATTTTGTTCAGATGATGACATTAGTTATTTTTCAATATTTATTTCAGGGCAAATAGGCTGCAGAGTGTAACAAAATAACTATTGATATGTTTGTGATGATTTTTACTTAGGATAGAAATGTTTTATCAAGCAGATATGTAATGACTTTAGGGGGCTACAGCTACGTGACGTCATTTATGTCCTTCCGTATGATCATTCGGATCTCACGTTAGCTGTCGATATGTGATTATAAGACATCACTCATTGCCTGTCAATAGCGAAAGATGTTAAGATCGCCTCCCTTTATTTTAAACCACATTTTTTTTAAGGAAGTAAGTAAAAGTTTCCTTAGAAATATATTAAATAATCTTTAAATTAGATAATTTCCGTTAAAAAATTTTTGAAAAACCTATAATTGATTTTTAAAAGAAATTTAAACTCGGATTTTAACTTAGTTTAAAAAATTTTAACAATATGGCTGATATCGATTTTTTTTCAATAATTTCGCTGACACAAAAAAACAAGATTTTTAACTAAAATTTCGGATATGCTAAGAATGAGTAAAAATTTTTTAAAAATACTCAAAAAATACTTCGGTATTTCTTCTTAATAATGATATATATACTTAAGCAGATAAAAAATTTTTTCATCAAATTTAAGGCCTTTCTTGTCAAGCTATACTGTTTTTTTTTACATTTCGTAGATGTACCTACGTTAATACATTTATTTTCCTTATCCATTCCTGGCGTTTGTTTTTCATTGATATCGGATTCATCCCGGAATCCACAACAACAACCAAGACAAAATCCTATCTATTCTTGTCAATAATTCCAAAGCAGTATGTTTTTTCATAATTTAATCATTAATTCGAGTTCAGCATGTACATTTACACAGAAATATGACGATTTGGGAAAATTTTTATAGATATTTAGCGCGGGGCTTAAAAAGCAAATTTACTGTATTCGTTTCACTGTATTTTGAAATTCACATTAATAATACCCTGACGATCCCACATTATGTACACAATTAGTTTTCTTCCATGAGGCTCAGTTTTATTTTAGTAGGTTGTTGAGATTTATCATGATATTTTGCTGTTGAGATGTCGAAACGACACTCGACCGGCCTTGAAACATGAGTTACGGTTTCAAGAAGAAGAAAGCGTTAGTTTCAGTGAAAGCAGATTTGTTTTCAGCACTCGAGAATATAGAAATCGACGTGTCTGACGTTCGAATCCACTTGAACGCGTTAAGAATAAATAAATAAAATGAAACATAAAAAATAACAATTTTAGTCGCTTCGAATTTTCCTATACATTAGCGTGACGACACTAAATACGCAATTTAAACACTAAATACGTCTAAACATTAAATACGCAATTTAAACACTAAATACGTCTAAACATTAAATACGCAATTTAAACACTAAATACGTCTAAACATTAAATACGCAATTTAAACACTAAATACGTCTAAACATTAAATACGCAATTTAAACACTAAATACCTCTAAACATTAAATACGCAATTTAAACACTAAATACGTCTAAACATTAAATACGCAATTTAAACACTAGATACGTCTAAACATTAAATACGCAATTTAAACACTAGATACGTCAAAATATTAAATATGTTCTTTTATTGTACTTTTATTGTACTTTTATTGTTCTTTTTTTGTACTTTTCTTACTCTCTGTCACTACCAGGAATCCTAATAGCATTATCACATTGCTTGGTGTGAGAAAAAGAAAGAAAATAAATTACTAGCTATTCCATCCATATGGTTCGAACGTTCGCATTCTGACTATGAGACACGTGTTCGAATCTCACCATAGTCGATTTCGAGACTTTCTGATGTTTCGGCACCTTAAAAACATACCTTGTGAGAGAAAGTGGGTACACGGAACCATTGCCGTCGATAGCTGTGCTAGCACGAAGTCACAAATCACTGTGGCCGAGGTTCAATTGCTGATCACGCTAGATAACACGCTCTTTCCCAGAAACTGTAACTAAGGTCTACTCAGCATAATTGCAGTATAAAACGCAGGTGGGCTCAGTGGGTGTTGAATAAACACAAATGCGCCTGAGCAAGCGTCTGCAGTAGGGACTGGCTAGCCGCCCTAGTAGACTGGTATCCTCGAATACGAGAAGCCAGCTATGCATATTCCGCACAGCTTTGCTTGCCTTCAATAAACCCTATAAATATTACAATTTTCAAGCCGTTATGTGTCGCATAAATATGAAATACTTTTTTGATTTGATGTATACGAAGGTTGTTCAAAATGTTCTAAGCCTCCCCCACCCAGAAAGAAGAGCCAAAGCTGAACTTTTTTGTTGTAGCAAAACACGACCAGTTGTTAGAAAACTAGAAAAACTAATTCAGATTTCTCTCTTAATTTCTGTGTAGGTGAAGCCCAAACAAAGGTGAGAGATGTGTGACAAATCTAAAAATAGACAAAAAAGAGGCTCAAGCAGTAGAAAACAATCTGCAAAAGAAAGGTATGACACCCAAGGAAATCTATGAGGACATGGTACAGACACTTGCTGAAGACTCCCCTTGATATGATTCTAGATTTAAGTCAATATCCTCATTAAATTTTCTCCATTCCTCAACATCTTTGTGTCAAAATCAATCACTTGTCTTTCCTGAGCTTAATTTTCAGTATTCTACTCTTTTACATATTTGCCTGACCATTTGCCAGATTTAGAAATCAGTTTTGCTCTTACCCAATCCTTTTCGCCATGCTATTTATATTGAACCTCCACATTCTTTTTTAAAGTACTATTTTTATTCTTTGAAGTGGTTTTGGCAAACTAAAAAACAACACACGCACACACACACACACACACACACACACACACACACACACACATATATATATATATATATATATATATATATATATATATATGAAACATTATCTACCATAATAAAATCGACTACGAGTAATGATTACGAAGATATTAGTAGTCATATTAACAAGTATAAATAATTTTGTGGTGTTTGGCCAAGGAGTGTAAATCTATCTACGTGGGTCAATCAAAAAGTTCTTAGCCTCACCCAGAAAGAAGAGCCATAGCTGAACATTTTTGTTGTAGCAACACACTACCACTTCTTATAAAACTAGAAAAACTAATTCAGATTTCTGTCTTAATTACTGTGCAGGTGAGGTCCATGCAAATGTTAGAGGTGGGTTACAAATCTAAAAGCTGTCATAATGTATCTACAAAAGGAAGGTTTGACAAAGAAAGAAATCAATGAGAACATGACGCAGGCACTGAGGACTTTTCTTCTTAAGCGAGTGTGAAGAAATGGACTGCGGAATTCAAGCAGGACAGGGTTGATACAGAAGTTTACCTTCGGTCAGGTAGTCCAAAAACCTCAACCTCTGATAAACAAGTTGATGCCGCTCACTGTATTGTTTAGGGTGACAGATGTCTCACTGTCCAGCCGCAAACAGTACACCCAGTGACGATATTAACTAGTCCATTACTATTAAGAGCTCCAGCTCAGAGGTAAGACGAGGTACCGTTCGGAGTCAGTTAGTTCGCTGTCAAGCACGCAACCGGCTTGTCGAACTCTGCCTTCAAGGCTGGAGAGGTAGGCAAATCCGACGCCTTGTTTGCGGGGTCTAAGTCGAGTTTTTGCCCGAGCCTCCGGCTCGGAATCACCCCACATAAAACTGGCTTTGCACCACATTTTGCCTCGTAGGGAGTTTTGGAAAAAAACTAGCTGTTTGGAGTCATGGCCTGCCGCTTGCCTTTTGACTTTGTGTCTGACCGTTTAAGTCTTGCTCCACTGATTTCACGTTCATTCTAAGTTTTTTTCAAAACTGGTTAAATTATTTTTAAGCTATTTCAGTTTCATTTATTTTACACTGATTATATCTGCTGCGGACTTTGTATTTTATTTTTCATTTTAAGTTTCATTCTCCAACGGCAATAGCTACTTTTATTTATTTATTTTTTCTGATGTGACGTGCTTTTATTTGTTGCAATAGTTTTTTATTTATTTATTTTTCTTTTCTTGCTTTTAAGTTTGTTGTAAAATTTTTCCTTTCCTTATTCTTAAAAATCCCTGCCTTTAAAGTCCAAATCTAAAAATTTTATTTCCAAATTAATTTTTATTTTACGCTAGACCTTCTGTCAAATTTGTTTTTAATTTTCCAGTTATTTTGGCCATTTTGTTTTCTTGTTTGCTACACGTGCGTTTAATTTCATTTTTTCAGTCTTCCTTGTTTTCAAATAATTTGCATTGATTTTTTTTATTTGTTTAATTTAAAAGATCCCTCCCCCTTTTGGTGTTGCTTGATTGATCCTGTCTTTAAAGTAAATTTCTTTTATTTCTACTCGTTAAATCTTTTTGCAATTTCCTTCAACTGCTGGTAAACCCTATTTTTCGTCTTTCGTTTTAATTTATTCATTGTTACTGTTTGTACGTTAAATTAGTTTTATTTTATTTTATTTTCCATTACACTTTGTGGAAATACTTTAATTTGTCTCTTAATTTTTTATTTACAGTTTCTGTCTCTTTTTTTTTCGTTTGGTCAATTGTCATTTTTTTAAAGGATTTCCTTGTTTTGCCTATAAAAAAACATAGAACAAAAGGGGCACAATCTTTAATGGTCGACCAAAATTTGGTCTGTTTAAAAGAATCTTTTTGATTCGAAAAGAAAGCAACCGCTGGATAAGAAACAAAAGCAAAAACAAAACAAAAAAAAAACAACAAAAAAAAAACAGGAGGATATTACCATCGACGACAAAAATAAAAATGAATATAGTATAGTGGCTGCAAATGGCTAAAATTCTGAAACCGGAAAAAATATACCAACCGAAAATAAGACAACCCAGAATGAAAAGGACGAGAACACCTACATCAACAATAGCAACAAAGATAATGCAGCGGCTGGGGACTCGCTCTCTTGCTGGAAATCCCTCCCAAAATGTATAATCAGCATTAGAGATATCCTGTAGAGATCCAAGAGTTACGAACATCGTGTCAAAGAAGATGGGCTTTTGGAAGATCCTCAGGAATTACAGAGGGTTGAGAAAATAATTGTCTGTATTTTTTGTCGACAAGCATGCGTGCAAAATTTGTCGCTCTACTAAAGCCGCTGGGATAAAATCTTTGAAGTTCCTGGGAGTTAAACCCCAAAGAGTAATCAAGGGTAAAGTTACCAACGCCTACCGATTGGGAGGAGGCACCAAGTCGAGATCTTATAGTCAAAGATATCATAATCCGCACAGAATATGAGGAGAGGCGAAGGGCCAAAATATGAGTATACGAGGTTTCTCCTCAGGTCTTGGGAGAGAACTTAGCCGCCTTTCTGGTATAGTAGGATAGTGATGGATTGATAATCCTTCATCTCCGTCCCCAAATGCCTCCATGCAGAGTGCCAGAAAATGCCAGTCATTGTGACCGGCCGTAAATCAACCTGATGACAGAGTGGAGAGACTGGTCACCTCTACTCATCATACTCAGAGAAGAAGGCCTCTGGAGTTTTGGTCCTCTACCAAAATTCGCCTCTGGTCAAATTTGTTATTTTTGTTTCGCCTGTCAACGATTGGCACCGGGGTGGTAAAAGTCCCCACTTGAATCCAATGCGCAGTCTTCCTTTCCCCCAAAGCCTTTGTTAGCCGCTTATGAGGTCATGGAGAAGGAAAAAAATATAATGGATGGTCGTTGGCAAGACCAGAGGAAAGCTACGGGACGTCAGTCCTCGGAAGCCCCCACGGGTAAATACACGCACAGTCCCATTCCCTCTACCAGTTCCAAGGGCGATGACAAAGCGCTAAATTTTAAAATTCAAAGCAACCTTCTGCAGCGCGCCCCTCTTCCTCGGCACCATCTTCCCCTTCATTAAAAAAAATATCGTGGTTCCACCTCCAGTCACACAATCATTGTCATCCACTCAATCGAAGATGAAGACACTCAAAAAAGCTCCCATTTTAAAATACCCGCTAAAAATAGCCACACCCCAAACCCATCGTCCGATCAATTCCCCCAAAAAGCAAGACAACACAAAAAGGCAAAGAAGTCCACCGGCGGAATCAAATAAAAAAGAAAAATCTAAATCTATCTACAATTTAAGGGCAGATAAGTGCCGGCTGTGGATGAAACAGGCAGAAAAGGCATTAATGCAAACCCGCAAAATAAAAGATTTAAGATATCTTCTAAATTTTAAAGAAGCCCATTTAAAAGACGTTGAAAAACCCTAAACATTTTCTCTGCGCCAAGAGAGTGTGAACTGTGGTGCGATTGGAACAGGGGTCCCAAAAATTATGAACAATGCTCGAAGATGCAAATGACGCTTTTGTAAAATTTCCTCCCCTGGCGTTCTTCGACGAAGATGATGTAAAAAAAATGAATCTGTTTTGTTCAGGGAGGTTCCATCTTTTTGTTCACTCATCCCTGTATAGAGCTCTGACATTGACATTCCACTGGGACATTGGTGGTCTATGTCTTGATGGAACTATCAAAAGTGTGATTGGCCACGGCTCAATGGGATAGACCTCGGTTCGTATTTCCGGCCAAGTTTAATGCAGATCCCCAACCTTAATCGGACTGATCATGGCTCTCTAGTTGGTTAGAATAAATGGCCGAGGCCTGAGGTTGAAGACTTGCAGAACGAGTGTCGCTTCTTCAAGGTATGCCTGGAGTTCTGTTACTTCCACCCTTCTGACAGCGTTCTGGATATGCCTAACGTTGAGATTCGACAACATACGCTTCGCATCGAATTCCTAGATGGGAATGGCGAATTCTGGAAGGAAGATGCTATTTAAGAACTTCCCATCCCTAAGAAGTGTGCCCTCTTGCGAGTAGGGGAGCCTACCGTTTACACCGAGGTGAGTCTCCGTGTCTTTAAGCAGAGGGACTAGACCAGATATGGCAACAATATTCAATGCGCAGACGAATGGCAGATTTATAAATATGCAAGATGGATTCCGACGAGAAAAGAATCTGTCACGACACTGTCAAATAACTTTAAAATTTAAATGAAATGTCAATCGTCATCTGTGCTTTTTGAAACTAGTTCTTTTATTGTTCTTTTCCGTTCAGTAACGGTTTTCTAGAGTTCTTACAGTCCCAATAACCCAATGCGTCTTAGAGGCTTTATCACCTTTTTTTTAAATGAAATTATTAAAAAATGTTCGATTTCCTTGATGATTTTATCTTTGCTTGTATAGCCTGTCAATGACATCTTCCATATGAATCTACCAAATCTCTTCCTTCAAAGTTAAAAAAAATATCATTTCACCACAAGCAAGGCAACACTAATAATAATAAGACCTAGGGGTTTCTGAGATTGAAATTATATAAGAAAAAGTAAAATATTATTCAGGACACTGTGAATCAACTTCAACAATTTAAATGAAAAGTCAGTTGCCATCTGTGTTTTATGAAACCAGTTCCTTTTATTGTCCTTCTTTCTAAAATAACATTTTTCTCGAAATTTTTTCAGTACCAATAACCCTTTTTTTTTGTTTATTTTTTTTTTATCATTTTACCCCACCCCAGGCAAAAAGTCACTAAGACGCGAGGTGTTGCTGAGCTTTAGAGGGCATGAGAAAAATACTATTAAACAGAAGATCAAGAATTATGATGACAGACGACAATGACGGACATTACTTTTAAATCTTCGAAGATCAAAGTTGACTGGGAAGCAAGAAGCCGGAAGAGAGTTCCACAAGTGAGAAGTGCAATAGACAGAAGTGATAGCATTGAACTTACGGTGACATATAGCAATATTCAATGCACAGACGAATGGCAGATTTATAAATATGCAAGATGGATTCCGTCGAGAAAGAATTTCCTGTCACGACACTGTGAATCAACTTCAACAATTTAAATGAAAAGTCAATTGTCATCTGTGTTTTATGAAACCAGTTCTTTTTATTGTCCTTTTCTCTTCAATAACATTTTTCTCAAAATTTTTTCAGTACCAATAACCCGTCTTAGCGGCTTTCACCTTTCTTGAAGATTTTCTCTTTGCTTGTATGTTTTGTCAACGACGTCTTCCACATGAATCTATCAAATATCTATTCCTTCAGATTTAAAAAAAAAATCATTCCACCCCAAGGAAAGCAATAAAACCACTAAGACGCAGGGGGTGGGTGTCGGTTGCGATAGTGAAACAACGAAAGAAAAAGTAAAATATTATTCAGGAGCAAAACAAGAACAGGAATTAAGAAGACAGAAGATAACGACTGACATTGCATTTAAATTTTTGTTGATCAAAAGGAAGAAGCCGCGAGAGTTCCTCAAGCGAGAAGAAACTGTTAGCATAGAAATTACAGTTATATCTAGCCGATTCAACTGTAAATTAATGAGACGTTGCCGCCAATCAAATATTGCGCTTAAATTCATAAAGCCTAGGTACCATAACGAAGAGTTCTTCCGAACAATAGACATCAAAGAATTTGTAGAAAAGGCACATGGAAACTAGTGTACACCGGTGGTAAAGTGACTGGAACCTAGATGCCAGACCAGGAGCACTAAAATTGCAAATTTTTCTTTATCAAGAGTTTCTAAATATATTGAAGGACCATAAGACTATATATAGCAGCAATATATATGGTATAAAATGACAATTGGAAAAATCTTAGTTCTTGCCGACGCGTTTCGTCTTCCGACTTTTTCAAGTCAAAAATTAAATCGAAATATCTCTGTTGTTATAGTTACATTCAAATCCAAATTTAAAAACATAGACGCTTCTGTCCAAGCCTTTTTTTTTCTGGTTAATGTAAATTACATTTATAGAGTTGATCTGGGAATTTAACTCTCTCTCTCTCTCTCTATATATATATATATATATATATATATCTATATATATATATATATATATATATATATATATATATATATATATATATATATATATATATATATTCAATTCAGATAGCTAAAAATAGTTCTAACTAGACCACACGTTAAAAAATAGCTTGTGGTATTAGAAAAATGGTGCAAATTAACAATATGAAGATTGCAAAATATTTTACATGATTCAGCTTTATTTAATTGTATCATATAGTAAATGACGCGTGAAAGAAAAGTTACCAAAATAAAATAAAATAAAATTAAATACCCATGATGCTTTTGGAGATCTTCGCTGTACAAAATTTGAGGCTTTGTCGTTAATTTTGTGTGTTTGGTGGGGTGCGAATGGACTATTTAATGATTTATTGTTTAGTTTAACAAAGAACGGAGGAAAATGTATAAAATAAATATATTTCTGAATAAAAAAGTAAAATTTATCATAAATTTATATTTAAATTTATTATAATTTTTTATTATAAATAATAATTTATTATAATAAATAATAATTTATAATAATAAAGAATAATAAATATAATGAATAATAATATAATGAATAATTTATAATAAAAAAATAATTTATAATAATTTATAATAAATATTAATTTATAATAAGTAATAATTTTTTATAAATTTATTAGAAATAAAATTTAAATGTTTCTGAATAAAAAACTTAATAAAATTAAGTACTCATGATGTTTCTGGAGATATTGAAAAAAAAATTATGGTCTTGTTAAAGTGTGTGTATAGTTGGGTGGGAATGGACTATTTGATGATAGTTTAACAAAGAATTGAGGGAAAATATATAAGATAAATATATTTCTGAATAGAAATTATTTTTAAATAATGAATAAGGGAAAAGAAAATTAAAAAAAGAAATGATAAGAAAATACACACAAACACACACACAAACACACACACACGCAAACGCACACACACACGCACGCACACAAACACACACAAGCTGGGACAATAACAAATAAGAAATTCACGTGTTTTCCGTTTAAAATAAAGTTAATAATTAATTTCGAACAGGTATTTATGCTATTCAATTAATTCCGTTCTTGCTTTCTGTTTGGTTTTAGCCACAAATCTATTTGGTATATTATTTTAGTTATTTCCTGCTATACATACATTACCATGGCAACGGAGCTGAAGTATGATGAGTGATGCAGCTCGGTGCGGGATAACCTTGAACATTATCGTAGTTGGAATGTTCTCGGATTCGGATCTTGTGGAAGCAATATTCTAGGGGCAAATCACGTGGCAGTAATATTCTCGGGCTAAGATCTAGTGGTAGGAATCTTTCCGGTTTAGGATCTCTCGGCAGGGATATTCCCACATTAGGATCTCGTGGAGTGTGTTTGTGTGTGTGTGCGTGCGCGCGCGCGCGCGAGAGAGAGAGAGAGATGATGGATTATTCATCGACAGTCCTCATTCATAAGCTTGCGTCTTCATTTTATACATTTTCTGATGTCTTGTTGTTGAGAACTCGAAAACGACAGTCCACCGGCCTTGAAACAGGGGTCCGGCTTCAAGCACATTCACCCCAAGTCGAAGAAAGCGTTAGTTTAAGTGAAGGCAGACTTGTTTTTAGCACCCAAGAAGATTAGAAATCAACAGTGCTGACGTTCGAATCCCCTTACTGTTCAAGCTGAACGCAAAAACACACATAAAAACAGCGTTTTCAGTCGCTCCACATTTTCCTATACATTTATAGTTACGGCAACTCAAGACGCAATTTAAAGCCTGGCGTCCCACGAGCGGGAAACATAATTTTTCAAATTTCTTTATTTACTTCCATCCAAATAAAATTCCACTAATTTAGGCATTCGATATTTTCAGAGCGTAAATTGTCATCGATCCGACGCTGAGCTTTCTCCCGTCACAAGGAACAGTCGCACGAGCCTCCAGGCTTCGAAGGTTCACTCCAGACCTCAGGAGTCACTGATGCATACAATCGTTTTCTGAAGATGCTGTAAGAATGGCCGGCTAATTCTGTTGCTCCGACAGGTACCTGGCTCTAATTGTCATCTTTGTTGTTGCTAGAATCCTATTAGGCTGAAACCGGACCATTACTGTAATGTCTGGTATGGGGATAAAATACCTTTTCCGGGAATGGGACGTGCAAACGTCGGATAACTTGGCGACAATCTGATATATATGCGCCCTAACTGCGAGTGAAAAAACAAAGAAAAAACAAAGATAGTTTCTCACATTCTCGCGAGAAGAATCGACGTTCGGAGAAAGTTTCCGCGATCACATACCCACTAGCCCATATCTCTTAATAATATTACTAGTTTTAACTTTTATCGCAAAACTGCATTTGCAGTCTTCATTACTATCATTCTATTCTTAGCTGTAGGACTTCATCTTAATGATCACATTTATCAGAGCACACGACCTCGTTACAATCTTCGATAATCAGAGAAAAAAGTGGAACACGAAGAATAGATATGTAATCCTAATCAGGCATTGAATATGTTGTGGAGTTATTTCCACAATAGAACTTGTAGTCGGACTAAATGCGTCCTAAATGGGTTAAACGTACAGAAACGTTAGGAACTTGTAAATAAGTGTTACGCAGAGTAATCGAGTTGTGGTCGCTGAACACTTACTCCTCTCGATTACCTACTGACTCCTACTTATAATAGGTGGGAGAGTCTATTCTCTAGACCAGGTGTCTTTCACTATAACAGAATATGCAATACCCTCAGAAGAACTAATAGTTAACTTGAGCACAAAGAAGTACGTTTTACTTTTCTTTTTATTTTCGTTCAGAATGACTAACAGCCACTCACGGTATAAGGTTATTAAAGGAGTTTATTTGTAAGGACATGCAAGACAAGAGGAAAAAGTACATATTTTGAGTATGTGCAGGATAGATAACGGTTGACGCTAGACCTGAAATGGTTAATATTGTAGCAATCCAGAAAACATTCTCTCAGAAGTCTGAATGAGGTTCTTATATGAACATGAGGAACATGAAGATATGCAGGATAGATAGCGATTGACGCAATACCTGAAAAGGTTAAGATTGTAGCGATTTGGGAAGCATCCTCTCGGGAGTCTTTTACACAATGTAACTTTTCTTCGGAAGAAGCTGTCCGAGAAGAACTTCTTCTCTACCAATCGAATATGAAGGGAATGAGGATGAGTCGACTGTCTATGTCAAGTAATGGCTCGTACCCGTGAAGGTCTCGACTGGTGGAACAAAGGAATGTAGTTCAGCCGAACATCTGCCACAAAAATAACGGCTGATTCGCGATGCGCTTGCGACGTTGTGTTTGTGCGAAGAGGGTTGTAACTTGGAAAACAATTCATCAACTACAAGGACGCGTAAACGTTTTTGAATTCTGTCAATGCTGTAAAGTGAAGATTGCGTAGCTCCAGCGCCAGATCACACCTTATTTTAAAGGCTATGTTTGACAACTTTAATAATAATATTAAGTTATTTTAAAATCAAATTCAGCTGAAATACTTAAGAGTTTATTAATTTATAACTAGTCTTGTTGGATTCTATTATTGCTTTTTATCACAATATACTGAAGCCAACTGAGTCAAAGGGGATAAATGCTGTCGTAAGTTTCGAAGAGAACCTGTTTGAACTTTTGTTGTTAGATATTAGTATGATAGTAGCATGCGTACTTCGAAATGAAACTGTCTTCTCTCTCTTGTAAATGGCTGCTTTCAAAACAGTATATTTACAACTCATAATCGTCCTTCAACCTCCCTCCATTGACAATCCCTTTCCACACTGTTCAGTTCTGTATTTCTGTCTCCATATCCCCAATACCCAACTCTGACTCCCGAGCTATGGTCACTGGAAAAGTCAATTTTCGTGAGAAGACACTTCTAGAGGGTGGCCATAGGAGTAAGGATGAGACGATTTTCTTGTCCGCTTAGTGGCTGTCGCCTGCAAACTGTAGTCGTTTTTGTTTGAGTTTAAGAGAGATTGGTCTCAATTCTCTGTAAATTATGTTAAGCGTTGCATGTGATATTCAACTGATGTTCAGGATTTTTCTCAGTAGATTTCTGTATGTTATATTCAGTCGTTTTTCAAGACGAGCAGATAATTTCCAAGTTTGTGATCCATACAGTAAAACTGGTTCAATCAATGTCCGAAAAGTTTGAATTTTGAGGAGGATGGAAGGTTCGAGCGCCAAATCTTGTGTCGTTTGTTACATGCATCTCATGCAAGAGCTTTGCGGATATTGAAGTCTTTTTAGGAATCTATTATGTGAGATCCAAGATATTTGAAGTCTACAACTCTTTTGATGGATGTATTATTGAGTGACTTCAACTCGGATGGTTCAAGGGAGGTTGTGATATATTCTGTCTTACGCACATTACAATAGAAACCTACCTAATTTGCTGCTTGCTCTACGGATTGTTGCATGTATTCTACATCATTTATACATTCAGAAATTAAGCTAAGATCATCGGCAAAATCAAGGCCAGTCAGGTATTGTGGAGGGTACCGCCTACTTTGTCGATGTTTCAAAAGAGCCCCTTTTCCTCCATGTTGTTAAGAGAAATACGCAGAACTTGGTTGTTATACCATATTGTTGTAGGATTTTGAACATGAGATCTCTGCTGATGGAATCAAATGCCTTACGAAAGTCAACAAAGATGGCAGTTCTTGACAAAATGGCTCCCTTAAAAAAAACATTCACCTCTCCTTGTGGCGGCATGTGCAGTCAGAACGGCAAATGTTAGAAATATAAAAATCTCAGGCAAAATATTTGTATTATCAGGAATTAGCATGCTATCATTCTTTCTTCTATCGTAACATACCTACAGGGTACGCCTGAAAAAAAAAACTCCCGCATTTTAAAGGTTGACAAACAAACCAAGGGAACTTCTATTAAAAATCTTACACTGTGGTTTAAATAAAAAACGACAGTTCTTATTCATTTGATTTAAAAAAAAATAATATCTTGAAAATGGTGGACTCTATTCGCTATACAGTGTTGTAGACAATTTTTAAAGTTCTCCATCACCTAGAAGCTCGACGGTTTCGGGGGTCTTTTAAGATCTGGACCCGTCGCCCTAAAATTTGCAACCCATAGCAGTGTTGATTTTCTATGAGGCAAAGCATCATTCCTAAGTAACATGAAAGGAGTCCGATAAGATCTACGTGTTGCAGTTACAAATTTATCAGTCCTCAAAAAACGTTTCAACAGTAAATGCTAGTTGTGAAACTCTGGTGCTATCTGAAAAAAACGTAATACATTATCTAGATCAGGCATGGGCAACCTTTTCCAAATAGTGAGCTACATCAGATATAGTTCACCATAAGGTGGGTCGCACTACTAAAAAGATTCAAAATATTTTTTCGTTGAAGCTGTCATTTTCATCACAGAAGTGCATGCGCGTAAGCATCTGCCATAGAAATGGCCCGCTGGCCTCAAGTGGCCTACAGGCCGCCATTTGCCCATGACTGATCTAGATGAAGACGCCATTGCAACTGCCTAAGTTTGCTAGTACCACACAGATTACAGTTTTTAAATGTTGGAGATATTTTTGCCACACCCTGTATATTCGAAAACCCGTTGGAAGTCTATCAAATATTTATTGAATATTATTGAATATGTGGTGATATTTTTTAATTTAACCAATCAATGGGTTTTTGTGTTCTAAGGCGTTTTTTTTGTAGTATGTTCAATATTTTGTAGAAAAGAACGTTTTCCCTTCCCTGTAAGATAAATCTATTCATTTGAATATTTACGAGATTAATTTAATTATTGGGTTTGAACAGATAAATCTGAATTTATTTTCTAAGAAAAAAGTTAAATATATATTTTTTAGAGAAAAATGAATGTCATATTGAGCTGTTGGGGAATAGAAGTTCATTTTGTGAAAATTAAACTCTAAAACAAATCAGGATAATTGAAAAGCAGAGAGGAAAGAATTCAATCAGCGGCTGTCAAGGAACAAAAATAACGAAGAAGGAAAGATGCCAGGAAGGAAGCAAAGGATGATGGGAAGCGTAATAATAACACAAACAAACAAAACAACTTCCGTTTGAACTGCTTGAACTTTGACAGCGAAAAAACTGAGTGCGTGTTCAGGAAGGCAAGGCAGATCAATATTCCTTGCAAGCAACATTCTAACTATCGATTCCCGCTGATTGAAAATGAAATATTCAAGCAATAAACAAAAGTGTTAGAAAGACAAATCATTGGCAACAAGCGTGACACTTATAATTCTTGAAGCTACAAATTATAAAGCTAAAATCCATAAGCTATGTATGAAAGCTGCTGTTTGGTGTATTGGTTAATAAGACGGTTATAGTGAAGCAATACAACAGATTAATTAAAGCAAATAACTATCTGGGTACTATCGTAGTATCTTTTCTGTTAATTCACCCCATAATGTTAATTCAGCCCAGAATAAAGATAATTTATATTTACTAAATGTTATAAGGGAATAAAGTGTCGCTGCCGACACTGGAGTTTGAACATAGATCGTCAGAGAGCAAACTCAGACGATCCCATTATTGAATTAAGTGGACCACGTGACCATGGGGGAAACGTATAAGTAGGAAGTAGCATGACGTCTGAGTGATCAGCATTTCTATTCTATCCTCTATTACTATACGGATCACCATTTCTATTCTATTCTCTATTACTATACGGATCACCATTTCTATTCTATGCGCTATTATATACGGTTCGCTATTCTCTATACTATTCACTATTTCTACACTATTTGTCTATACTGATTTGTCTATACTGATCACTATATGAATCACGATTCGGTGGTTACTATTCGAGCGACTATTATCGAGCAAGTACTATTAGTGCGAGTGTTATTCGAAGGCGTCTGACACCAGTATTGTTCAACGGCGTTACTATAGTTTTATCTGCGATTACGAAGTCCCTACTACAACGAGCATTATGAAAGTAACAACGCGTATTCGTTGATATTACAAAAGTGGCAACGAGTGTTCGCTGATATCACAAAACTAAAATTCACATCAAATTCTCCCAGAACGATGCCTTTCTATTCACAATCCGGTTGGGTTGACCTTTGCCACCGCCTAAAATGTGAACGACCCGTTTGCGATATTTATAACTGTGATATTTTCGTTCGCGCTCTTCCCAATAAACAAGTTAATACAGAATTTTTCTTTTTTTTTTTAAATGTAAAAATTCCCTTGTAAGTACCTAGAATATCATCCTTACTTAGGAAAAGTGAATAAATCCCTGATTTTTGATAGATTTTTCATTCTGTGGGTTGTTTGATTTAAAATTTATGAGTGAAAAAATTTAATAAAAAATCAAACAAACTTTGATTTAAAATTTATAATTTCTTGGGGTGAACTAGCAGAAATGATCCGTATGGTAAGGTAATGATTAATGATCGTGTGCAGTGGATCGTTACTGCTCTGTAACATATTCCTCCCTCCCAGTGTGCTCATAATTTGGAGACCACATACCAAATTATTATGGTCCAAGTTCCTTGTACCACGGTGAAGGTCCAAGTTAGAACCAATGAAGAATAACTCGAACACAGGTATGGAATAACACGGATATATTACAAACAGAAATATGTACAAAGAAGTAGAAAGTGTTAGTAATGACTATCAGGTTAGGTTAGAGTGAACTATGTTGTCTCGACCAGTAGCACTATTCCAATGTCTTACAGTAATCGTCTGACGCGACTCTGTGTCTGACTGACTGACTCTGAACCGAACTGAACTGCTGCTCTCTCTTGAGGCGCAGTATTTATGATGTACGGAATATTATTATTATGGGTAAGTTCCCATAACACAAATTAAAACCATATACCTAATAAATAGACCAGGGAGTTTTAATTGCAGTTTTTTTTTGATAATTTCCCCTCTCCAAGGCAATAAAACCACTAAGAAACACTATTCCGAAAATAAATAATGCAAAAACAAAAATGAATACTAAAAATTCTGAATTCTTCGAAAGTTACCCGGATTGACAAACACCTGAAGAAGGACGGAGTGAACAATAACCGAAACGGCATTAGAATGACGATAGTGAGAGTCTTAATCCGAATGTGGATATTGTAAATAATAAATAACGCGTGTTATTTGTTTCAATTTGTTCAGAAACAGAAATTCACAGTCCACGAGATGAGTAAAAAATAGGAACTCATAGGAAGCACCTTCGTCAAATTAAATCATTTTGGTCTTGTCCTCCTCCTGCACATTTTGATAAAATACAAAGCAGAATCTGCATTGTTATTGGTCCTGCTCTGGCATATCGGCTTCCAACACCTTTTTAATTTTTTCTTTTGAAGTTTCCCATATGGTACCTAGACTTTATGAATCTAAACACGGTACTAGATTGATGGCAAGGTCTCATCGATTTGCAGTCAACTTGGCAAGATATAACCGTAATTTCTATGCTAACAGTTTCTTTTCTCGCATTTCTCACATGTGGAACTCTATTCCGGCTTCTTGCTTCCCAGTCAACATTGACCATCAAAAATTTAAATGCAATGTCAGTTGTTATCTTCTGTCTTCTGATATATATATATATATATATATATATATATATATATATATATATATATATATATATATATATATATATATAACATAATGAGAAGCCACGCATACTTTCTTAATATGTATATAATATAAAGAAAACAACTGAAAAGTTGCAAATTAAAAAACGACGGACGCTACTTAATGTAAACAAACTTCTGAAAACAGTCATTTCTGATGAAAGATCGGGGCCGATCTGAAATATCAAATATATATATATATATATAAATGTAAATAAATACTTTCACAAAAAAAACATTCAATTTTTTTAAATTTGCAACTTTTCAGTTGTTTTTTTGTATATTATATATATATATAATATATATATATATAGCATAATGAGAAGCCACGTATACTTTCTTAATATGTATATAATATAGAAAAAACAACGGAAAAGTTGCAAATTAAAAAACGACGGACGCTACTTAATGTAAACAAACTTCTGAAAACACTCATTTCTGATGAAAGATCGAGGCAGATCTGAAATATCAAATATATATATATAAAAATGTAAATAAATACTTTCACAAAAAAACATTCAATTTTTTAAAATTTGCAACTTTTGAGTTGTTTTTATATATATATATATATATATATATATATATATATATATATATATATATATATATATATATATATATATATATGTGGATATTGCTGCTGCATATAGTGTTGTGGTCCTGCAATATATTTAGAGACTCTTGATAAAATAAAAAAAAAATCTGCAATTTCAGTGCTACTGGTCTGACATCTTGGTTTCCGTCACTTTACCACCGGTGTAATGTAGTCTCCCTGTGCCATTTCTACAAATTCTTTCATGTCTATTGTTCGGAAGAACTCTTCGTTATGGTACCTAGACTTTATGAATTTAAGCTCAATATTAGCTTGTCGGCAACGTCTCATTAATTTACAGTTGAATCGGCTAGATATAACTGTAATTTCTATGCTAACAGTTTCTTCTCACCTGAGGAACTCTCGCGGCTTCTTCCTTTTGATCAACAAAAATTTAAATGCAATGTCAGTCGAGTCGTTATCTTCTGTCTTAATTCCTGTTCTTGTTTTGCTCCTGAATAATATTTTACTTTTTCTTTCGTTGTTTCACTATCGCAACCTACACCCCCCCTGCGTCTTAGTGGTTTTATTGCTTTCCTTGGGGTGGAATGATTTTTTTTTAAATCTGAAGGAATAGATATTTGATAGATTCATGTGGAAGATGTCGTTGACAAAACATACAAGCAAAGAGAAAATCTTCAAGAAAGGTGATAAAGCCGCTAAGATGCAATGGGTTATTGGGACTGAAAAAATTTCGAGAAAAATGTTATTTTAGAGAAAAAGTCAATAAAAAGAACTGGTTTCATAAAACACAGATGACAATTGACTTTTCATTTAAATTGTTGAATTCACAGTGTCGTGACAGGAATTTCTTTCTCGACGGAATCCATCTTGTATATTTATAAATCTGCCATTCGTCTGTGTATTGAATATTGCTATATGTCACCGTAAGTTCAATGCTATCACTTCTGTCTATTGCACTACTCACTTGTGGAAGTCTCTTCCGGCTTCTTGCTTCCCAGTCAACTTTGATCTTCGAAGATTTAAACGTAATGTCCGTCATTGTCGTCTGTCATCATAATTCTTGATCTTCTGTTTAATAGTATTTTTCTCATGCCCTCTAAAGCTCAGCAACCCCTCGCGGCTTAGTGACTTTTTGCCTGGGGTGGGGTAAAATGATAAAAAAAAAAATAAACAAAAAAAAAGTTTTAATTTCTTCTATGTACTCTGGATGATTATGGCTCTCTACAACTTCCCAGACTCATCGTATATCTAAAAAAAAAGCATTCTTTCCTTAATAACCTTCAATCCCGTTCTGACATCTATTTACACATTTAGTGTAGTAATTTATTTTATCTACTATGTTTCTATCAGTATATCTCCAAGCCTTCATTCCTCATTATGTGCACCAGAAATTTAAAACTGTCCCTGTCTGATGCCTAAGTGAAAGGCTTCTTTTATCTTTGAATTTCACTTGAACCTTCCTTATTGTTCCGCCTATGATATTCTAAATGGCCTTCTGAATAAACACAACTTGTGAGGGACGAGAAGAATAATAGAATAGGAATTAAAAAGACAGAAGATAATGATTCACATCGTATTTACATTTTTGAAGATGAAATTTAACTGGGAAGCAAGAAGTCGGAAAAGACTTCCACAAGCGAGAAGTGCGAGAAATAAAATTGTTAGGTCAGAACTTACGGTTACCTCTAGCCATTTCAACTCTAAAATAAAAAGACCTGTAAAAACGCAACTTTGATGATAAAGAACAATAAAAAGAATTGAAATTTAAACCACACAATATGACGATTGATATTGCACTTAAATGTTTCACGAATAAAGTTGACTAGATGGCAAAAAACCGGAATAGATTTCCACGAGCGAGAAGTGCGAGAAAAGAAACTGTTAGCATAGAACTTAGGGTTACATCAAGCTAATTCAACTGCAGACTGATGAAACCTGTAGAAATACTACTACGTTGCCTCAAGTACCCTTTTCATTTTCCGCTGAGGCGGATTGATATCATGTCGCAATTCAGCACGCTCTTCTTTGTTTCTGTTAAGGGGTCTCCCCTTTTCACACAAATGGACTCACCCAAGGTATACATATACTACTACCAGTGAATATCCGGACAGTCTATAATAGCGGATGGTAGCACAAGAGTCACCATTAGCGAGCACGTAGACTCAGTAAGGTGTCATACCGCGATACTTCAATACCAAGACTGTATATATATTATTGCTACTAACCCGCATTCCTGGATCTACTAACCAGTATTACCAGTTTGTATTATTACGTTAATATATTCATTTGCCTTATCCATTCCTGGCGTTTGTTATTCATTAATATCGGATTCATCCCGGAATCTACAACACTTTCCAATGGAATTTTCTTGTTTTTATACTTTGCTTGGCTTTTAGAAGGCGCCTTTGGATTTCGATGCCACATCCTTCGTCTTCACAATTTTCTGTACTTGCTTAGTTGTGACGTTTCAAATTCGTATCTAGTATCTTGGACAGTGTCAAATTTTAGCGTCTATTTATCCTGTTTTCTTGCAATTGACGGTCAGTCCTTTCTTCGGGGTTTCCTTTATTACCTCCTCTAGAATTATCTCTTCAACCGCTATCTACCTTATATATATATATATATATATATATATATATATATATATATATATATATATATATATATATATATATCCTCATAATATGCTCTTAATTCCTCCTCTTACGTCCATGCAAAAACTTTTCTAGTCACCTTTACACTAAGTGTCTCTTGCGATTTGCACTGGCGGATTTTTTCTTTCTATGTCTGCCGTCTATACGGTGTCATCTGTGTTGTTAATATTGTTCCAGACAATAACATAAGCTGGTAGTATTTCTAGTTTTATTCGGATCGGATGAGTTAAATAAATTCGAAGAGACGACCTATCCTTGTCTTACGCCCTATTCTGTTTTTGTGTACGTGCTCACTTCATTTTATATCCAGATGTACTAAAAGAAGATATATTAAGATACATAGCATGACAAAAACGAAACAATTCTTGATAAAAAGGAACAATTCCTAACAAAAAAGAAACAGATCATGAAAAAAAGGAACAATTCATAATAAAAAAGAAACAATTCTCAACAAAAAAGTAATAATTCCTGTCAATAAAGAAACAATTCTTAACAGAAAAGAACAATTCATAACAAAAACAATTCTCCACAAAATATAAATAATTAATGAAAAAGAAACAATTCTTGACAAAACGAAACAATTCATAACAAAAAATAATTCTTAACAAAAAAAGAACAAAAAAAGACAAAACAATTTATGACAAAATAAAAGAATTCTTAAAAAACAACAAATGATGACAAAAAGAAACAATTCTTAAAAAAAAGAAAGAATTCTTGACAAAAAAGAAACAATTCTTAACAAAAAAGAAACAGTTCATACGAAAAGAAGAAACAATTCGTAAAAAAGAAACATTTCTGGACAAAAAATAAACAACTCTTAAAAAAAAGAAAAAACATCATAACAACACAGAAACAATTCATGACAAACAAGAAACAATTTTTAACAAAAAAGAAACAATTCATAACAAAAAAGAAACAATTCATAAAAAAGAAACAATTCTTGTCAAAAAAGGAAACAATTCACAATAAAAAAGAGCGGCAACAGGTTTATACATTACTTTATTACTGAAATATAGTGATTGAAAATGTTTATCGGTCTTCTCTCATCAGAGCAAAAATCGAGGATAAAAATGAACACAGCGATTAAAAAAACATTTAGTTTTTCATTCGCTGTGCTTTTTGTCATCGACTTTTGTTCTGATGAGAGAAGACAGTAAAACATTGTAGCTGTGTTATCTTTAATTCGTTATCTTCCGATATACAATTTACGGCAATATATATTTCTTGATAGCCCTTTTCTTTATTATCAATTAGTTCTTTTTGGTTACGTTGTCGCCTTTCTTTAAGATGTCTGCTTCTCTAATAAATCATGTTTTCCTAAGAGGTTTTAAAATTGCTCGAATCGACACGACGTCGAAGTAGGTTTACTATTTCTTAGGCTCCGTTCGTCTCATCTATCCCAAGCCTCACCATGCAGGCATTTCAAATTAACTGGTAGATCACTCGATCAATACTTTACTGTTTTATCGCTGAACATGGTCTACACATGCGAGAAATTGCAATTCTTTACAGATGTCTGTGGCGCATATATTACTCGGTTTTCCTTCGCTTGATATCGAGAATGTCGGTGACGGCCAATCAATTATTG
Organism: Acanthosepion esculentum; assembly: GCA_964036315.1. Lineage (NCBI taxonomy): Eukaryota > Metazoa > Mollusca > Cephalopoda > Sepiida > Sepiidae > Acanthosepion > Acanthosepion esculentum. The sequence goes on along the minus strand of OZ038484.1, from coordinate 62,251,294 downwards.
AACTAACGGATAAAATGGTTTCCGCCGAAAAAAAAACTATTGTTACATTATATTCGTGGCCAACAGGCAGATTAATTTTCTTCTGTTTTTCGATTTAGCGACCGATTCTGGATTGATCGCTGTTTCCTCATATCTGGACAAGTAGATAAATAGATCAGAATTTACAATGCTGCCCATTCCCAACCTAGGCCAGTAAAGCAGAAATATTAACACATCCTAAAAGGAATGTGTTGTCTTGACGACATTTGTACACATCTTTTTTTTATTATTATTTTTATAACAAGATAGCGGATAAATGCATACGATACATAGCCAAAAACGCTGGAAAGAGAATTCAGCTTCTTATACCTCTCCACAAAATATCAGCCATGCTCTCTTTTTACAAGAGCCAAATGAGACCAAAAATGGAGGACTGCTTCCATATCTGGGTTGGGGCTGCCCAATCATCTCTACCCAGGCTTCGCTGAATTCAAAACCATTTACGCGGCACTGTGCGCGATGAGGTATTTCCCACCCTACAACAACAGTCGTAATATTGCGAACCTATCGCTACTCTATAACCATTTACATTGAGAATGTTCTGACAAGCTACGCTCCCTTGATTCATCAGTTCAGACCATTACAGCTAATACGCGTCATGCCAGGCATACAGGATTGAATCATCTCCAATACATTCGGATTCCATTAATAAACAGGAAGATCAATTTAGGCAACGTCTTCTCATGAGGCGATGATTCCCTGAACACCACAATAACCTCTTCAAGTCTAGGGTTAACCGTTATCTATACTACATATCCACATCATTTACAATTCTTACTGTTATAAAGTTATTCAGTAACCCTCTATCTTAATAGGCAATTGGATCTTGTACAGGTTGCGATAGGTAAATTGTTATCTAAATCACCGAAAACAGATATATTTACCAAAGTTACACAAAAATTTCTTGAAATACTGAAAATTAAATTTATTAAAAACACCGCCATTGGATTAAACCATGGTCTCCAGACGACTTCAGGATCTCCTGCAATTCTTCTGGATGTTATCCTTGTTTCAGTTGGGGAATACTGCCACAATCCTTGCTTTCAGTTTATCTTTGGTGTTACAAAGACTTTTATCAGTCTCTTACTCAACTGCACCCCACACATAATAATCAAGGGAGTTGCAGTCTGTGGAGTTAGGTGGCAGGTGTAAGGGGTGATGTGGTCGCAGAAATCATCCGACGCCATGAATGGATTCTCCTGCTTGTGTGGCAAGGTGCAGAGTCCTGTTTCCAGACATAGGGTCATCCAGCAGGTATCCTCTTGACCCAAGGCATCACTGACTCCTCAAGGCACTTGATGTAGGCCGCCATGTTGAGTCCGGGTTCTTTTCTCATCAAAACGGTCAGAGTGAGTTTTCTGAACTACCTTACTTTCGTTATCACCATTAGACTCATCCAACTCTTTCCGAAACTTTGCACTATCTTCAGATTGACATCGAAAACATTCTGAAACGTTGCCAAACTGACCATACTATAGTGTGAATCAACAAAATCAAAAACAAACAACGCGCATGCGCGAAATTAAAAATATAAAATGTCGACAATTTATCGATTGTATCCTGTATTTGATGAACAATACCATTAAAAAATATTTAGGTAGATGTATGTATTGCGTTGGGTCAAAGTTGCCTTACAACTTTTATAAACAAGGACATACAAACGATACAATGCAGTAAAAGGCACATATAAAACCTCTTTATAGTCACCGTTATTTTCGATCACCTTCTTCCAACGACATGGTAAAATTCAACCGGCTTGCTATCCAAGAAGTAAACAACTTCACTTTTAAATTCATCATCAGTTGCAAACATTTTGCTATTCAAGAAGTTCTGTAATGCCCAGAATCGATGGTCGTCTGTGCTCTCTTGGGTTGAGGGACAAGAACTGAATAGAAAGAAGTGGTGAAGGCGTGACACAAAGTTCACAGACGATCATCCTCAAATTTTGAATTCAGAGTTGTCCTTCTTCTACACCGGTTGTTATTCAAAGCTACAGGACAATATCTGACCTACTATTTACCCATAACTTGTCGATGAAGGAAAACAGATGGATTCATCCCTTTCCCAAGGGAATTAGCAAGTAAGTAAATATAATGAACTCGACTAGAATTCGATCTCGACTCCCCGATTCCACAGTCCATTATTCTACCGTGTCTCCTACAATCTAGCAGAACGCTTAAATTCATGCAGTCGAGACATTAAGGACAAAAGCTCATCAGAGTCACCCGTAAAAAAATTGTAGAAAATCAGTGGGTAGCCACGTCATGTCGGTGAGAAAAAAAAGTTAGGTCACTGAATTTTTTTCTCGTTAGAATCTATCTTGTTCATTTTAATATCTGCCATTCGCCCGTGCATTGAATACTTTTGCCATATCTGATCTGATGCTCCTGCTTTTTATCTCCAGACTCTTGACAAAATCGAAAGAACGATCTGTAATGTAACTGATTCTGACCAGGCATCTCGACTTCAGTTACTTTCCCACTGACCTGATATGGCTTCCCTCTGTCTTTTCTACAAATATTTTCAAGGCAAATGTTCTTCCGAGTTCCTCCCCCACCCCCACACCTGTGCCCCGACTACATGAATTTGATCAATAGCAATGTTTTCAGCTAGTGCGTTGATGACACAGCGTCGCTGGCCGAAGGGGCTTCCGAGAGTGATTTCATTTTCCATCAGATATGTCGCTTTTCCACATTCCTCTTCTGACATATTGTTTCTCTCTCTGTTTACGAGATCTTGACATGCTATGAGACAGATAATTTCTTTGCATTCTTGAGACACCCACCACAGTTTTTTTTATCAGATAATGTGATGTTAATTGAATAAAAATCAATAATATACTGACAATGGTTCACTCTGGCATTTATTAAATTTGCTACTCACTTTGAAAATCACTTTGTATTGAGTTGTTAGGTAAATTTGTTTAATCCTATTATTAATCAATAATTTTAATAAATCACACAATAATATAAACAATAAACAAAAGTTGTAGCGGAAGTATACAATCCTGGAGAGCAACATATTGCACCTTCTTGGCCTTGCATTTTTAACTGACTTGAAGTGGAATTATTACATTGAATCAATAGCTGCATCTATTGCAAGGAAATCAGTTCACTGTGTCATGCCAGAAAATTTTTCAAGTTAGAATCCATCTTGCACATTTACAAATCTACCATTCATTCGTGAATTGAATACTGCTGCCAAATCTGATCTGGTGCTCCTGGTATTCATCGTGAGGTTCTTGATAAAAATCAAAAGAAGGATCTGCAATGTAATCGATCCTGACTTGGCATCTCGACTTCAGTCGCTTTCTCACCAACGTGACATGGCTTTTTTAAAAATTTTTTTTTTAAGCATATCACCCCAATCAAGGCTGGTGGCCACTATCACGCATGGGGTTACAGAAGGGTTGGAGGAAGAGCAGATAGGAGTGGTAAAGGAAGGGATGTGGAGAAAGAGAAGGACGAAGGGTCGATCAAGGCAGGGGGTTACGGAAGATATAGAGCGAGAGCAGATAGGAATGAAAGATGAAAGGAAGCAATTAGGAGCAATTACCGTGGAAGTACTTGTAGAAAAGGCAGAACGATGCAACATCGCGTCTGTAAGAGAGCGACTGCAGACGAGATGACAGATCAGGGCCAATCACATTGCATATCCGTCTCTGGATCTTATCAAGAACCCTGAGGCAACACGCAGGGGCCCCAGACCATAAATGGCAGCAATACTCCATGCAAGGTCGAATGGTAGACTTATAGACTTGGAGGATCGATTCCGGGGAGAAGAATTTCCTGGCTCGGCACAGGGAACCAACTTTTCTTGCGGTGGATGATGCAACTGACTAGATGTATTTGTTCCATCTCAGATAAGCGGACAGCGTGAGACCGAGCAGCCGCAGAGAGGAGCTCTCGAGAAGTTGGTCCTCAGACATTCTGATTGGATGCAGGGATGGGTCCTTGTGGTGGTTAATGGAGAGCAGTTTTGTTTTAGAGGCGTTAAAGTTGACCATCCATTTCTCTCCCCAGTCCACAACCGATTGGAGGTCCTTTTCAATTTGAGCTGCCAGGTTAATTTTGTCCGCCTCAGTAGATTTGTGCTTGAGGCAGGAGTAAATAGTAGTGTCGTCAGCGTAGATACCGACTTGGGAGTCTATGGCGTCAGGAAGGTCGTTTTATGAGGAACAGAGTAGGGCCAAGGATGGAGCCTTTAGGAACACCAGCAGTAGTGGGATAGGATTTGGAGAAGAATCCACTGAGAACAACCTTCAAATCCCGGTTTGATAGGAACGATTGAATTAGGTCAAACAATCGACCTGTGATACCATAACCCCGAAGCTTGCGAAGGAAGCCGGCATGCCAAACCCTATCGAATGCTTTGGAGATGTCAAGGGCCACGGCACAGGCTTCGCCGTTACTATGGATAGCTTGGTAGACAAATTCAGTGATGGCCGTAAGCACATCGGCAGTCGACCGGGCAAAGCGGAAACCATACTGCTTGTCTGAGAGCAGATCGTGGGATATCAGGTGAGTAACTCTATGTCTTTTCTACAAATATTTTCATGGCAACTGCTCTGGCAAGCTTTTTGCTCAGTTCCCCCAGTCTCATGAATTTAAACATGCTACTAGATTGACATCTAGGTCCCACTCATTTACTGTTAAAATAGCTATATGCAACTGCCACTTCTACTCCAACAGTTTCTTTTCTTGCACTTCCCACCTATGGAACACCCTTCCATTTATTTGCTTCCCTGATAACTACAATCTTCAAAAATTTAAATGCAACGCCAATCGCCATCTTCTATCTCCTTGAATCCCATTCATCTTTTATCCTTTCCTCAATCCTCTCTTTACTCAGTCTTTTCCCTCACTTTCACTCCCTGTAAACCTAGAATACAACTACAAAAAAAAAACAAAACAAAAAAACAAACAAACAAAAAACATAGAACACTATAGTAAAATATTTTCCATATTAATTCTGCTGTGATGCCCCTGTTGTACATCTTGACAAAATCCAAAGAAGGATCTGTAATGAAATCGATCCTGATTTAACATCTCGACTGCAGTCACCTTCTGACCGACGTAGTGTGGCTTACTTCTGTCTCTTCTACAAACATTTTCATGGCAACTGCTCTAACGAGTTTTTTCCCCCCCTGGTGTCTCGACTACATGAATTAAAGAATGCAACTTTATTAGCAACTGGGGCCCACCCTTTTACTGTTGAACTAGCATAACGCAACCCAAACTTCTACTCTAACAGTTTTTTTCTCTCACACTTCCACGTGTTACCCTCCTTTCCGTTTTCCTGCTTCCCTGATAAATACAATCTTCAAATATTTACTGTATACTAGTGGCATTCCTGCCTTAAGTTGGAGTAAATTTTTTTTTAAAATAAAAGAAACTTTCGGAAGTCGAGATGCAAGATCGGGATTGATTGCATTACAAACACTGAATTTTGGCAAGAATTGAGATTCACAGCAGGGACATCAGACTGGGTATGTCAGCAGTACTCAATGAACTTAATCGAATTTATGATTTATTTCTTGATTACTTGCATTATTTACGTTATTCGGACAGTTATCCTCGTCTTCATTGCCATATCCATAACGTTTAGGCTCTTGTACGCTCCGGCCTTCTTCAGGAGATTAGAATTTCGAACCGAACCCTTTATTTCGTCCACCGGGGTAGATTTTTCTAGTTCCACGTGCCATGCCTCTTCCGGATATCTCAGTTATTTGCCTTTAACGCAGCTTTCAAAGTTTATATTAAGGAAGGTGTATAGTGCGTGGTCGTTTCATCACAACATAGAGGTTCCATGTACGACCATGGCTTGTGCAGCCGTTTTTTGGCCAAACACATCATTATCCAGGTCTGAAAATCCCCATATTCCAAGATCCCGCCCCTCTGAGTTTTTTTCTTTTCAAAAATCAAATACAACTTGACAGGAACAAGATTTCAAGATGTCGATGCAAACCAAGTGAATGCAACGAGGCAGATGCTCAGTATTGCAAAAAAAAAAGAAAAGAAAATGAGTTCCAGGAATGCTGACATCAATGGAAAGTATGTTGGATAAAGTTTGTCTCTTCAGAAGGGGACTACTTCGAAGGAGATTAAATGCCGAATTGATATGTGTCATAGTTTTTTTATAGCACCAGTTCCGATACTTTTTGATCAGGTCCCGTTTCTTGGATGGCAGATATGATTAGTTGTTAGAATGATACATTCGTTATTACAACTGGTTTTTAAAAAGTACTTATGACTCAGAATGATACAATGGCGATAAAACCTTGCCATTATACAAATGAAATTGTTAAAGTTAAAAAAAATCAACAACAAAACAATGGGAAATAAATGGTTAGTTATCTCCCTTGCAAATAATGGCGGTGAAGTCGATACAACTTATTACTTTACAACTATATTATTATACAAATATTATTAGAATATTTTAGTATTATTTTACAGTTATATTATTACAAATATTTTATTTGTTATTATATTCTATCATATTTTAACTTCTTTTTTTTATAACAAACATTCTTATTTTTATTAAAACTATAATTCAAAATCACATTCACACATCCTGTAACTCCTGAGAGTCGTAGCCATAATAGCAGTAGAGTTTACTGGGCAAGACAGCCTGATAGTGCCAAACCATTTCCAGGCTGGCTTTAATTCAGATTCTTCCTTTTAGACTGGTTGACAACTAAGGCTATAAGGCACAAACTGTTTTTCTATTTACCCATGGGGAGAGAAAACATTAATGCGTAAGTTGAATTCGAACTTTCCGAACTTTGATCCGGTGGGCTCCAGATTTATACTGAACTGTCCGTATGATTTATATTCAGGATAATACAGACATCATTACAGCTGGCTCACCAAAAAGGTCATTACTAATGACAGATAGCAGATTTGTGCCGACTATTTATTTGCACTTCTAGTAAGTTTGACCCTCACTGGGCGTTTGTGACAGTACATCCTAGATTCATAAATACCTCTTGACTGACAACCTAATACCGCTGAAAATAGCCTTTTTGACCGTCCAATCTAAACATAATTAAGCAACGCTAAGTCTGTACATATTAGGATGAGTGACCTCTAAAAACAACTGGTAATGTCAGTATCTTTTAACATTGTCCCAGACAAAACAAAGCCGAGTAAATAATTGAAGGTAACTGAGGTGTGGTTATTCCGTAAAATAATATAATGGGGGCGCTTCGGCGTGGTGTAATGGTTAGCAAGCTTGTCTCACTAGAACAATTACGACTGAATAGTGAGTTCGATCCTCACTAGGTGCCCCATACTTTCGGCCTTGTCCCACATCTAAGCTACGCTTTGGAAAATCACTATTCCATTATAATAATGAATGATCTAGAAGAGATTATATAAAAACAAAGGATCTGACGTTGGGGTAAGTGTTATCCTGAAGAATATAAAATTATCAGGCTGAATTCAAATTCCGCCATTGATCGTTTCCTTTCACGTTGCCTTGAGAAAGGCATGAATTCATTCCTCCCTACTTATTAGCAAACAATTCTGCATAGTAAGGTCTTCCGCACTGGTTAAGCAACAAGTTTCGACCAAAAATGATTAGAGACTCGCACTCTCACAGACATATCGTCGCTTAACTCTGTCTTTTCTACAAATACTTTTACGATAACTGTTCCAACGAGCTACTTTCGCTGGTTCCCAAACTAATTGAATTTAAGCGTACTACTAGGTTGGCATCTCAGTCCCACCCTTTCACTGTCAAAATGGTTAACGTAGCCGTCTCTTCTACTGCAACAGCTTCATGTCTCACACTTCCCGTCTGCAGAACTCCCTTCCTCTTACTTGCCTCCCTCCCTACTAAAATCTCCAAATATTCAAATGCAATTTCAATCGACATCTCCAGATACCTTGATCTATTCCCGTCCTTCTCTTCATCCTTTCCGCTATCTCGCCACTTTACTCTTGTTCCCACACTCTGTAACCCATTGTATCCTAGTGCCACTCCTGCCTTGCTTGGGGTAAAATGCTTTTAAAAAAATATTCCATTTATTTAGCAATTGCAAATGATTCACTAAAAAATGAGCATAACTTGATGAAAAAATGACCAAAATTGAATAATGAAAACAAAATATTATCGTCAAAATCTTTGAAGAAAGACAAAAGGATATTTTGATTAATAAATTATATTTTTTATCCTTTTTAGCACCTTCAGAATTTTGGTTATACATTTTTTTGTGACAATGTGGGGCCAGAAATCTGTATGGAAAATTTCATTCTATTTTTGCAAAAATCACATAATTATCGGATTTTAATGTAACTCACGATTTATTCATAATTGAATGAAATTATTTTTAAAAAATGTTTCTGCTTTAAAAACGCTTGGAATTTTTTTTTTTACATTTGCTTGCTTAATTTTATGAAATTTCGAGAAATACTTTTTTATCGGACTTAATGTTTATATTAGTTACGAGAGGAAATCAACGGAGAATTTAAAGCATGAATTCTTTTTTGTTTAACAGGATCCAGAGTTATATAGAAACTCTGCTTTGAAATGTAAAATAAAAAAAAATAAAACTAAAACATAATTTAATTAGAAATGCTTTCAATTTCGTTCATGAATAAAAAATATAGTGGACACTATTGCCTTAAGAAAAAAAATCTTTTCCGTTGAATAATGAGTTTTTACAAGAAGTGTTTTAATTAGAATAATTTACAAACTTTTAAATCTGTTAAAATCCTATATTTTGTAGCGGTTAAGTGATGCTGTTATTGAATAAAAATTATATTTAATAATCTTAAGTCTTTGGAATGTTGAGCACCTCCTCATGGTATAATGGTTAGAAAACTTGTCTTGCTATGTTAATTACGATCGAGTAGTGAGTTTGATCCTCACTGGTAGCCCCATACTTTGTGCTAGATCTACACTTAGGACCTTCCAAGCCACGTACACAGAATCGACTCATTCTCAAACCCTTCATATTCCATTGGTAAGGAGGAAGTTCTACTGAAACAGATTCTTCACGAGTACTGTTGCACTGTGGAACAAACTCATGAGCGGATGCTTTCCTGATCACTACAGTCTTAATCGCTTCAAGTCTAGGGTCGACCGTTATCTGTTCCTACAGATATTCATAATTTGTGTAGATTACTCTCGATTAGTTTGTAACACCCTATTTATCATCTCTCGGTTGCGTCTCTGTCTTTAGGTAGAGTGAACTCAGGGGCGTCAAAGGACAGATTCGCAACTGAGGAAAATAATACTGATATGTGCCCAACCCTGGGGAACAGCTGACCGAGGCCGTGCCCTCTCATTGCAAGCGCAACCATCGGTAGCGGGGATTCAGGCAATTTTGGTTCCTAGCCAGGGTGTATGCGCTCAGGCTCCCCACATTATACTGACCTTGTGTCACAACCTTACTTTGTGGGGGTTGAGTAAATACAAAAAAAAATCATAATGCTCCCAACTAGTCGGCCCTGGCTGAGCGGGTGATGGGATGGATATGTAAAATTAGAAAGCCGAGTTCGAATTCTAGTGGAGTTCTTTACATTCAGTTACATGGAAATACACGGAAATGTTATCTCCCAAAATTGTTAATGTAGTATTCATTTGCAAAATAAGAAATATTCTTACAATCCCAAAATATGTTTCCAAATTAAAAAACCAAAAAAAAGGGGTTGATAAGACATAAAACACAAATCCATCAATCAAAACCTTTACGACAATCTCATTTGGTATTCTTACTATGAGTGGCTCTTGGGCACTGCATAGGGTGAACAAAAGTACAAAGATAACGTCAGTAGAGATTAAAGAAAGAAACGTTACGTTCTGTGTCGTCACTGGTTGCAGAGCGTCGATCCATAATGTCATTACATAAATAATATCTGTTGGAGTTTTTGGGTACCTTGGTGTACTAGTGAGTCATCCAAAATGAGCTCACTCTTTTTATAGTTCACCAATAGAAGATTTAACCAATCAGAAGGCTCAAAATATCAATTCTTAGCAGAATATCATTTAATCTATTCTAATATCTTTCCCCGATAAATAATTCCTAACTGTTGAAATTGAGTCGTATTTTACCAAATACTATCGTGTATTCTATGAAACATAGGTGTATATCTTTCTGCGTTTGTATTGCTCACTCTGCTGGTAGATAATCGCATGCAATATCAAAGGTTCTATGAATGAAAACACCAATTCTTTGCAGAATGTCATGTAATGTAATCTAATATCTTTTCCGGATAAATAACTCCTAAGAGTTGAAATTGAGTCGTACTATAAGAAATAGTTTTGTGCAAGCTAAAAAAACGAAGAATATATGCCTCTACGTTTGTAATAGCTCGCTCAGCTAGTAGTCAATCATATGCAATGTCAGAGGTTCTGTGGTGCAAACACCAATTCTTAGCAGATTGCCATGTAATGTATTCTAATATCTTCCAGGGTGAATAATACCTATCAACTGAAATTGAGTCGTACTTATCAACAACTTATTTGTAGTCTAAGCCTCGGACTGAGAGTCGAGTTGGAATTCCAGTCGAATCCACTGCATTCACGTACGTTCTAATACCCTTGGGAAAGGTATAAATCCTCTTCTTTTCTCCCCCCAGCTGTGGGTAAATAGAAGGACATATCGGATCCTTGGATGGCAACTTGTCTATCGCAGAACAGAATGGCAACCTACAGCGGGAAAAATCTGCCTCGTCAGTCATGTATCAAGCATGGTACATGTTTGACTAATCAAACATAGCTATATATTCTTTTTCAGTTTGCATTGCTCGTTCAACAAGAAGACACTCGCATGCAATGTAAAAGTTGGAATTAAGTTATTATTAAATACTTTTCTGTAGTTTATGAAAAATTTCTTTCAACTTTCCACCCCAAGCAAGGCGATAATGCCACTAGTAAGAAAGGGTTATAGTAATTAAAATGAAAGAGAATGGGATGACTGAAAATGGTGAAGTTTAAAAAAGGACAAAAAGGAACAAGCTTCAGAAGAAGGTCGGTGGCTAGAGACATATCAATTAAATCTTTAAAGATTGTAATTATCAGAGAAGCCAGAAAGCGGAAGTTAGTTCCACAGGTGGGAAGTGCGATATAAGAAGAATGGGTGTAGAAATGGCGGTTGCATCTAGCTAGTTCGACAGTAAAACGGTGAGACATGTTTGCCAATTTAATAGCACGCTTAAATTCATGTAATCGGAGCATCAGGGGAAAAAGAATCATATCAGAACAATTGCCATGAAAATATTTGTAGAAAAGACAGTGGAAAGCAACCTCACGTCGGTGAGAATGTGACTGAAGTCGAGATGTCTGGTCAGCATTGATTACATTACAGATCCTTCTTTTGATCTTGTTAAGAATCTCAAGATGCACAGCAGAAGCACCGGGCCAGATATGGCAACAGTATTCAATGCACGGGCGAATGATAGGTTTGTGAATGTGCAAGATGGATTCTGACGAGTAAATCTTTCTGGCACGTTACAGGGATCCAACTTTCCTTGTCGTAGACGCGGCTATTGATTAGATATAGTCTCTCGTCTTCAAGTCTGTGTGAAACGACATAGCTATATATCCTCATGCTTTTGTATAGATCAGTCTGCTAGTCGAAAACACATACAACGCTGCATGTTCTATGAGGAAAGAATCGTATCAATTCTTCGTGGATTGTTATGGAACCTAACTGAGAACATCCCTTTGACGGAAGAGCCTACAAAGAAATCCTTTGTAAAATTTTCTTTTCATATGGATCTTCTTCACTGTCGCGCCACTTCTCTAACAGCTGACAAATTTCATTGACTTACGCCGCTCACCTGCATTGACAACTCACATCGATGTTAATTTAATCACGGTTAAATTTTTCATTACGTTCTCGACTTAATTCAATTTGAATTATTTTTCGTTTCGTAAGCATGAAAAAAGCGGCCGGTGTATTTCATTTAGTTAAATTAATTTCTTGCTAATCAGTTAATGAGAATTAATTTAATGATAGTGTTGTTCAAGGACGGTTTTATTTGTATCTATTAGGGCTTGAAAGTAAAACATTTCGATTGTGTCCTAGACACCATAGACTTGTAAGTATTTCTAATGGAGACAGATATTATGAAACGAAGCACCATATTATCAACTTATCGGTACTCCTTCAACTCGGCAAGTTTTGTCTCGCTCCAACTATTGGGTTGGTGCATAATTATCAGGCGTTTTTGTAGGCCAGTTATTTGTTAATAAAAATTGCTGTTTTGTTTATTTTTCTTAATAAAAATATTTTATTTTCAGGTTATAAAAATGCATGTCGATAATCACACGCTCTGGTATAATCATTTAAAAATGTTATTGTCGAATTGTTATGTTTCTTTTTTCATAATAAATGTTGTTTAAAAAACGCCTGATAATTATGCACCAACCCAATAGATGATCAAATTTCAAAGCGAAATTGTTTTCCATTTACAATAATAAATTTATTAGAAAATATCACTCAGTCTGTTAAGTGGCAAACGTAATAGACGCTTGGGGGATCATGTCTCAAATGGATTTGGTTTGTTTAATGGCACCAGCTCCGTATGGGTTATTTATTTTATTTATTAGAAGCTTTGATATTCTTTCTTTCAAAAAAGAATTGCTGGTATTTTTTAATATGAAAATGTATTGCTGGTATTCTTACTACAAAAAAAAGTACTTTTTATACTTTCATAATGCTTTGACCCCAGTTTTTGATTTCAGTAATTTCCCATAGCTGGGACCGTAATAGACGCTACCACCCGGTGTCAATGTGAACTAGGGAACAACAGCGTTTAAGAGGTGGTTCCACGCTCCACAAAACCACCCGTTCAGAGGCCTTGCTGCCGGATGTAGTTTATTATATTAAGGACTATCTCTTTCGATTCATGACAGAAAAATTTCTTCACAGTCGGTTGACGTTGCTTTCTGCGGTAGACTAGTTGCCAACCAAGGCTATAGGACTCAGTCTGCCCTGTTATTCAGCCTACTGCTAGTGGGAGATGAGACAGAATCATACGTTTCCCAATGGTATTTGCGTGCAAGTCAATGTAACGAACCTGATTGGAATTTGAACTTGGCTCTCTGATTTCTTGAAAAGGGATTTGCGTTACCCCCTCCAAAAAAGGATTTTTTTCCAACAGCTACATACATAAAAGAAAATGTCGTTGGCCGTTCATGGTGACGCTGCCATTTAAGTTGCTTTTGCTGTTCACCATTTCTTTGGATTTCTCAGTGTTGAATTCCATTCGATATGCACCGGCCATTCAAACGAATTTGTTGGTCAGATCTTGCAGCTCACTTTTACTGCCTGGCATAAAGTCAATATCGCCTGAAAAATGCAAGTTGCGTACAGGTCTACCAACGATAGATATAGAAGTGTTGAAGTCGTAGAGGGTCTCCTGCATAATGCTTTTTTCAGAAAGAGGTTGTAGAGCGTTGGAGCGAGTAGACAACACTAGGTAACGCCTATATATATACATATAGATCCACATATGTATGTATATTAGTTTGTGTTTCGTGCGACTATGTGTCTGTATCTGTTTCTATCTATCTATCTATCTATCTATCTATCTATCTATCTATCTATCTATCTATCTATCTATCTATCTAAACGTTAGTTTTTTTTCTTCATGGCATTCATTTTCCCTTTCTTTCTTTATCCGCCCTTACTTACATATCAGTATTCTTTAATCGTATTTTATTAGGTTAAAAATCGGCAGTTGTTTGTCCCACTCTGCTAAGTAGTCGTTTGCCAGAACAGAGAGTTAACAACCATCTCCTCAATGCAGACGACTTTCCCATTATATCCATTTCCCAATGATGACAACGTCCCTCCACCCTGTTAATTCTCACATTTAACACGTTTCTCCTCATAATTACGAAAGATATCAGATCGAAGCATCTCTTAAGGCGTATGCGTACTGATCTGCTTCTGAAGAACCTACAGGATGTTATTTCCTTTGAAATGTTCTGCTATCTCTGTCGACATGCCTCTTCGACTTGACATGTTCTCGGCTTCACTTAACGCCTGGCATCGGCTTTTCTTGGCGTGGATATTTCATGATAATGAATGTGTTGTGGCGCGAAATACATATAAAAGAGAGATTGGACAGTATAATCCACGCTAAGACATACTGCTGAGCGGGTATTAGCCTGAAATAAAACGACCGTTATCTCGACAGGATACTGCCAAGTAATGGTGGCATGATCAAGTTAAGCTGAAGCAGTCTTCGCCAACAAAAATGGTGCATTTTGATACGTGGTAGCTACACTGAACATTTTACGTTTTAAGCACACGCATGCGCAGATATATAATAAAACAGCTGTATTATTTCTGTTGGTGTTAACGTCTGACTTGTAACCAGGTTTAAACTATTTACATTGTTTGGACTGTTGTTCTCATCTTTGTTGTCATATTCACGACATTTCGGCTGATGTACGCTCCGGCCTTCGTCAGGTGATTGGAATTTCGAACTGAACCCTTTATTTCGTCCACAGGGGTAGATTGTTCTAGTTTTACGTGCCATGACTCTTCCATATGTTTCACTTATCTACCTTTAACACTCCAAGTCTGGGTTGATTCAACGCCGAAACGTTGTGAACATGACAATAAAGATGAGGACAACAGATCGAACAATGTAAATCATGTATAATAATTACAATACCTCATTTCAGAAATATAGACAGAAACTGGGGGTTTGCTTTACAAGAGAAAATTCTCCAAGGAGTTCTGAGTATAACTAATGTAAACATTAAGCGGGACAAAATTGAATTTCGACACGAACCCATCATTTCGTACACCGCGGTAGATTGTTCTACTTCTAGGTGCCTCTTCCGGATATCTCACTTTCAGATTCAGTTAGTTCACTTTAGCATCTGAACATTGATCTGGCCAGGTATTAAACTCACAACTCTTTGGGTCAAGTCACTAGGTTCAAAATTCCAATAGAATAAGGCGGCTGGAGCCTCCAACGGCCGAAAAGTCATGAATGTTGCAACAAAGATAAGGACAACAGTACGAACAATGTAAATAGTTTAAATAATTACAATACCTCATCTCCGAAATATAGACAGATTTTGAAGGTGAATATGGCAATAAAGATGAGGACAACAGTCCGAACAATGTAAATAGTGTAAATAGTTACAATACGTTAGCTCAGAAATATAGACAGATATTGAAGGAATTAGTATGGCAACAAAGATGAGGACAACAGTATAAAAAATATAAATAATTACAATACCTCATCTCAGAAGTATAGGCAGATATTGAAGGAGAGAATATGACAACAACGATCAGGACAACTGTCCGAACGATGTAAATAGTGTAAATAATTACAATACCTCATTTCAGAAATATAGACATATATTGAAGAAGCGAATATGGCAACAAAGATGAGGACAACAGTACGAACAATGTAAATAATTACAATACCTTATCTCAGAAATATAGACAGATATTGAAGAAGTGAATATGACAACGAAGATGAGGACAACTGTCCGAAATGATGTAGATAGTGTAAATAGTTACAATACCTCAGCTCTGAAATATAGAAAAATATTAAAATCAGGTTGTTATTAAGAAATTTCGTGTTTATTTTTTATAGACTAACATCACTTGCAATGCATTTCTATAGCAAGAGTTTATAAAATAGTATCTATAGTAAGGAGAAAAAGGAGGCACGGAGGGGTAATGACTGGTGGCATGGATTGAGGAATCGCAGAGCCGAGTTCGAATTCCACTTGAATCCATTACATTCACTTTCGTACTATAACCCTTGAGAAAGGTATGAATACTCTTCGTCTCCCCCAGCTATGGGTAAATATTAGAACAAACATTGGATGGCAAGTTGTATACCGCAGAAAGAAAAAAATCTGTCACGTCAGCCATGTATCGAAAAATACATGATCGCCTAAGCGTGTATCGCATAACTGACTGATCTATAGTAAAATTATGTATTTTTATACATACATATTATTCTACCTCCCCAGTACGCGTCTGTCTCGTACGCGTGCGTGCAGCAAGACAGCCAGATAAAAGCCTCAATTAAGACTCTGAAGACGAAGCCCTGTCCACCAGCCGGTTTATTAAATTGATTGATTGATTTGTATATTTAAGGGCTTATCAAATCATGCTCCTCATTTAATACCGAAATTTAATTTTCTAGGCAACTTTAAAGTAATAAAACTGTTATATGTTATTCTACATTCACAATTGAATATATGGTAGATAATACTCAGTTTTTGTGCATATACATGGGCACAATTACTAGAGACGGTGATATTTGTGTGTTATGTTGTAGTATTGTTGAAGTTATATTTTGGAATAGTTTGAATTGGGATCAAGTATAGATCAAATATGGATAAGGAATCTAGAGAATCATAGGATAAGGAACAAATTCACATTTGCTTCTCTGTAGAAGATTTAATAAAAGCAAAACTTGTTAATTTCAAAGACGTTTCCGATTTGTGATAGGAGTGGAGAGAATAAAGAACAGCAGTGGATATCGGCTCGGATTGAAGAATCAGTGAGCCGACATCAAATTCCAGTCGAATCCATTACATTCACTTACGTGCTAATATCCTTGGGAAAGCTATGAATCCTCTTCGTCTCCACCCACCAGCTATGGGTAAATAGCAGGACAGACCGGGTTATATAGCTTTGGATGGCAACTGGTCTAAGGAGAAGCACAACTCTGAATTCAAAACCTGCGGAGGGTCGTTTGGGGACCTTGTGGTACGTAGTGCACCAGACCTCTGTATTCGGCCATTCAAAATGTGTGGTTGGTTCTGCATAAAGCCTTCACCACTATTGTGCTGGTGCCTGACTGTCTGCTCCTAGGAACTCAGCTGCTTGATCCTCATACGACGGGAGAGCCCACCATATACACATACATACATACATACATATATTCGGTGACGAAGAGGTAACGAATTAAACTTGACATAGCGCCGCTCATTCACATATTCCGTGGTGGAACTCATCCAAGTTCCTTAAACCAACCGTTAATATCTGTTGGATTTTAAATCCGGCAACTCTGATTACTTCTATTAGTCCGTATGCTATATTGGGCTACTATTGCACGCATACACACACGCGCGCGCACACACACACAAACATATATATATATAGTCTTCATACAAATATAAAAATAAAAAATTTATCACTTATAAATATGTGTGTATATATTTGTAAAAAGTGATGTTTTTATTCATTAATTTGACTGTTTTATCCTTTTTAAATAACTACTATTGCTTTTGTGATGATTAAATTCCAACAAACACCAACCATACTATAATATATATATATATATGTATATATATATATATATATATTTGGAATTTAATTATGACGATATATATATGTATATATATATGTATTATAGTATCGTTGGTGTTTGTTGGAATTTAATCATGACAAAAGTAATAGAAGCCCAATATAGTATACGGACTAATAGAAGAAAATAGATCTAATCAAAGTTGACGGATTTAAAATCCAACAGATATTAACGGCTCTAAGATATATATACATATATATATATATATATATATATATATATATATATATATATATATATATATATTGATGTAAAACGTGGATACTGTGGGCAGAAACAGAGAAAAAGATGCAAGTGTTTGAGAACAAATCCATGAGAAAACTCCTTTGCATCTGTTATTGGGAACATAAAACCAATGAATTTGTGCGGAAAAGCGTCGAATGTTTTGTGGCGACCAGAAACCTCTTCTTGCCAGTGTCAAACAGAGAAAAATGGCGTGGTTTGAACACGTTACAAGGCACGACACCGTGTGAAAGACCATCATGCAAGGCCCCGTTGAAGGTAGACGTAGACGAGGACGCCAATGCATGAACTTGAACAATTTCAAACAATGGACAGGTATGACTCTACCAGAATTACTGATGTCTGCCGTTGATAGGCCGTGGATGAGGAAATTCAATGTGGCTTCTGCATTCGGACCCCCCTCTACAATTACAAAAATCAAGGGATGATGATGATGGTGATGATGATGACACACACGCACGCACGCACGGACACACACACACACACACATATATATAGTCTTCATCTAAATATAAAAATATAAAATTTATCACTTATATATGTGTGTGTATGTATTTGTAAAAAGCAAGGTTTTTATTCATTAATCTGACTGTTTTATCCTTTTTAAATAACTAAGAATAAAGTTTAAAGTGATAAAATTTTGGCATACTTAATCGTTATGACTATATTCTATAACAGATATATTTTCCTATATCTGACTATTTTCTTATTCTTAATGGAATATTATACAAAACAGCCACCAATTTCAAAGTCAACACACTAGATGAAGTCTTAAGTAGGTTTACTTTTTTCATTTTCACCTGTTTTTGTTTCATCGTGTTCTTTTCATTTTTCATATATCTGAAAGCTCTTTTTTTACTTTTTATTTTCACTCCATTTTACTTAACAGAGTGTAACTATCAAGAGAGCATAAATCAACTCGGTACAAACCCACAGAAATAAGGAAAAAGAAATACTCTTTAAAATAAATTACTATCAACTGATAATGCTTCAGATGACAAATTCAAAAACTCCTACGTCTAAACAACATGGCATGCTATAGTGATTCTTAAGCTTTTTAAAGTCACAGATCCGTTTAAGAATTTTGAAAGCTATGGAACGCCTTCCTTTTCTTTGACATTTCCAGATTTAACTTACCCTTCATAGACAGACCGGCAGAAAAGAAGATATTGTCGGACTGGTTTTTCACAAAATTTCTACATGCATTTCTCCATACTGCACATGTTAAATAATAGTTTAGTAGAATATTATTTTTTAGATGAAGTGTATCACTGCTCGGACTTCCTGAGGTTGACCTTCGAGGTCAGATGGAAGACAAAACAAGGAAGTTGAATTTGATTGGCTGAGCCAGCGTGGGAATGATAGGTAAAAAGAAAGTTTGTTTTAGTGAGTTGTTTCTGAACCGTAGAGCAATGTAGACGTGTTCTCTTTCGTGTTTGAAATAGCTCCCCAGTGGAGGGGGACGCAACACTGGATAGAACATGCAAACGTTGACGTGATTAATAAAATAGTTAAGTTAAAATTCACTGTGTTCAAGTTTATTTTATCTCTGGACTCAGAATAACTGGCGATTACCGGGTGCGAGAGAAGAATGCAGCGTTATTACCGAATTGACGCCGTCACCCAAGAACACTCCCACCAGGGAGTGAGGGTCTTGGGTGACATACATCATGTACACTGAATTCACATCACCTTGCTGCTTGAAAGAAATTGTGGTCAATTAATCGTAACCAGTGTATGAGAAGATAATCCAGACGTGATAAATGTGTAAAATGAGAATTATCACTTGGAGTGGGGAAAGATAGCGGCCGTGCAGAGAATGGTGACACACGTGAAGAGACATCTAGTGGTCGGTACCGTAAGTAGTGCCTGGGTACGTTTTCTTTAAAGACGTGGTAGGGTGAATTTTCCTCTGTCTCTTTTAATGTGAAACTCTTGATTGGATCAATGGCTGTATAGCGAATACAAATGTAATTTTTCATTTGATTATCACAGACCACCTGAAACACATCCATGGACCCCTTAGTTTAATAATCCCTTGTGTAGTAAAAGAGGATCAAGTTTATAATTGTAGTTACAGTTGGATAATCAGCTGTGGAGGACTATTTCGAATTCAATTGTCTAAATAAACTTTTATTGAACTATTCTACATATTGGATCATCTTATTTAAGTCATTGAAATTATGTGTGAAAAATAATATCGCCCAAATTTCCACCAATGCTTCGGCGGAACACCTCCATTCACCGGTGAAACTTTTTGATCACGTCTCAACATAGTTGCTCCTCGATCTCACCAATATGCCTTATTATCTCATCGTTCAGGTGTTGAACTGTTGTTGGCTTGTTGGCATAGGCCTTTTAAGATGATCCCAAAGGAAGAAATCTAAAGGCGTCAAATCGAACGATCGTGGTGGCCAATTGACTTTGTGGTTTCGAGAGATGATGCGACCTGGGTTACTTCTCATTGTATTTCTGTTTGAACGTCAATTTTAGTAATAGGCTTCGATAACTTTAACACGTTTTTTGATTGTTAACCTTTCCATGGTTGCAATTGCCAAAGACTTAAGTTGTTAAATCTGAAAGAAAAAGAAAAAAACATTAGACACTTAAACTTAATTTCCGTTTAAGATCGGTAAAAGTTATTGGAACACACACACACGCACACACACACACACACACATAGACACACACATAGACACACACACACACACATATATATATATATATATATATATATATATATATATATATATATATGTATACAAATTGGAGATGTTGCAATCTTTCGAAATTTATCCATCTTAATATCGT
This sequence comes from Acanthosepion esculentum, assembly GCA_964036315.1. Lineage (NCBI taxonomy): Eukaryota > Metazoa > Mollusca > Cephalopoda > Sepiida > Sepiidae > Acanthosepion > Acanthosepion esculentum. The sequence continues at coordinate 62,230,892 of OZ038484.1, read as the reverse complement.
TGAATTATTTCGAATTCTTGTTCTCATATTCATTGAGCCAGATGTTATTATAGACTCGACGTTTCGACTAAGGTGCCCATTGATTGGCTGATATGTTATATCTGTTGATTATTGTTTTTGTAAGTTATTGCTACACTACATGCCTGTTACATGGATTGAACTCTCAACCACAAGATGACCGTAAAACATCTACAATCTACTGCTATATCTACTATGCCGAAGGACATTAGCTGTGTTTTTGTGGTGCCTTTTGATTCAATGTCAGATGATTTTTGGTATTTGGTTATAATGGCGGCTTCTTACCGCCTCTCGCAGTACATATCGTTTCCTGTCGTTGATATAGATGTTATTATAGATACAACCTTTCGATCAATAGCCTCTGGTTATCATCAGGTGTCCTATGTCAGCCAATAGATGGACACCTGCTGATAACTAGAGAGCACCCGGTTAAAGAAAAATAGAAATAAAAAACAGGTATAGCAACTCAAAACCGTGAGCCCAATAAAGATAAATTTTAGACTGATGATAAATAATGTCGGATTAAAAAATTCATAAAAAATATTATTTTTTATATTTCGTTACAAAAATTGAGCTGTAAGGTACAGATACATAGAAGTCCATAAATCTCTAAATCAGACCTTGCTCTATCAAGATGGATTTCCGTGATAAAAAGGTAGCATTTCGATTCGGCTCCATGAAGTATTTCGTTGTCAGGAAAAAGTGATATAGATTATATATATATATATATATATAAATTTTATTACTGAGTATTGATTTTCACGCAAGTTGAAAGAAATGGATTCCAAATGTCCTCGTGAAACAAAGTCTCACCAAATTATCTTTGGTTTTATTCTTTCCAACACAATAGAATCAATTCCGTTTGTATGATAGAAGAAACAGTACGTGTCTACATAAGGAGTGTGTTATGTCTTCACGTTGTTGTATGAATGCAAGTAATTTTCCAGCAGTCGGTAGAGATCTATCTATCTATCTATCTATCTATCTATCTATCTATCTATCTATCTATCTATCTTGATATTTTCAAAAATGCTTCCTACTGTCTGTATGCGCTACCTTGAAACCTATCTGGGTATGCTTTGAAATAGTCTGAAAAATATTTTAGATGTAGTATCCATGTTAATATTTTTTTTTTTTGCTCAGTGTTTCTTTCATAATATTTTGTATTTGTTGAAATAGCCGGAAGCTTATTCTTTATTTTAGCTCTATTCTACTTAACAGTCGGCAAATATCGACTCGAGAGTTGCGATAAATTCAACAGAAATGAGTAGAAAGTATTACTTGTCAAAAATTAATATTGACAACGCTTCGGGTAAGAAATTCGAAAGCACTTATATCGAAAGAGTATCATTCTGTTTTAGTAGAAGTCGGACAAGAAAAGTTTATATTTGAAGTAAAAAAACTTACTGAAGCATTCGATCGACCCAATAGAGAAAAAAACCCAGAAAAACATATTTCCTAATGAAAGTTGATGCATGTTTCGAAACGTTCTATCCCCTTCATCAACCCCGTCCTGGGCAAATTAGATTCAGTACCTAGGCCTTTGATCGGGAGATTGGAGGTTTTTTGGAGCGTTGACCCATCCCTTAATTGCTGTTGTTCCCAGGTCCACTCTGACCCGGGGTCGTAGCACCAGTTAGGGTCCCAGTTATGGGAAAAAAGTGAAGCCGCAAACAAAAATCAACTGTACATTTTTATAATAAAATGACAATCAGTACAACGCTAAAAATAATATAAAAATAGATTTTCATAGTAGAATTAACAGAAATAGATGATTGTAAAAAAATATTGACAAATTTCGATAAAAAATATTTAGATTTCGGCAATAAATAAACCATAGAGGTGTTCATATGTCGATAAACAAAGAAAACCAAGGAAGAAGATTTTATGTTTCAAACATTTTCCTTGTAGTTCGTGATGCCACCTTTATTTAACTGCTTGCAGTAAAAAATCGACTGCAAAAGGCAACAACTCTTCTGGAACTGATCTTCAGATTTTGTGTCACAAAAAATAAAATAAAATATTGTTCATTTTTACAGGTCTTTAAAATACCTAATTCTATATCAACTAGTAATGTCAGTGGCTGGGCTTAGATTTGCTGGGTCATCATAATACCGTAGCGTAAAAATTAGGTTTATGCTAAGACATATAAACTTACAACAGATAAAGCAAACTATCGACATTATTCGGATTATTGCCCTCATATTTGTCGTCATATTTATCACAACGTTTCAGCAGTTGTACGCTCCGGCCTTCTTCAGGTGGTTGGAATGCCAAACTGAAACCTTTATTCCGATCGCTGGGGTAGACTGCTATAGTTCCACATGCCATGTCTAATAGATATCAGTTATCAGTTATCTCCTGTGCCATGTGTCCTTGAGGACACATGACACAGTGGATAAAGGCGTTAGTTAGATTCAGTGATAGGGTCCAAACAGTGTGAGTTCAATACCTGGTTAAGGCGGTGGAGTACTTGGAGAGGGGAATTAACAGGAGATAACTGATAATTGACATCCATTAGTCATGGCACGTGGAACTAGAACAGTCTACTGAAGCGATCGAAATAAAGGGTTCAGTTCGACATTCCAACCACCTGAAGAAAGCCGGAGCGTACAATGTCCGGAACGTTGTGATAAATATGGCAACAAAGACAGTAGTCTGAATAATGTAAATAGTGTACCTATTACATCATCTCAGAAATATAGATAGATAACCGATCATGTACCAATTATATATCTATAAAACTAGGTATCTCTCCTAAAATCGTAATACTCTAGGTTTGAATTGAGCCTAAAAAATGAAAACCTTTCTTTAAGCCTTTATTATAGCTTTAATTGAAAGCTAAGTATTACATTTATTATTTGCAGTAAGCAAAATAAGCTGATGCATTTCAAACAGAAATTATATTGATTGGAATCGATGTTCAATTTGCTTTTGCAATGTAACTCTCTTTACTAAAAGAACTTCCAAAGCTAAAACGTACTTTTCTGAGACTTTGAAGAATATTAGCTGATTTAAAGTAGTATTAATCTGATTTGAAACAAATATTATTTACTTTAAGTTTAAAATGCCGTAGAAATGGATTTTTAAGCAAACAGTAGCAGTGTTTTTAACCGACAGTAGCCATGTTTACGTCTTTGACGAGGTGATGACAAATTGCTGTTCTCCGAAGACGTTACCTATAAAACATAATTTAAGAAAATGACTTCAGCTACTTTTTTTAATATATTTTTTAAGTACTCAATAATCCTTAAAATTTAGGAAAATATTCTCACGAATCTAAAATTTTATTGAATTTTAGAAATTTCGGCTTTAAATTTAATATAGTTATCACTCTTATTTTCTGATAATGTCACGTGTGGTGTACTGTATTCACAAAATCGGCACCTTTAAACACTAAAAATATAGAACATTCTTGAAAAACTCTTGGTGTATAACGATTTGTATTAAGCTTTTCAATGTTTCATTGGTAAATATAGTGGTCACTTAACAACAATATAACTATATTACACAATCAAAGTTACGCAGAAATTTAAAAGATTTGAATCTTTATACATTATTACAGTTAAAATTAAAAAAAAATGAAAACATTTCTCGCAAAAATTCATTATTAAGGCAATAGTGTCCTTAATATATCTTATTTCTAAAAGTAATTAAAATATCTTTTAATTAGATAATATGATAGTTTTATATCCTTCTTTATTTTGCGATTCGGAGCAGATTTTCGGGAAATTATTGTTTGAAAAAAAATGAGGATTTATATTTCCGAAGAAGACCTGCTTCTAATAAAAAACAAAAAACTTTGCCATCAAAATTTTATTTCTCGAAATTTTATAAAATTAAGTAAGTGTCGGTAACAGCTTTTTGATCATGATATGCTCTTTTCAAGCGAAAAAGTGACGATACCTATATAAAACATACATTTACTTTGAAAGTATAAAATTATGTACAAAATATCTGTAACTGAAATATCTCGATTTTGCCATTAAATGTTGATACGCCGCTAAACGAAACCAACCAAACATACGTCCTCAGCCAAAGTTTTATATTGATTTAATTTTTAAATTCAAATGCACGGTTTAATACAGATGTAACGAACAATAATTTAAAAATCTTAGAGGGAATTCTGGAATTTAAAATCCATAAATAACTAAAAATAGAGGTTTTCGCAGTATAGGGATAAAAAAAAGGCTATTATCACCCTAGTTGGAGAGGAAGTGATGTGGTTCACGAGACGGCCGCTTAGTGTCGTCACTTCATAGTGTTACAAACGTGGTCAGTCAGCTTCCACGTGTGAAACCTAACAGTTGCTGTTTTACCACGGGCAGGGCCCTTGTCTCGTTCGTATATAGGCTAAATCTGCCTCCCCCCCATATTGCTCGATTATGGAATCCTAAATATTGCTTCTCTGGAAACAAGAATCTCCGGCAGACCCAATTCCCGTTGGGAATTATTACAAAGTAAGACGCTATAAATATCTTTTCACACTGCTTGTTGTGTAGGTAAGTGTTATATTTTCTCGACGTGGAACAAATATAAATATGTACATATATAAAATTCTCTCTCAGAACAAAGTATATAGGTCATTTGTTTTGCTTTTCAGCCATTACGTTCTGTAATGTGTTATGATATCATGCATATAGAAATATTAATAATGGGGAAAATGAAAATTTGAGAAGAAACCTTTCTCTCATAGCACAACCATTAGGTATTTTTTTTTAATTCTGAAGAAATTATATTTACAACATCAAGGCTGAAATATTGTAGTAAAATAAAGCGAACTGTGACCCATTAACAGACCCGCGAGTTCAGATTTTCACAAATGCGCTCTTCCCGAATCAGCTATCTTCCTTGCACTTGTTTACTGTGAGGTACGCTAATCCATATGCCGCACATCCGGGTTGTTCTTTCAAAACAGTAGACAAAAAATCCGAGCTATTCCATCATCCTTTTTCGGTTAGAGACGACGAAATTTGTCTGGGCCAGTGATTCCTTTTATCATTGAACAAATAGTCTTTTTTTTTGTTTTCTCTAGTTAACTTATGCATATATGCTATATCGGCCGTTATTATTTTCGACCTTTTTTCTTTAGCTTATCCCTCACCCCATTCATTAGGTGACAGGCATCCCAGTACTCTAGTGGATGTGGAACACTTTCGCGTTTCGGGTGTGCCTTCGGTAATTGTTACAATGTCTGATCGTGTGCGTTTCCATACTTATTCAATCCCGCATTATGCCACAATTTTAGGATTGCGGGTCATTTTTCTCATTGTCAATACATATTAGGAATAGAAATTGTTTTTTTTATGGCACACCCCCAACATACAAAACCTGTACCTATAGGGACTAGTTAAGATGTCATAGAGAAATTGTAGTATTTTGGTGACTACAGTAAAGAATGGTATGCAAGAAGGTTGCATTATGGTGAATGGGTCATTATCGGACGAGTGGATTTCAATGTTCGTGCAGGAACGACTGCAAAACATTTTTCCCTCCTCTTTTTACAGGCAGAAGGACACAAATGCAAGCTGAGATTTCTTTCTATCCAATAAAATAGACCGGTCCTCGGTTTCATGTGACTCAGTCCCGGTCTGTGTTGTCATGAAGTCAGAACGTTACGTTTGCTTGTTCGAACTGGCTTTTGTGTGTCGACGTCAATTTTTAGTTTGTGCACTTTTTGTCGTATTACTGCTGCTTTACCTTATCACAGTTAATTTCCCTTGCATATATTGTTTGCATGCTTTATATTATTTTTTGCCCTGTCCTTGTCTTCTTCTTGTTATTAATTATTGCAAACTTTGTCAATTCTATTTGTTGGACAGTTCAGTTACTTATTTCGCATTTGACCATGTCTACCTACTCCACAGGGTCAGTGACTGAGAATAGCTAAGTTAAACGTAGGACAGATGAAGACCAACATATCGCTTAGCCCAGCTTTGTGCCATATTTGATCTAATATATTCATCGGTCAATACTAACATTGCGCCAGTAGGATCGTCAGACGCACGCCCTCATTCCTTTTGAAGGTAAGTGGATTTCTTCTGCACACACACACACACACACACACACACACACACACACACACACATAAATATATATATATATATATATATATATATGTATTAATTTGTTGATTCAGCAATCCTGAATTTATTTAATACCCAATTTGTATAGAGTTTCCGTCTTGTCGATGATAGAGAAACTAAAATTTTTTACTTTTCTGCTTTTAGCTATTTGTTATATGGCCTATTTGAGAGACATCTACAAACGAAGTTTATGTAGCCTAATGAGAAAAATGTTTATTTTTTGTCTTCGATCCTTGCGAATTATTTAAAGGAAAACGAATTTAATAGATATACAAAAATAGAAAGGGAGTAAAACAAGGTTTTACCTTCTCTCTGGACTTATTCAAGTGGATTGAAGTCCTTGCCAGGATTCAAGATTAACGGCCACAACGGGATTACGTCTCTATGGGATCAGTTCTGGATCAGGATTTTAGCTATTTCTATATACGTAATCTTGAAAATAATAAATTTAACAATTAAAAAAAAATCCATCTACCTAAAATACGTCAATGCTATCCTTATATTAGTCAAGAATACAGAAGAAATATATCTAATCCAAAAACACGTTCAAAATAATTCTATCCTTAAATTCACATAAGAACTTAATAATAGCAATAAAATTATTTTCCTAGATATATTGATAAACACTAATAACAATAAATTCACTATCTCAACATATAAATAACCTAAATAAATTCGTGCACTATAAGATTGAATGTCCAAATTACTATAAAATAGCAATTGCAAAGAAAAACCTAATAAACCATGCAAAAATTAATTCATCCGCAAAACAGATATTTTTATAGTGGGTTAAAAATATAAAACAAACATTTATTAATAATAACTTTCCTAATTATATTGTTGATGAATAAATAAGATGCTCTATTAATGAAATTTTAATATAAATTAAATAGAATATAATACTTCTTCAACTAACGTCAAACATATTAATTTTTTTATATCGAAGCTAAATACATTCTAATTATACACAAGACGATAATATCCTAACAAAATTAATAAATACTAACATTTCCACCACAGACCCTAGTAAAAAAAACATAATTATATACTACACTAAATCTAGTTATATAATTCATTTCATAATGACTGTTCACCATGAACTGCAGAAAACAACATTGTTTATAAATTTAAATGTCTTCTGGGAGATTTAATAAAATTATGTTGGCCACACTACGACCACGTTGTTTCGGCGGCTGAGTTTTCATCTGAATGAGGCGTCTAACATTTTCAAAAATTTACAACTTCATACCTGTCCACATTTGCAAATCAGAAAAATTCTTGTTGAAAATACATCTAAATTTTTTCACGAAAATAGTAACCATGAACTAAAAATTCTCGAAGCTATTCATATTAAAAATTTGACGCCAAACCTTAATTAAATTAATTATAAATACAGCACAAATGTTTTAAAATGTTCACAGGTGATAGTTTGTACTAACAGTTTTAATAATTATTTCTTACAAAATCTCGACAACACAAGTTGCCTCCCCTGAAGCGTTAGTCAAGACAATCACTGTACTAACTGGCGTTCTTCAGTTCACAAGTAAAAAGAAATTAACTTTCAGATGAACACTGCAATTTTGTCTTTCAAAATGATGAACACTGCAATATTTGTCTCGAAATAAACAACACCCTGATGATGACACTGAACTTTGTCGAAAGTACTCGGAAATAATATGTATTAAAACGGTAATTTTCTCTCTTCCTTTAGTAATGACACCAAAAAGTTTGTCCGTGAATATGAAAAATCCAATTGTAAGTAAGTAAACAAAACTGTCTAAATTATTAAATTAAACATGTCTTAATAATAATAATAATAGTAATATATTGCATGAAACAGACTGTCGCCTCTAAATGTTGACTTCAATGTTCAATATATATATATATATATCGTACAATCAGTACTTAGAGTATATGTGACCGCAGACAATTAATCCACATTATCTTGATAAATATAAAAAATATAATATTGTTCATTGTTAATCTTTGAGATGATGGGATAATTATATTTGGTATTGGAAAACATTACTTTTTCTTAAATAGTATGGGGACGACAGATTCTAACGCAGACAATACCGAGGAACCATTTTTTTCCTGGAAAAGAGAATTCTGGAAGATTTAGTCTACTCACGTTTTTCGTTTCACTTGCTTGGTTTACTTGGCAAGATTAGGTATATATTCACTACTGAACAATTTCTTATCTCTCTCTCTCTCTCTCTCTCTCTCACACACACACATACACACACACACATACATATATATGGTTTAGCTTTCTCTGCTTTCTAAGGAAGAAAAGGTAAATGTTAGCATCAATGAAGTGTTTAGAAATAATGACAGTAAAATGCAGAAAATGAGTCCAACCAGAAGAAGAAATCCTTCGGACGAAACATCGATGCTGAAAGAAATAAATTGGTCGATTTTTTTTTCTTTTTTACTTTCGGCTGCAAAGTAGATTCTATTTTTAACGGTAACAAAAAAACACTTTCAAGTTGTGGGTTTTGCGTAAATAAGGAGAGACGTATTTTGTGTTGTCAAGATGGAATCTTCATGGACACATACATACTTACATATACAGGCACGTAGCTGAGTGGTTCGAACGTTCGTTGTTTGACCATGAAGATACGGGTTCGAATCATTGGTCGATTTGCCGGGAAGGATACTTCTTGATGTTATCGATCTGGAGGCGATCCCATAGTGCAGCAAAACCATAACTTGTGAATGAAAATGGGTAGACGGTGGTTGTGCAAATCATCGTGACCGGGGCTTTGAGCGTACTGGCCTCGCTCTGACTGTTTATCACCCTAGATTGTGCGCTCTTACCAAAAAAGGAAACAAAGAATATTTTCTAGTCGTTGGTTTGGGGTAAATAAGGTCCACTCAGCATAGTTGCAGTAATGGGCTCTGTGGGTATTGAACAAATACAAATGTATCTGAGCAGGCATCTGCAACGTGGATTAGCTAGGTATCTTCGAATACGAGTGGCTGTTCCATTTACATACATTTTTATATACATGCTCACATACAATATAGCTTTCACTAATCATGATGAACTGATGTTCCTTCTAGAAGGTATCGTGTCCTGAGAGCCTACTGGAACTTTTTCTCGCCCCTGAAGCGGAACTCATGCAAATTATCCATCCCTAAAGATGCTGAGAAATTGTCTGTTATCTGTACCGATACAGTAAATACTTTACACATATTGCTATCCCCTACCTTTAGAAGAAACCTGAAATGGAGTAATAGCGCCATATAGGGACTGGAGCTGCACAGTCTTCACTGTCCACTCTCAATAAAGTCTAAAGCCATCTCTTGTGGCCGGAGAATTATATTCCAGCCTACAACCCCTTTCGAAAGCCTCTAGCTTGTCGCAAGACTATCGCTATTTCCATGGAAACTGTTCGAATGAAATACATTTTTTATTTCATCCAGCCCTAAATTTCACGGCTAAGACCGGTCATATCATGCACATTGTAGCCGACCACACTCATTCGATTCGTATTCCCTTGGTAAGATACGTCCTTTTGGGTGATGAATTATTTTTTATTTTTTTAAGGATTTCCCCCCAAGCAAGACGGGGGTGCTACTTACAGAGAGTGGGAGTAAGAGTAAAGAGGCGTTATAGCGGAAAGGATGAAGAGAAGGACGGGGAATAGATCAAGGCACCTGGAGATGTCTTCTCACATTGCATTTGAATAACTGATTATAGCTATCGGGGCAGCAAGTAAGAGGAAGGGAGTTCCACAGACGGTAAGTGCGAGACATGAAACTATTGGAGTAGAAGACAGTAAAATGGTGGGAAAGAGATGGCAACCTAGTAGCACGTTTAAATTCATGCATTTTGGGAGCAGCAAAAGTAGCATGCCGGGAAGCGACGGCACGTCTGTGAGAGAGCGACTGTAGACGAGATGCCAGATCAGGGCCAAACACAGTGCATATCCGTCTCTGGAACTCAAGATGAATAGTAATCACTTTAATCATTTTCTCAAAGACAAAACTTCGAAAATCTCTCTCTTTCTCTCTCTGATCTATCGCTATTTCCATGGAAAGTATTCAGACGAACAACATTCCTCTGTTCCGTCAGTTTCACTCTTCACCGCTAAGAAGCCCCCATGCCACGCATATTCTAGCGCAACGCCATCATTCCTTTCATATTCAACAGGTTAGATGTAAGTTCCTCTCAGGCAGCTTCTTCCTACTACCTTGTGGAACAGACTCTCAAAACGTTAACTCTGCGATCACGACAATCTCATTCTGGGGCACCTCAACCTGCTGTAATAGCAACTTTGTCTCGCTGGCTCATTTACGAGTGAGTAGTCAGTTCGATCCTGGGTATGTGCCCCATACTTTCTGTTGTGTGTCACATTTAAGCAACGCTTAGAAAATCATTTCAGTTTCGATTGAGTAGTGAGTTCGATCCTCACTAGGTGCGCCTTACTTTCGGCCTTGTGCCATATCTAATCTACACTAAGAAAATCTTTTAGGCACTTCGATGCAGAGTAATTTTTAACAAGTTTCTCCTGGTAGAGAAATTTCCGACTAAGTAGTGAGTTCGATCCCCACTAGGTGTCCTGTATTTTCGGCCTTGTTCCAAATCTAGTATACGCTAGGAAAATCATTTAGATACTTTGATACGCTGCAAGGATTAACAATTCTCTCCTGGATGAGCAATAACTACAAAATAGTGAGTTCGATTCTCACTGGGTCTTCCCCACGTTCGTTCTTGTGCCACATCTAATCAGTGGGCACCTCGACGTGGTGTAATGATTAGCAAGCTTGTCTGGCTGGAACAATTACTACTGAGTAATGCGTCTGATCATTACTGGGTACTTCATACTTTCGGCCTTGTGCTACGTCTAAGATACGCTTATAAAATCACCATTACAAACTCATACTTTTACTCTGTACTCCTCTACTGCCAATGGCCCTCGGGGCTTATACATGATCTACCAAGCCAAGAATTAGAGTGGTTTTGGTAGATGATTACGGTCAACAACTTGAAGAGGTCAAGAATGTCTAGACTGAGAATACATCTGCCTGGAGTCTGTTCCGCAAATCATCAGTCATTGGGACGAATCTGAACGAAGCGAATGTAATTGAATGCGAAGGGTGATGAGGATGATTCATCATTGTGCACGTTTCATGGTGGGTTCTAGCTGCAAAGGTCAGGGTTGTTTGCACCAAAAAATGTAGCTCGTCACACCAAATGCCATAAAAATAGCGATAGAAAGGATTGGGAGTTTTCGTCTGTGGGAAAGGAGATATAGGTTGGGAAACGATTCACCACCCACAAAGCGGCACAGAAACTTTTGAACTCTATCAAGACAAGCAAGTGAGGACAGAGCAGCTCATTTACAGATATGACAGCGATACTCCGTTTGCTGGGGGACAACTCAGCTAACAAAATGACGTTGCTGCAACGGTTCTGCAACATTACATACAGATTGCAAGTACATTTGGTTGCAGAATCCCCAGGACGTAACCGTAATGGTGATCTTGCAGATACGTTTTATTTGGTCTATTTAGTTTTATGGCATATCAACCTCAATGGGGTATTTAATGTCGACAAAATTTTTAGGAGAGATTCTTATGAGTAGAATCTATTCTTTGTAAGAAATCAGTTTGGCGATCAGGTTTCATTGACGTATTTTATAAGGAGGGAATTTTGTCAAATGTATTCCTGGTAATATTTTTATTCTAAAAATTTATTGCTTTTTTTTTACTATAAAAATCTATTTATATACTTTCGTAGTGTTTTGACCCCAGTTTTAGGTGTTAACTATTTGCCCATGGCTTGGACCGTAACAGGTGCTACCATACCAGGTCAAGGTGAACCCGGAAACAACAGCAATTAAGAGGTTGTTCCACGCTCCTCACAACCTCCCGATTAGTGACCTTACTGCCGGATGTAGTTTATCGTCATATCCAGGATATGCAGATACGTTGCCTCGTAATAATTTCTTGGAAATATTAGAAAGTGCATTCATCACCTAAATTAATGATTCTGAATAAAAAAAATACGAAAATAAATTTTATGCATTATACACATATTGTTAAATAAAGAAAAATATTCTGATATTATAATTAACTAGTGTGGAATTCTTCTGCTACAGCATAAGTTTAGGGGTAAGTGGCCATTTTGGAGCCAGGAGATGTTTGTTGAAGATATTTCGTCACATCCGTTAGCATCGGAACAGCTGGGCATATCCAGATACGATCCTCTCTGCAACTTGTTCATATCTGGGTCTTTGTCAAGCGTTTTATTCAATAAAAACGACAGGGAAACTAACAATCCGCGTTTAGCGAGACTCGTTTTACGATCGCGTGAGATTCAGTGTTTTGTAAAGACGTAACCCTGGCGCATTTTGTACCGGAAGTTGCGTACAAACTGCTCTGCTGTGGTTTTAAATACAGTGCCCTCACCCGTCATTATTCAGTTTAAAAAAAAATTCTTCTCGTATCTTTCCCATTTCTTCCTGTTAAGTGTTTCCCCTAACCTCAGCACACACTTGCTTCAATTTTCTACACAGCGTTGCATCAATAAATCCACAATGTCACATATACCCCCAATCAAAATGCAACATATCTGCAACGTTGCAAGAGCGTTCATCTTTAGCTGGGATCGAATAGTCCTCCGACTTGCTTTTAATTAAAATATCGATTACGTCTTACCTATCCTTTTACAAGGAGACAGAACGCAATTATGTCCCATGACTGACATGACGGTTGCTTCATGACGTATACAGTGACCAAAGCGGCAGTCGTTTTTCCAGTTCGTGGACAGCAACTAAACGAGAAGATTGCTGATTTCTAGCCTGGACCAAAGGGCCCTGAATGAGGCTCAATCTATTTCCCGAAGCAGCTTCAAGCACATGGTGCCGTTTCCATATTAGGAAATAAAATGAATCCGGTGTCATAAAAATGGCTTTACCAGGTCAATGTTATCCCAGGAAGTTGGTAAACATTTTCGGCAAGTAATTTTAATCTTCCTTTTGTCGTTGTGCTATAAACTTACTGTCGGGGTAGTATCATTGGACAGGAGGCCATTCTATATAGTACTGCTTGATTTTAACTCCTACTGAAGGTAGATAAGGAAAACGAGAAGAAAAGACTAAGCATCGATTGTAAGAAGACGGACTTCATGTTTGTTAGCAAAAGGAACATCCGAACATGAAAATTACAAATTGGGGATAACAAAATCAAACAAACACAACTAGTTAAATATCTGGGAAGTATTTTAACAGAGGACGAAGTGTACGATATGCAAATTCGAAGACGCATTAGGATGACGAAAAATGCCTTCCAAAAGCTAAGTAAAGTATTAAGAAACAGGGAAATCTCGTTAGAAACAAAGAAAAATGTGATGAACTATTACGTATTTTCAGTCCTCCTACATGGTAGTAAATGGTGGGAAATTTTCTCAAAGATGAAGTAGAGACTTGATGCAACAGAAATGTGGTTCTACAGAAGGATGCTGAGGATACCATGGACCGAACATTTGAGCAAGGATGAAGTTGTAGAGAAAATGGAAGCAAAATAGAAAAAATATAATTAGCATCTGAAACAGATAGTTGGAATTTCTAGGGCACATAATGAGAAAATGGAGTTTGGGAAATCTGATACTGACAGAAGAGATTGTGGGCAAGAGTGACAGAGGAAAACAACGCATGAGCAAGTTGTTGAGCTTGAGTAAATAGACGGCGGAACAGGGTTTAGGAGCGATAAAAAGGCCATTAAGCGCTACAAAAGAGACGAAATTGTGAAGAGCCATGATCGTCTACATCCTGAAGGGAATACGACACATAAAGAGATGGGTCGTAAACTGGTGTTTTACGTTACATTTTATAATACCTATTTTTTCTTTACGACTCAGGATCACTAAGGTCTTAATCACTTCTGGCTTTAGCTTCTGGGAGGTTGGTTTGCTACTTTGTTCCAGCTGATAATCGATTCGACAATCCGATGTCGGTTTTTCCTAGACCATATTATATATATATATATCTGGATAAGTTCTATCCGACAAAGTGTGCCAGACGGCTGAAACATAACGGAATCGACCGCACTTGTCGAATTACAACAGTATTACAAATAAATTCTGCACAATAATACGTCGACAATAACACGAGTGAATATTGCTGACAACAAATTTGTTGTCAGCAATATTCACTAGTGTCGCTATTGTGAATACTAGCTGCAAAAATATGGGAATCACTGGTTTAGTTAAGTTCTTTTTACTTCTGTCTGGCAAAGTAATTATTGCTGGGGACCTGTATGTTTCAGTGAAGTTTCATTTCTGACGATTTCATTTGACGTTTGTTCTCTGACGACTCTTCCTGGCGACGTTTTCTGGCAACGTTTCAGACGACTGGCGTCAACGTTGGGCAACTGGCTGGCGAATACCTCCTGACTCGCCCCAACTCTCCAACGGCTAGCGACTAGTGCACAAGGGAATAAATAGCGGATTCTGCCAAATACCGGCAACACCACTCATAATACTTCCTGTCTGCTCGATTAACCTTGTGCCACATCTAAACTACGCTAAATCACCATCCATCGATTCCGACCACGTGATTTCCCGCAGGCGGTTTTAATTAACACTTTGGAACTTTCTGTTTCGACATCAACCATCTTTTGAGGATTCATCTATTTCCTTTACACACGCATTTGCCGCGACGTTTCAGCTTTGACGATTCTCGACCTTGTAATAATCTCAAATCTGCAATATCCTTCAGTTTCCATATTGATAAAATACTAAATCTACTTTAGTTTTCTACTCTAGAATTAACTGTGACAACGAGAGAAATATCTGAATCAGTTTCTAATGTTTGTAATAATAAGAAAAAGGGCCTAGATTATTTTCTGTTAATTCAACCCAAATAATGTAAAATTACTTACTGCAAATATTAATTCACCCAAAGAAATTATAAATTAGATCAAAGTTTGTTTCTTTTTTATTAAATTTTTGGTACTCTTTGGAAATTATGAATTTTAAATCAAAGTTTTCTCTGTTTCTTTTATTACATATTTGAGACTCTTTTGAAATTATAAATTTTTTCTTTTATTAATAAATTTGACAGCTTCCTCACCATATTCCCTGTCCGAGAATCAAAGAAAACGACCTATGTATTTGTTTTTTTTTTCAGATTTTATTTTTAACTCCTCTGAAATATTTTGCAAAAACAAACATAACAAATTTACACATCACTTATTTCGATAAACGCATTACTTTGCTACTTACGTAAATAAAAGTGATAGTTGGCATAGTATAAGTGACAGATGGCTATATAAAAAGGCAATGTTAATTATTTTTCTGATAATTTGTTTATAATTCTCTGACTATTGTTTGTGTCGTGTGGCAACAGTAAAATGATGCACTAAAATAAGTAACCATCTAACCATTTTAAGTTATCTGAACCTTGATGCCAATAAAATGAACATGTTTTAATTTATTTTATTAATCATTTGGGTATTTTCTGTTAATTTACCCATAATAATGTAAAGTTACTTATCGCAAATATTAATTCATCCCAAGAAATTATAAATTTTAAATCAAAGTTTGTTTCTCTTTTATTAAATTTTTGGTACTCTTTGGAATTTATGAATTTTAAATCAAAGTTTTCTCTGTTTACATATTTGAGACTCTTTTGAAATTATAAATTTTAAATCAAAATTTGTTTAGTTTGCCTCGGAACAACTCCAACCCCAAGAAATAAAATTATCAAAAATCAGGGAGTTATTCCCAAAGTGCGTATTATATTCGAGGTTCTTGCAAGGAATTTTTTTACAATCTAAAAAAAAATATATATATATATATATATAAATTCTTTTTATTCCGGGGTGAATGAATATCTTGGGGGTGAATTAATAGAAACTATCCAAGGATTTATTCAACAAACTTACTTTTTTTTCACCTTTTAAGATAATTTCGTAAAGAAATATTTCCGATTTCGCTGGAGAAAAATGTCGCTGCGTGAAATGTTAGACATCAGTAATGAAAAGCGTGAACGATAAGATTCTATAAGAATTACTAATATTCTTTAATTTATTTACTGTATGTCCGCTTCTTAAAGTTCTTTTTTTAGAAGCTGAGATTATATTTATTTTACGTTTTATTTAAAGGTAAACATTGATGTTTTTCTGCTGATTTCAGACTGAATTTTGACAAAGGAGACATAAATTCTTTCCGTATTAACAGGATGAATTTTGACAAAGGAGACATAATTTCTTTCTTTACTAACAGGATGAATGAAAGAAAAAAAAAGTTATCGACTCAAAAATGGTTATCTATGGAGAAAGAGAAGTAGAAAAAGACCTGTGATATGATTTTCAAGAATTTCCCAATGATGCCACGAGCTACGGTCGTCTCCCAAGCCTATGATATCAAGAAAGTACCACGTTTGACAAATCACTCATAATAGGATTCGAATATGTCTCGCCCTCTCGCTTCATATATACACATCACAAAATGCAGACACAAAAACATTTTACTACGTTACGTAAAAGTCGAAAATGAAGAAAAATAAAACAATACAAATAAATAAAGAAAAATAAATAAATAAAATAAATTAATCCAAACCAATAAGTAAATAAATTAAGTAAACAGTAAACAAATTACGAATCCACAATTAAACACAATTAAACGTAAGAATAACAACCAACAACAAATAATAAATTAATAAATAGCGTATAAAAATATAAAAGTCAACAAACAATACTATAAATTAGCAACAAGAATGAATCCTGCTCCACAATTATTTCCACTTAATAGCCCTTAGAAAAATTCGAAACATAATCGTTAACGCGTACCCAAATAACCCTTAGAATAATACAATAGGTCTACCAATAATGTACCACAGACTAGCATATATAAATGGTCGAGCTAAAACAATGCACATGACGATTGCTTTTAAGCATCAAACAGACATTTTCCGTGGGGTGTTAACTTTACTGTACACTTTTTATTTACACACTCTATGATATTGAGCATTTTGACCCATAAATATGGTATACCTTAAAACTATATTTTATCTCACAAACACGCAGATATATACTGTATATATATATATATATATATATATATATATATATATCAGGTGTTCCAAAATAATGTATGCACTCTTTGAATCGTTATAACTTATTCAATTTATGTATTTTGATTTGTAAATAAGATTAATACAAGAGAAATAATACACATTTAAAGAATTTGAGAGGAAAATATACAAAAAGCATAGAAAATTAAGTTTAACAAGATAAAAGCTACTTGGGGAAATGGCAGAATGTTCATATAATGATGAGTTCACATCAAGTACTCATACTGGATGCCGTTCTGTTCAATACACTTTTCATATCTTGAAGAAATAGACCTACAAACGTCCAGTATCATTTCCTATGGTATTTGAGCACATTCTTCTTCAATTGCTACTCTTATTTCAGCAGTTGTTTCAAGTTTCCTGCTGTAAATGTTGTCTTTTAGACCCCCCCCAAGAAAATCCAAGGGTGTCAAATCTGGTGTTCTAGGAGGGTATTCAACTGTTCCTCTTCTTCCTAATCCATCTGTTTTGCATATTTTCATCCATATAAGTTCTCAAATCACGGTAATGTATTATTAACTATTAACATTTAAAGAGTGTATACATTATTTTGGGACTCCATATATATATATATATATATATAGGAATAAAACAGAGGTAAAACTTAAATGAAACTGCGTGTTTCGTTGTCTGATGGATATTATCAAGGCAAATGTTTAGAATTTTATTTTTATAAAATAAAGTATTTATAAACGAAAGAAAAATATCGTCAGGTTTCTTTTTAAATTCAATTTAAGTACGCTCATAAATATGCATCAGTTAGTCTGATGTATATTTATCATATCATAAACTTTATTAATTTAAGCATAGTACTAGATTGGTGCTAAGCTGTCATCCTTTTCTAGTTGAAATGTCTTGATACAACCGTAAGTTCTATGCTAAGAGTTTCTCCTTTCGCACTTCGCGTTTGTGAAACTCTCTTCCGGCTTCTTGCTTTCCAATCAACTTTGATCATCAAAAATTTAAATGCAACGTCAACCGTTATCTTCTGTCTACTTACATATCGTTCTTTTATTGTCTTCTCTCGTTGCAGCATATTTTTCATTTATTCTTTAACACTCAGTAACCACTTGCGTCTTAATGGGTTTGTTGCCTTGCGACAGATGATTTGATCGTGCTGGCCTTGTTCATCATTTGCTTACGTCATATTATTTGCTTTCTTTCTGCGGAAACTCTAAGTATGGCCTGACAGGTATAGTTTCAGTTTAAGCCGTAGTTTGGCTCTGTGTTTGTTGAATAAACATAAAAGTGTTTGAGCATGTGACTCTAACAGGAAATCTCTGGTCTCATAAGCAAACAGGCATACACGAAAAACGAGAGTCCAATCATTAGAAACGCTCATATTACACGTTCTCTTACGTGGAGATTTAGCATTCAGTGATCGAACAGCCAGTGCTCGTGTCGCTTGAAATTTATAAAATGTTTCAGTTAAAAGATTTTGTTGGGAAAAGAAGTAGCTTGAGCACAGTGTTATCACTCTTTGCAATATACATAGAAATTAGTGTCAAACGTCAACATTTATATATATATATATATATATATATATATATATATATATATATATATATGAAGAATATATACTCTTAAGGTGTGCTATATTTATGGGATAAAGTACTCAATAGCAGAGATAGAACGTGTGTAAATATAAAAGTGAACATTGAAGTCAAAACTTAGAGGCGACAGGCTGCTTCATGCTAGACGCAATCGTCGTGGCCTGACGATTGCGTCTAGCATGAAGCAGCCTGTCGCCTCTAAGTTTTGACTTCAATGTTCACGTTTATATTTACACACACACACACACACACACACACACACACACACACACACACACATATACATATACATATATATATATATATATATATATATATATATATATACTATCTGAAGACTTCAGATGGGAAGGAAAACTCATGACAGCTTAAATCGGTCATTATATTGCATGTGTCTGCCGAGATGCGTGTATTGACTGTGATCCAGAGAAGTTAAACTCCGCGATAATAACACATGAGGCCTGTCGTTTGGAGTTTCCGTGGCAAGTCTTTTTTTATCGATAGATCCAAAACGTGGATGGCCTGACACAAGCCTTTCAAGCCTTTACCACTTGAAACAAATCATTGTGTTGGTTTTCTAACAACTACATCTAATTAGTTCCACACATATCCGATACTACGAAATACTCTACGAAACAACATTAACTTCATCTTGGCACTTGGAATCTACGAACTCTCCAGGACAACAACTCGGCACCAGAAAGAAAAACAGCTCTGGTCGCATTGGAGCTAAAGAAGACCAACATTGATATAGCTGCACTGATAAGTAACCATCAGTCGACTACCTGAAACGAGAAAGCAAAATAAGACATCTAACAGTGTTCCTGCTGCACTTGGGTACAATACATTCTCCTGTACTGTTTGTCGTCTTTTGTGAAATTCTCGATCTGGTCTCAAATGTCATGCCTGTAATAGGCATGCAGATAATTAGTTCGTGGTCGTCGGAACCTCATACGTCGAACTCGACGGGAAAATCCATCATATATACTAGCAAGTATAATCCGTCTTTGACCGGGTCTTTCATTACTGGGAATTTTGGGGTGTGCTTCGGAATTTTCAGGTGGCCCGACTTTAAACTTAAACAGCAGTTTAAGTTTAAAGTCAGCCCACACGAAAATCAATATTAGTAACAACATTTGGGTGCAACTGAGGCACATCCCCAAATGGGGGTTTAACAATTTGAATGGTCGGAGCGGCCCTGAGAAGGGAACTGTATAATAATAAATTATATTATTATAATAATTAAAACTATTTAATTTTATTAAAGTTTTTATGAAAGATATGTATCCATAAACAGATATTAAATAGTAAAACGTTGCTGAGAGTTATAATGGACAGGAAGTAGTGGAGAGGCATTGTCGCCAAAATTTGGACTCAAAACCGGCACTGATGAATTATCTATCAAATAACAAAAAGAATTCATCGAAATTGGATGAAAACTGTGGAAATGCGTAAACAACATCCAATCACACACACACACATACATACACACGCATTTTGAGAATTATAGATATAATAATAAATAGATAAAGTACGATGGGTAAATTATCGCCATTTTATACATTTAATTTCGCGCATGCGCGTTGTTTTTTATTTATTTTGTCGACAGCACAGTATAGCATCAGACATGGACACACATATAGACGCATTCAGTTACATTACTGAATATTAAATTCCCCCACACACCAGAATCGGTGTGTTGCAGAATCATACAGCATAATCTCTTATCCCCCATTTAGTTTAATTATGACATTACATCTTCCAGCTAGATTAAACATGGCCATATATCTACCAGCCAAATTAACATGACCTTATATCCACAAGCTAGTTAAATGATGACCTTATATCCATCAGCTGGTTTAAATATGACGTTATATTATATAATGATGACCGTCTGTCCACCAGCTAGGCCAAACAAGACCTTATGTCCACCATCCAGGTTAAACATGACCTTATGCCTACCATCCTGCTTAAACATGACCTTATATCCACCATTCTGTTTAAACATGACGTTATGTACGCCATCCTGTTTAAACATGACCTTATATCCACCAGCTACGCTAAACATGACCGTATATCCCCCAGCTACGTTAAAAGTGACCTTATATCCATAAGTCATTTTAAACATGACCTTATATACACCATCTACGTTAAACATGATCTTATATCCCCCAGCTACGTTAAACATGACCTTGTATCCGCCAGTCAATTTAAACATGACCTTATATCCACCAGTCAATTTTAAAATGACCATATATACCCCACCTGGTTTTAATATGGCCTTATGTACCCTAGCCCGGTTAAACATGACCTTATGCGCATCAGCTAGGTTTAACATGGCCTTATATACATTAACTAGTTTAAAACCACTTTATATACACCACCTGGTTTAAACATCACCTTATATCCATCAGCTACGTTAAACATGACCGTATATCCACCAGCTACGTTAAACATGACCTTATATTCACCAGCTATATTAAACATGACCTTATATCCACCAGTCAATTTAAACCTGACCTTATATCCACCAGCTATATTAAACATGACCTGATATCCGCAGATCAATTTAAACATGACTTTATATACCCTAGATGGTTTAAACATGACCTTATGCCCACCTGCTCGGCTAAACATGACCTTATGTGCACCAGCTAGTTTAAGCATGACCTTAGGTCCATCATCTCGGTTTAACATGACCTTAAGTCCATCATCTCGGTTTAACATGACCTTAGGTCCATCATCTCGGTTTAACATGACCTTATATACACTTGCTAGGTTAAACATACCCTTATATACACCAGCTACTTTAACCATTACCTTTATATTCATCAGTTACTTTAAACATGACCTTATGTGCACCAGCTAGGTTAAACATGACCTTATATACAGTAGCTAGTTTAAAAACCACCTTATATCTGCCAGATAGTTTAACCATAACCTTATATCCACCAGCAAGGCTAAACATGACTTTATATCCTCCACCTAGTTTAAACACGACCTGATATCCACTAGCCAGTTTAAACATGACTTTATATCCACCAGATAGTTTAATCTAGTTTTGAATCCGACGAGGCAGCGTATAGTAAATATTTAGGGACTCATGAGTAGGGCGCCTTCCGTAGATTAGATTCTCTCATTAAATATTGCAACCAGGTTTCTTCTTCGTTGATAGCAACACTTTCATAGCTTTGTACCAGACTAGATAATATTTGCGAAATATATTATAATCATTCGGAATACGTATTAGTAACAACACGCCTATTGTACGAATATTACACAAGAGTAGAACAATTCGAATGATACGGTTGCGACTTCTCACCGGATTCATTTAACCAGAAGATCAAAGCGACGGTGAGAACACTAGGAGATCTGCCAGGATATCTTAATCAAAACAGTGCCAGATAAACAGATGTCGCTATATTGATGGCAGACAGATAGGAAACTGTAGCTAATTTTAGACAGTGTTGTGAAGAAAAGTGAGGAAAAAAAGGACAAACCCACACTTGCATGAAAATAGAATTGTTTCCGCGTTTCCAAGCGGGACAAGGAGTGTTGTAAGAATTGACCACGTCAAAATCAAGCAAGTGGAAAAATTTAAATAGCCGAGCAGTATTGTACTTATCGTGGTTGTTTTATCACAACATTTCGGCGACATAGTTATTGTGATTTCACTCTCTGGGCCAGTCAATGTGTAAATGGTCCCAGTCTTCTCCTTCATCTGTGAGGAAATTGTTCAGCATTCGCTGCCATATACGATAAAGGATTGTAATTTATCACTTTTTTTTTGTTTGTTTCTAACGATCTATTTCTATTTTTTTTTTACGAATGTTTACCCAATACAAGTGTTGTATAAAGGGGTCTGGAGAGCTCTTGAGCGACGGTGTCAATTTGATAATAAACTTACATCTTCACTTCTGGCCGTTGATAAATTGTTGTTTTGAGTTCAGAGACAAAAGAACTTCAATGCAGGGAATTTTAACTCAACTAGTTTATTAACGTTCATATCAATATGTTCTATCTATCCAGTGAGGTCGCTCTCTCCCACTGGAGAACACATGAAAGAAAACGCGTCTACAATATTCGACGGTTAAGAAACAACTCACTGAAAAACCTTTCTCTCTCTATATATATATATATATCATTCCCATGCTGGCTCAGTCAATCAAAATCAACTTCCTTATTTTGGCTTGCATACGACCTCGAAGGTCGACCTCAGGATATCTGAGCAGAGATATAGTTCCTCTAAAAAACAATAATCTGCTAAACTATTATTTAACACAAGGCCCAAGAGCCACTCAATGTAGGAGTTTACGCTGTGGAATTGTTTTAGCGTAGGAAAGGACAAACTTTAGGAGCATAGATCTGAAGTAGGAACCGGAAACCCAATCCTAAACAGGAAATCAGTGATAAACCTCTATCCATTTTAATAGAGCGGGTAGGATTGTGAACCGAACGATGGGTAAACTATCTACTCTTGTCTCTTAATATATTACATAGTTTTTGAAAGGCATATTTCGCTATTCCAAAGAACCTTTGGTTTTCAATTTACAAAATGACCACGTCAAAATGAAGCAAGTGGAAAAAAATAAATATCCGGGAAGTATTGTACTCATTTTAGTTGTTGTCGCAACATTTCGGCAACAAAGTTATTGTGAGTTCAATCCCTGGGTCAGGCAATGTGTAAATGGTCTCAGTGAAAACTGGCAAGCAATAACGAAACAGAATTTTTAAAAAAAAGAAAAGAAAGAAGTGATATCCCCAGACATAGGCAGTAGAACAAAACAGTCTATCCCCATAGATTAAATAAAGGTTTCAGTTCAGAATTCCTTGTAGGGATTATCTTGTCTAGTTAGTGTCTTTAGTCATACGCGACAATAATCTAGTGGATTAAAGCATTGATACGATGGAACAGTAATTGGTAATTGTTAGTTCAAACCCTGGGCCGGAAAGAATATGCTCCTAGTCAGTGGAAACGGCGAGTAATAACAGAGCAGTAGTAATGTTAAGAACTCAGACGAGATATGCCTAGGTTTGGTATATGGTTTGGTATATGGTATGGAACGAGAACAGTTTACCCCTATAGATTAAATAAAGGGTTAATTTCAGAATTAGGTTACTCAGATCGATATACACTTAATGAAGGCCCGAGAGCACAATGGCTGAAACTGTGGCAGACATGATGAGGCAGAACCTGGGACGAGCACAACTGGTTGCGACTTGCCTTTTCCCCGCCAAAAAAGACTCTGGGCTCACCCTCTAGATTCTCAAGTATAAAGCAACATACATTCAAGCACTTGAAAGGCACTCCTATGAAGAAAAAAAAGCACTTACCGCTCTGCCGTAATCCGTCCTCGGCCAGATAACGTAAAAGAATAAGGGGGGACTTGCATTGCATTTTCATGCAATGAATATGCAATGCATTATGGGACAGAGACGCAATGAATTATGGGATCGCATGAAGACGCGAGCGATTATGGGTATATGGACAGATATAAAAGCAACTAGTTTTTCCCAGTGGGTAGGCTTGGAGTGACGTTCACGGCTGGCGACTGGAAAAGTCTGTTCGTGCGATTTTGAGACAGAACTCAAGAAGGAACGACTAGAGGTTGGAATACCAGTTGGGAGAGCTTGAATTTACTCGCTGGTTGCTGTTTTCTTTTTATTTCTCCACAGAAACCCTGTGATAACAATAAATATTTAGTCCAAATATAGTGTAAATAATGATCACACCTAGAAATTCAGACAGGAATTATCTGGGAAATATTTTATAATATAAATAACAATGTGGGACTGAAATTGAAAGGTTCTTTTGAATAGCGAAAGATGCCTTTCAAAAACTATGTAATATATTAAGAAACAGAAGTAGATAGTTACGCCTATCGTCCGGTTCACAATCCTCCTCGCTCTATTAAACTGGTGGAGTAATGGATAGCGGCTGGGATTGAAGAATCGGAGATCCAAGTTCGAATTCCAGTCGAATCCATTATATTCACGTACGTGCTAATAACCTTATGAATCCTCTTCTTCTCCAGTTCTGCTATTTACCGAGCTATGGTATAGCTGGGTAAATAGCAGCTATTTACCGAGCTATGGTATAGCTGGGTAAATAGAAGCACATACCTGGTTCTATAGCCTTGGATGGCAACTACTCTACCGCAGAAAGAAATGGCTACCTACTGTAGGAAAAATCTGCCTGGTCAGTCATGTATCGAAAGATACATGATCGCCTAAGCGTGTATCACATAACACATAACTGAATGAGATGTTTATCCCTGGTTTGCTGTTAGGATTTGGTTTCCTGTTCCTACTTAATATACTTCCAACACTTGTCCTTTCCTACGCTAATTCCACAGTGCAACCTTCTACACTAAGTGGCGCGTGGGCCTTGTGTTAAATAATAGTTTAGCAGATTATTATTTTTTAGAGGAAGTATATCTCTCCTCGGACATCTTAAGGTTGGCCTTCGAGGTCAGATGCAAGCCAAAATAAGGAAGTTGATTTTGATAGGTTGACCCAGCGTGGGAATGATGTATAAAGAGAAAGGTTTTTCGGTGAGTTGTTTCTTAACAGTCGAACAATGTATAAGTGTTTTCGTTCATGTGTAAAACCGCTCCCCAGGGGAGAGAGCGATCACGCTGGATAGATAGATAGATCATGTCGACATAAACGTTCATAAACTAGTTAAGTTAAAAAATCTCTGTGTTGAAGTTCTTTGATCTCAAACAACAATTTATCAACGGCCAGGAGAGAAGATATAACTTTATTATCGAATTGACGCTGTCGGTCAAGAGCTCCCCAGCACTAGGGGCTGTATAACACTTGTATTGGGTAAACAGTAAAAAAATAGAAATAAATCGTTAGAAGCAAGGAAAAAAGTGATAAATTTCAATCTTATATCGTATATGGCAGCGAATGCTGGATAATTTCCTTACAGATGACGAAAAGACTTGCAGCATCATAAATCGATTTCCCCGGAAGAATGTTGAGAGTAAAATGGACGGAACATTTAAGTAACTAGTAATTGTTTTTAGAAAAAATGTAAAGAAAAAGACACTTGTTTTTAGAAACAGAAAAATAGAGCTTCGATATATGAGGAAAGAGGGCTTAACGATTTTGTTACTTACAGCACATAATAGGGGCAAGAGAAACATTGTTAAAAACCTTGTAATCTAACAAACTGTAAAATAGAAGAGAAATCCAAGATAGAAATAAAACGCTAAAAATATATAAGAAACGTGGGAGGTCTTTGATCGCACACGTTCTGAAGAGACACGGCATATAAAGATGCCCCGTAGAAACAAAGGCAACAGAAAATGGAAGAAAAATTCATTGAATATTAATCAATAAAAAAATGCAATGACGTATTTTGTGAGGATATCAATATGGAAGTTTCAAACGAAATCCTGTAAATATTTTCGAAAAAAAGAAAACCCCGAATTAGTGAAGCTTACCAAAATCCTATAAAGAAATACAGATTGAAAAAAAAATCTTTTCATTATGAAAAGTTGTGTTATAAAGGGGGAAATTTCGGCAAAAAGGAAGGAAAAAATATACATAGGAATATATATATATATATATATATATATATATATATATATATACATATATATATTACTGGTAGTTTCTCCCAATGAAAATGGCTATATTTTATTTTTATACGCAGGGAATCATTGCTGCAAAGATAATCTTTTTTCTTCTTTCATTGAAGCAAGAAAAAACTTCCGATTCTTTTGTAGGAAGTTAATATTTTCTGTAAGAAAAGATAAAGAAATGCGGATTTGGTTTTCATGGATGATAATTTATTTTGTATTTGTTTCGAAATACGCCTCGATGAAAAAATCTACAAAGTTCTGTTTCTATAAAATTTTCATTAAAAAAAGTTTTAAAACCAAGACATTGTTCAGGAGTGAACCGTGTTCAAGATCTAAGATGTCAACGTGATATATGAAAGTTTGTTTTACTAATTATACACCAAATGCAAGTCATTCGATGAAGAGGTTTGCTAAATCAAGTTGTTGCACGAACGTAAGAGAACGAGAGAAGATGTGCAGTTTATGAGGATATGTAACCAATAAATCTTTAGATTCTGATCATGAAGAGGTTAGATATTAATTCTTGAAGCACCCTCTTTGCAATCGGTTCCAATGAAAAGTGGTCTTGGGAAGAAACTGTCCTAATATCTGTTCTTCTATTGTCCTCTCTCACTAATAATATTTTCCTTTTTTTTCATATTCATATACTGTTGGGGCGCACCCACCTTCACAGCCACAATAGACTGATCCTATTATTATAAATAGAACAGTAGTTCTAGAGACTGTGAGTAGTGTAGCAGTGTACGCAGTCTCTGACTGTGCGCTGCTCCTGTCGAACTCTCTGCTTTGGCAGAGAGGAACCCGGACGAGGCTTTGCCGCAGGGCAAAGTGTCGTCCGGGGAGGTAGACAGTCCCTGAACCCGTTTATACGGGTTCTAATGGGCATATTTTTGGCCGAGCCTACGGGCTCGGTAAGCCCACATTAAACCGGCCTTGTGCCACATTCGACCCACGTGGGAGGGTTGTTAAATACCGTAGTGTAGCAGTGTACGCAGTCTCTGACTGTGCGCTGCTCCTGTCGAACTCTCTGCTTTGGCAGAGAGGAACCCGGACGAGGCTTTGCCGCAGGGCAAAGTGTCGTCCGGGGAGGTAGACAGTCCCTGAACCCGTTTATACGGGTTCTAATGGGCATATTTTTGGCCGAGCCTACGGGCTCGGGGAGCCCACATTAAACCGGCCTTGTGCCACATTCGACCCACGTGGGAGGGTTGTTAAATACTGTAGTGTAGCAGTGTACGCAGTCTCTGACTGTGCGCTGCTCCTGTCGAACTCTCTGCTTTGGCAGAGAGGAACCCGGACGAGGCTTTGCCGCAGGGCAAAGTGTCGTCCGGGGAGGTAGACAGTCCCTGAACCCGTTTATACGGGTTCTAAATGGGCATATTTTTGGCCGAGCCTACGGGCTCGGTAAGCCCACATTAAACCGGCCTTGTGCCACATTCGACCCACGTGGGAGGGTTGTTAAATACCGTAGTGTAGCAGTGTACGAGACGCAGTCTCTGACTGTGCGCGACTCTTGTCGAACTCTCTGCTTTGGCAGAGAGGAACCCGGACGAGGCTTTGCCGCAGGGCAAAGTGTCGTCCGGGGAGGTAGACAGTCCCTGAACCCGTTTATACGGGTTCTAATGGGCATATTTTTGGCCGAGCCTACGGGCTCGGGGAGCCCACATTAAACCGGCCTTGTGCCACATTCGACCCACGTGGGAGGGTTGTTAAATACCGTAGTGTAGCAGTGTATCAGTAATGGTGCTCTGCTGTCGAACTCTCTGTTTGGCAGAGAGGAACTTGGACGAAGCTTTGCCGCAGGGCAAAGTTTCGTCCGGGGAGGTAGACAGTCCCTAAACTCGTGTATACGGGTTGTAAATGGGCATATTTTTGGCCGAGCCTACGGGCTCGGTAAGCCCACTTTAAACCGGCCTTGTGCCACATTCGACCCGTGTGGGGGGGTTGTTAAATATCGTAGTTTAGCAGTGTAGTGCAGTACAGAGTGAGACTTCTGTAGTGATCAGTTACACTTCCGTTTCTCGACCGGAAGATACCTTTGGACTTTATTACTATTACTTATTGTTACTACTAACCTACGTTCGTTCTACTACTAATCTCTCTGATGTAAATACCTCTCTGAATATACCAGTATTTTTCCCTACGACTGTGTTTGTTCGTTATTACCATATACTCACTTGGAAACACTCAACATCTCAACATATACACAGCAACTCCTTAAATGTTAGTGGCTTTATTGTCATGTTTGGAGTGAAATGATTCTTCTCTTTTTTTTTACTAATATTCACCGAATACAAGGCCCAAGATACATTTAATCTAGATGATTACTAAATGAGGTTATTGTATCAGCTGTTGTATAGCACCTTTGTTTTTGGAGTAGTCTTTAGGTGACGGTCTTGATTCACTCATATTCTGCATTCTTTTTTCTGTCATTTTCCGGCGGGATGATGGCAGATTTTTTTTTTAGTTCGCAGACAAAAATGGAAACTTCAATAAAAGGGAATGTAAACTTATCTATTTTATTAAATCGACGTGCATATTTCTAACTAGCCAGAGGTGTCGCTCTATCACCCCCACTGGGGAGCAAGTTCCCCGAGACACGAAATAACCACGTCTGATCTCTTCGACGTGTAAAGCTTAACTCACTGAAAACACTTTCTATCTCTAACATTCCCACGTTCGACTCGGCCAATCAAAACCAACTTCCTTTATTTTGTCTACCAGCTGGCCCTAAGGTCAGCCTCAGAAGATCTACCAAATAAACTACCACTAAAAAATAATAGTCTGGAACTATTATTTAACAATCCTTAACTAAGGATAAGAAAAATTAATTTATGAATTTAATTTCAACTATATTATATTTAACATGAGGTAAGAATTGCAGTATATGAGGATATGTAGGAAAGATAATTCTAGATTAAAAGAAAGTAAAATTGTAGTGATCGGGAAAATATCCTCTCAGGTGACTGTTCCTCAACGTTGCACTTCTTGAAGAGAAGCTGTCCGAGTCTAACTTCTTTCTAAATAATTTGATACGGAAGAAATGGGGATGATTCCCCCCACCCAGTATACGTGAAATGGTGGGTCTTAGCTGTGAACGTCTGAACTAGGGGAACTAATAAATACAACTCGTCAGATCAAAGATCAGCCTAACCAGAACAAAGTATGGAGAGACAGAAAAATGTGAAGAATAAAGGAAAGATTGTTGGCCTGCTATACAATATTGATCTTCTTATATAGCAGAGAATAGTAGGCATATCTCTCACTGATGTGCGGTCCTGTTATATTCTAATATATATAATATATATTATATATATATAATATAAATATATAATATATGTGAATATTGTTAATATTCTGTTAGGAATAAAGGAAAGATTGTTGGCCTGCTATATAATATCTATTCTCTTATATAGCAGCGAATGGTAGACTTATCCATCACAGATGTGTGGCTCTGTTATATTCTAATATATATATATATATATATATATATATATATATATATATATATATATGTGTGTGTGTGTGTGTGTGTGTGCGCGCGTGTGTGAATATTGTTAATATTCTGTTTGGAATAAAAGAAAGATTGATGGACTGTTATATAATACCGATCCTCTTATATAGCAGCGAATGGTAGACATTTGCCTCCCAGGTATGTGCTTCCTCACAGAAGTGTGGTTCTAAGGAAAAGATGCTGAAAATATCTTAGATGGACTAAGCAACCAATAAATCTTAGCAGAATTTTTTAATAATGATTTTCAGTCTGTACAAGGCCCGTGGGCCACTCGAAATAGAGGGTTACAGAGTAACAGGCAGAGTTTATGTTTGGAGATAGCAGTTAACCCTAGACTTGAACAGGTTAAGATTGTAGTGATCGGGGAAGCAGCTTCTTGGAAGTCGATTTCACAATGCAGTGGTTCGTGAGAAATTGATGCTGAAGTGGAACTTACGTGTAATCAAAAGGATTCAAATGGAACAATGTGGTTCGCTACAATGGAGGGGGCAGTGGGGGTGGTCGTGGACGTTAGGACTGTTTGAACTAAGGACTGCAGATCATCTGAACACTCTCGATGTTAAGAGCGACAAAGCAGAAAGGACACCAATACTTAGATCAGAAAGAAACAACTGGAATTTATTGGATAGATAATGAGGAAAGAGGTCTTAAAAAACTTTACTCACAGAACATATCAATGTAAAACAGGACATAGTTAAGCAGCTAGGTACATAACTTAAGTTTTTAAAGTGTAAAAAGGTTTTCGTTCTTATCTAAAGGAAGAAAAATCTAACCGCCTCTTATACGCTTAATTGACATTTTGGTTCTGATCAAAGTTCTATTTCATCAGAAAATCCAAAGATTTCCATGCTTTTTGTGAACTTTGATTTCAAAAGATAAGCATGTTACTGAGAAATGGAAAAGAAAAAACGTTAGGGACAAAGAAAGAATTGCTGTATTGCTATTAGATATCCATCTTCTTAGAGGCACGGAATGTAGAACAGTTTTCCACGAACGAAGATAAGACTAGAAACAACAGAAATCTAGTTGTACAGAAGGATGCTGGAGATTCCATTGGCCAAAAGAGTAAGCAACGAGGGAGCCTTAAAGACAATGGTAACAGAAAGAACACATAACTAGAATCAGGGAAATATATTTGAAATTCCTTTCAGACACAATGAGGAATAGGGGCTTGGGAAACAACCCTCACGAAGCATATTTAGCGCAAGAGATATGGGAGAAGGCAGCGAGCTACTTACCTGACGAGCTTGTGAGAATGGATGACGGAGCAGAAGTGGAACGTGAATTTTAGCAAAGGTAGAAAAACTGCTAAGAGCCACACAAGGAAGTTGTGGAGTTAGATTGAGGTTTGCTATTCATTTACCTGAAAAAGAAGTGGTAATCAGAAAAAGTTAGAAAACAATTATAATGATTAAAATACATTACCTTCAAGAACTGAGCAACCCTGTACATTGCTTATTTTCTGAGATGCGAGGTTTACCATTCCTATATGATTTCTTTGTTACGTTTTCCGTCGTCTGTTACTACAATACCCAGATATTTTTAATCGTCTGAGAGAAACCTTTTTACCTTCAATATGCATGGCTGATGGTAACCTCCAGGCTGATATTAAGTGGAAATATTATATTCGATCAACTGCTAAACCTCCAGCTAGGTAAGCTGGTTTATTTGTCGCCTGAATCTATCTTACATATTTATAAGGCTACTATTAGTCCTGGCTTTGAATATTATTGTCACATCTGTTCTGGTGTTTCTGCTGTAGATCTATAGATTCTTGATAAAATTCACAGAAGAATCTGGAAATGTTATTGGCCCTGACCTAGCATCATGGCTTCAGTCCCTTTCCCACTGCCATAACGTGTCTTCTCTGTGACTTTTCTATACATTTTCACGGTAATTGTTCTGAACTTTCCGATATACTTTATGAATTTAAGCCCACTACTAGATTAGTGACAAAGTCTAGTCATTCTATAGTTAAAATGGCTAGGTGTACCGTACGTTCTATGCTAATAGATTCTTCTGTTGCACTTCTTGCTTGTGGAACTCTTTTCCGTCTTGCTTTCCAGTCAGGTTTGACGTTGAAAAATTTAAATGCAATCGTTATCTTCTCTCTTCTTAGGTGTTTTTTCTTTTATTGTTTTCTCTCCTTAATGTTATTTTTTTATCAAATTCTCTAACACTCAGTAAAGCCATTGTGTCTTAGTGACTTTAGTGCATTGCTCTGGGTGAAGTCATTAAAGAAATGTTAAAGTTTCCATACCCGCTTAATTCTGATACCTCTAATTCAAAACTAAGACCTTGGATCGTCGCTATTTCTGATGACCATATATTTAGTCTTCATAAATTTAATGGTTGAGCCTTTCTACCGGCTATCCCTTGCTACTTTGTCTGTAATTTACCAGTATCGTTCTACTACGAGAGGTTAACATCAAAATACTGTACAGCACCCAATGCAAGGAAATACAAAAACCCTGGAAGTTATTATTGTACAAAATAAACAGCCAACGTTAAATAACTTATCAATCAACACAGGAGACGTTATTTTGAAGTGTGTATGAAATATTTTATACGCGTAAAAAATAATAAATAGTAAAAATAAAATAAATTAAAAATAACATAAGATAATAATAATAAACAAAATGCCGCAAGATATCTTCTGGTCTTGAAAAATACCAATATATAGCCAACGGCATCTTGCTTATTACAGTGACTGCAAGTGATTCTTGATAAAAGTAAAAAGCACTTGAACAAAAACAAAACAAGCACCAACTGCAGACGATTTCCAACCCAATATGCAATAATTTATTTTAAAATTGGAAAAAATACAATAAAATATTAAATAGACAGAATTTGTTGGTTGAATTTAATAAAATTAGTTTGGTTACACACACACACACACACACACACACACATATATATACATATACATTTATATATATATATATATATACAAATACATACATTTATATATATCTACATATATATATATAATCGCATATAAATATAATTTTGTATATATATATATATATACAAATACATACATTTATATATATCTACATATATATATAATCGCATATAAATATAATTTTGTATATATATATATATATATACAAATACATACATTTATTTATATATATATAGAATCACATAAATATTTTATATATATACACACAAATACATACATTTATATATATAATCCCATATCGATATATATATATATATATATATATATATGTATGTATATATATATATATATATATATATAAGTGAGTCAGAAAATATTTTCTTTCTCTTCTTGATTCAAGTGCTACCAATATTTGTTGTTGTTGTTGTTATGTGGAGTCTGACAAGACATAACACTTAACTCAACAAATCCAGTCAATATAATAGTATTCAATATTTAGCTAGAAAAATCATTGCAATAGTATTCTTTGCCCCTAGATAATTACCAGAGGACTACTCAACATGAATGTATTCATGACAGGAAAGTGTATAACTGACCGTTAACACAACATCTCCCCTTTTAAGACTTACTTCCTCCAGAAGTTATACTTTTTCATTTTGGGGTTAAAATCCAACACTTCAGTAGGTCGTCCCTTCCTTTTACTCGAGCGTGTGGTTTCCGGAAATATCTGGGGCATATGGACATCAAAAACGTCATACAAATCCACCATTGGCTCCTTCTCTTGGATGCTCTGTTCGCCCGGGAACCTTTTTCTTATTTGATTTAGATGTCTTTTACGCACCCATGTTAACCATTTTCTCATGTACAATAACTTTCCGATATGTCTCTCGACTATTCCAACTTACCAGCATTCCTTTCCATTTTTGTAAGTTTGAATGAATACTTTTTCGCCAGGTTTGAAATGTTTCTTTGCTTTTGACCCTTTTTTTCGGCAAACATCTAATTTTCCTGGCGAACATTAGTTCTACCGGGGACATACCCGATACCGTGTTAGAATTAGGGGTCACACGATATGCGCATAAAAACTGCTGTAATAACATCCTTAGTTTCACCTCCATTAGATTATCTAATGCCCTTTTGAATGTATCGACGAAGCGTTCTGCTTGTCCTTTCGATCATGGATGGTAGGGGAGAGTTTTGATATGTTGCATCGCAAATGTTATACAAAAACTTTCCACCTCTTTAGCAGGGAATCCCGTGGCGTTGTCCGAAACAATGGTATCCGGGAAACCGCCGGGTTTGAAATATTTCTGGGTATCAGATTTTTTCTTGCTTTTGACCATTCTTTTATTTGGCAGCAGTTTATTAATAATCAATTTAATTTTCCTGGCGGAAATTAGTCCTACTGGGGATATACCCGATACCGTGTTAGAATTAGGGGTCACCCGATTTACACATAAAAACTACTGTAATGAAATATCCTTAGTTTCACCTCCATTTGTTCATTTAATGCCCTTTTGAACGTATCGACAAATCGTTCTGCTTGTTTATTCGATCATGGATGGTAGAGAAGATTTTTGATATGTTGCATCGCAAAGGTTTTACAAAAACTTTTCAACACTTTGACAGTGAATTTCGTGGCGTTGTCAGTAACAATGGTGTCCGGGTACAGTAAGTAACAAATAATTAAGGCAAGAATTTTATTGTAATTGTAAATATTAAACACTTTCTTGTCTTTAAAATTTTCTGGCCATTTGGTAAAGATTAGGTAGTACACACCATTTATCGGTCCCGCGAAATTGATGTGTAATCTCGACCACGTTGTGTCTGTCTTTGGCCAGGGTGGAATATAACTGGTGTTGATTCTTCTTCCATTGCCCAAACGCTGCATGCTTTTACCAATCTCCCTATGTCTTTGTCCATATTAGGCCAGTAGAGATAGATGCGCATGAGGGATTTTATTCTAGAGATAACTGGATGACCTGTATGAAATTCTTTCAACATCCTTTTTCTAAAGAGATGCTGGCATTAACATTCTTTCAACAGACATTAAGAACTCATTGCAGATTGAGAAAATATTGTCACCGTCAGTTTACGATTTAATTTTATTTTTCTCGAATTTTTAGCTTAATTGCTTCTTTTTTTTCTCGAATAAAAGTATCCACCTTAGCTTTTATTTTAATTTCATCCAGCGTCACTGCTTGATCACATACTGTATTGCAGAGAACGTTCTCAATTTCGTTCTCCGCTCTTAGTGTTGCAATTATCGTATCTTCTAAAGGTCCAGACAGTTTTGGTGTATCTCGACAAACAATCTGCGTAACTTAGCATTTTGATGGCAGGAATTCCATTTTAAAACTGTAATTTAACAGTCCAGTCTGTATGTGAACCTCCTACCGTGGAATTTTTCAATGCAAAAATTATTCCCAACGCCTCTTTATCTGGCTATAATTCTTCTCGGTCGATAAAAGCGCAATCGTTTTTATAGAACCATCTTTTAAGGTCTTCGACAAAATCCTGAGTCGGATAAGCAATGTGATTGG
The DNA here is from genome assembly GCA_964036315.1 of Acanthosepion esculentum. NCBI lineage: Eukaryota > Metazoa > Mollusca > Cephalopoda > Sepiida > Sepiidae > Acanthosepion > Acanthosepion esculentum. The sequence continues at coordinate 62,195,591 of OZ038484.1, read as the reverse complement.
CCCTGATATAGCATCTCGTCTGCAGTCGCTCTCTCACAATCGTGCCATTGACTCCCCCTGTCTTTTCTACAAATACTTTCAAGGTAACTGCTCTGACGAGCTACTTTCGCTCGTTCTCAGACTGCATGAATTTAAACGTGCTACTAAGTTGTCATCTCATTCCCACGCTTTCACTGTCGAAACGGTAAAATATAGCCATCTCTTCTACTCCAATAGCTTCATATTTCGCTCCTCCCGTCTGTGGAATTCCCTTTCCTATTACTTATTTCCCTGATAGCTATAATATATTATTTATTCAAATGTAGTGTCACTCAACATCTCCAGATGCCTTGATCAATTCCCCGTCCTTCTCTTCATCCTTTCATCTATCACGTCTATTTACTGTCGCTCCCAGTCTCTGTAATCCTCTGCGTGCTAATGGCATCCCGCCTTGCCTGAGGTGAAATGCTTTTAAAAAGAAGTGCTGAATATGCAGCTCTGGATTTTCACGTGATCGTGAAGTTTACATCGCTCAACTTTGTGTCCACTTCTTGCTGAGAAATTCCAGGTGCTAACGTAATTCCGAAAGGTAATCTGTTAAACTTTTCTAATCACTTGTGAGTATGGATTGTTAACAGTCTTCCAAATTTTTCGTCAACTTCAATTTGCAAATATGCGTCTGTCAAATTCAACTTTGAAAAGTAATTTCCGCCATTCAACTTTCTTCTGGGCTTGGCAAAGTTAACTGTACGCTTGTAGGCAATCATTCACCCACTTGGAGAAATCGGCACATACACGGATTTTGTTGTATTTCTTTTCCACGTAGACTGACGGGGAAGATATAATCCACTTTTGGGGGGGGGGGTCACTCTCATATTTGAGAGTGATCCCCAAAGTGATCACACTCAAATATGAGAAAGTGATCCAATTCCTTATTTATCGTATCCATACCTGAAAAAGACACATTCCTCTTTCGTCTAACAATTAGTACCACATTTATCTTTAACTAGAATTTGGCGTTAGTTGTTGAACATCTTCCTAACACTTCGGAAAAATCTTTCAATTCTTTCAGAATCAATAGAAGAGCCACCCACTTTATTACAAAAATAGTTTATGGGCAAATCGCATAAATTGAATAGTTGTATCCAATCTGTTCCGAAAAAGTTAATAAATACTTTCGGCCATAAATACTTTAGCCTACCCCGTTTTCCCATAAAATGATACATCTGATGTGAACTCCCTTTTAAATTTAAATTTCTTTCCAATAATGCCCCGAGTATTCTTTGGTAATGTTAATATTTGTTTAACGATTCTTTTCAACGTTTCTTTGTTTATAATAGTCAATTCTGACCCTGTGTCGAGCTGAAAATTTATATTTCTCCCATTTTCTTTTTTGACACTGCCTGTGTTTGTCGTCGACCCTACGATTACAGTACTCTTGAATTTTGACATTTTATTCTTTTACCTTTACAAAGCGAACCCCTGTCTCCTACATTTCCACAGTCGTAATATTTGGTTCTTAAACGTGCAGTTTCTCTTGAAATATGGTTCGCTGCATCCATAACATGTATTTGGTTTTGTAAATTTTTTTGTTTTCCCATATGCTTTGATATGAATCTAGTTTTTGTGAGATACATCTTTTTCCACAATTCTAGCCGTTTCGTGTAATAAGTTCACTATTCTTTGATTCTATTCAGCTGCCGCTGGCAAAGTTAATTTTGAGTCATTTTCAAGCATAGTCAAAATTCTAAAACAGTTTTCCAAATCCCTATTTGCTGTCAACCCTTGTACGAAGATCAAAGCAGTTAAACGTGTCTGATGTTAGTTTGTTTAACTTGAACTCTTCACATTCCGTTTACGATACTAGAATAAGTGGGTTTTTTTTACAAGATTTAGGCATTGCCAGCTGTACTGAACAATGAACTTCGATAGCTGAAAATTTTACTTAACATCATAATAGTTTCTCCAAACAATACACTCTGTCCATTCATGATTATAAACAGGATAACTGGTTCTAAACACAACAGTTGTTTTGACTGTTTTACGTAATGTGGCATTTGTGATTTTGTACAGCTTTTGAAGAGAGATGAGTTCCACCAGGCTATTTTCCCTTTGACAAACTACATCAACAACGGCTGCAGTATTATATATGTACAGTACCCCTAATCAGGGCCGGTGCAAGGGTCGCTTGCCTCCTACTGAATCTATGATAAAAAACCCTGAATTTATGGACTTATATTACGCTAAAAATCTATATTACGCGCCCCATACTCTACTCCATCTCAATTTTAATAAGGTAGTATTCAAATAAAATACACATTTTATTGTAACCTAATTGTGTACAAAAATAGATCATATGCAATATAGATGAACAATTCAACTAGAAAAATTGAATATAAAAACAATGTATCTAAATACAAATTAGAGACATATCATAATAGATCATTCCATCTTAATAATTAGAGACATATCGTAATAGATCGTTCCATCTTAAATAAATCAACAATATTTTGCGTCAAATTTTAACACTAAAGTTGAATAATTTAAACGCATTCAACATTATAGATAAAAAAATAGTGATTTTTACGTAGTCTTTTTTGTTAGACGTAGCATGGGCAAAACAAATTCACGTATCTGGACAACAAAAAAGACACCGGAATGATGTCAAAATTGCGAAAACATTTAATCCTTTAATCGTCAGTTGTGCTTACATTAAATTTTAATTATATAAATGTAGGTAGAAATGTAAGAAATGTTAAGATAGCAAGGGTTACAAACCACTGCCCAGAGTCCCTAATGAGGCTCCACCCAGTCAGTAAATGGCACCTAAGATTAACTGCCCAAATTTCACCCTCCACACACTTATTTACAACGTTCCCAGTACCTCTTCTATCTCACTTCCCATGCATAAATTCTAACTTAAAACAATCTTTTGCATGATGAACAGTGTTTTTAACTTTTTACCGAAAAGTATACAACATATGTAGAAAACATACGTACAAATAATTCATCGTTCAGTCCTAATTTCGGTCAACGACTGGTTATGCAAGAAAGAGATGATTACAAATCAAAATATGCTCTTACACATTCAAAAATAAATACTTATACAAAAGTAAGTGCGAAAAAATTATGCAACAAAATACAACAAATAAAAAAACTAAACAAAATAAAATTAATTAAAATAAGAAAATAAATATAAGAAAACTACCGTTTCTCTTCTTTTCCCCAATAGTCAAGACTGACTGTCTTTGCGCCTATACTTCTTTATAGTCCCATGTCCCTTCAGAACGTGGATAATCAAGGATGTCCACAACTTCCTATCCTTTTTAGCTCTAAGTAATTTTTATCACTAATCCTTACTAAACCTCTCATTCCATTTTCTCCAAACTATATAACCAAGCTCATTAGATTGGTTCATATTCCATTGGTAAGGAGGAAGTTTCACTAATTCATTATCTTCCTAAGAGGTGTCGCTTTGTGGAATACCGAAAGGTTGCTTCCCCAACCATTACTATCTTGCCCCTTTGAAGTCTAGTGTCAACAAATATGTATCCACTAATCTATACAATACGCAGCTATTCCTCCTCCCGAACGCCGTTACAAAAATATCATTTAATAATCGTCTACCTTGCACGACTATTAGCTCTAGTATTAGTTGAACTACAGTATAAAAAACGATTACTTGATGTTTTCTATCCGCCCGTCTTGTCTTCATTACACAATAATAAATGTTTCTTGTTGTTCATAAAAGTCTCTAAGGATCTCTTTCCTCATTAAGTGTCCTAGAAATTTCATTTGTTGCTTTCGATTCAGATTTCACGTTCTTTTCTGTTAGTATTTTATTCATAACCTCGTCTTTGCTACAATGTTCCGGCCATGACATTCTTAAAATCCTTCAAGAAAAACTCACCTCTGCTGCCTCAAGTCTCCTTTTCATATGTGAGTTAAATTGCTTGGCAGTGGACACGAGATGTTGAAAAAAAATACACGTGGTTCTTTAAAGCTAACCATCGCTTTAGCGTCGATGCTTTTGCTATATTTCAATAAGCCTTCCAATTAAGTTTCCTTTTCTATTTTATTTTATTTTTTTTAAAAATAAAGCCTCTTCATGTTTATATAACTCAAATATTCATTTTTAAAAATTTTCTTTCAATCTTTTCTTCGTTAACCCATAAGTATCGTTTCTATGATAAATATGAAACTATTGAATTTATTCGCGTTGTTATTCCGTTTATTTATTTATTTATTTTTTTCGAGGAAGAATTCCAAGTTTATTTGCCACGACCTCTTCAGATGAGAGGTAAAATTATTCACTTCAAGAAAATTAATGCGTTATCTGTTCGAAAGCTTTTAAGGTCTCGATAAGTACCCGTGATTTCTCTAGGCAAAAAGAAAAAAATTTTTTTATTAAAAGTAAAGTTTCAAGTGTTAGATAAGAGCGGATTAATTCGCGGATACTTAAGCTTAAATCGTATTAATGCAGAAGCAATTTTTAATGTAGAAAGAAAATACCATCTTCTGTTAACAGATAACTAAGAAACGTTTTGACGATTAACAAATTTGTGATTCGTTTCTGTAATGGGGTTGTTGTTTTAGGTTTTTTCGTTTTTCATTTCGGTAATATGGTCTATTTTACAAACTACGCCGGGTTACTTACAAATAATATACATAACTCTATATACAGTGTGGATCAGAAAAACGTCTAAAAACTTTGGGGTCGGGTACCTCAAACCAAAACAAGGACAAAAGTTCATATAAATATATAACCGCAAATCCTTCGTTAGGGATTAAGTTTAAAGATTACGGCAGACGTTGTTAAATGTACACAGCAGAGTTACAGTGGGGGGGGGGGAGATTGCATAATCTGGCATCGTCGACGTCTGAGCAAGGTTTGTATGCTCGGATTGCCAGAGCATGCTAGCACAACCATTGACAGGCTTGACGTCTACTAAATTTCATTCTCAATGGCTTCAACCAAACCTTGGTAGGTTTTTCTACCATTCCCGTTCTTTTTTTAAACATTTCCCTTCTATTTTGTCTTGATAAAGTCGGAAGAGAAACGTGTAGGCAAAAACTAAGATTTTTTCCTATTCTCATTCTTATACCAATTTGTATTATCTACAGAATTATTCTGAGAATTTTACTATATTGTTGACATAAAAAAAAACTCTTAGTACAAAGGAAGTTAACATTAACCAGAAAGAGGCTTACGCAAAAGCGTCTCTCTCTCTTCAAATTTTGGATTTAATATAAAATATGATAACAAACACATTTCGCTTTTATTTTTGCCTTGTTAAGTCGGAAGACGAAACATGTCAGTAAAGACTAAGATTTTTTCCAATTGTTATTCTTTAATCAATTTGTCTTACCCACAGTATTGTTCTGGAATATTAATATATATATATATATATATATATATATATATATATATATATATGTATTTGTAAAATTCCATCGTCTACCGTAATCTTTAAACTTAATAGGTCGATAACGAATGATTTGCGGACATTTATTTATAATAATAATAATAATAATAATAATATATATATATATATATATATATATATCATATGCATACACATACAAAGTACAACGACGAAGAATTTGCATCTACAGGAGTTGGACAAAATAATTGAAACACTTGATGAATTCAAAGAAATTTATTTAATATGGAATTGGTCCTCCTTTAGCCTCGCATACAGCTTTAATACGTCTATGTATGGAATCATACAGCTTCCTGACTTTATCCAGAGGAATATTCAGCCATTCTTCCATTAACACCTGCTCTAGCTCTTTAAGACACGACAGTAACGATAGCGGCTCCTAACTTGTCGCTCCAAAATGCACCACAAATGTGTAATAATATTGATATCTGGAGATTGGGGAGGCCACTCTATATGTTCTAGCTCACTTTCATGCTCTTCATGCCAATTCTTAACCACTCAAGTGGTATGTATTGGAACATTATCGTCTTGGAAGATGCGGTCACTATCAGGGGATAATGTCTAGGCCATTGGATGAACATGATCACCCAAAAGGTTCAGGTAATCTTTGCTGTTGATTCTACCACGCAGTGCTACTATTGGACCGAGACATTTCCATCATATAGTGGCCCAAGCTATCACTGATCCACCTCCATGCGTCACTGTTGGACGAAGGCAGTCAGGGTTGTAAGCTTCTTTGGGCTGCCTCCACACATAAACTTGTCCTGCCGTTGGGAAAAGAGGAAAACTGGATTCGTCTGAGAATATGACTTGCTTCCATTGGTCTGCAGACCAGACATTGTGATCTCTGCACCACTTCAACCTCTTTTAAATGTTACGAGTGGAGAGAAGAGATTTCCTTATGGCAGCTCTTCCATGATATTCAGGCTTATGGAGCTCACGACGAACAGTTTTAGTAGAAACTGGACTATTCAGATGATTATTCAATTCAGCAGTCACTTTGGCCGCAGTAGTCCAATGATTTTTCGCCACATTGCCTTTCAATGCTCGTCGGTTCCTCTCAGTAAGTTTGTAAGTCCGGCCTGAATTGCTATGCTTGCTGGAGGTTTTACCCTGTTTCTTGAATTGCGTGATAGTTCTTGATATGGTAGCTCTTGAAAAAACCAAACAGTTTAGCAACCTTAGTGATCGAGGCTCCTGCCATGCGAGCTCCAACAATTTGCCCATTTTCGAACTCAGAGAGGTCACGCATTTAGCTTAAATTTTACTAAATTCTAAAAATAAATAAGCCAAAAACAATAAATTAGATAAATAAACGTATTTACAATAGATATAACCTGAAATTATGAAGTTTTCGTTAAAGTTCTTAATATAATAGGTCTTTGAAATATAGGAGTGGATTTTGCACCCACCTGTTCCAATTATTTTGTCCAACCCCGGTATCTGAAAACTCGGTAAATTGAAGACACGGATGACGGGAGAATGTTGAATAAAAGACAAGATTTTACTCCATTGTGAAGACATCAGTATACGTTGCTAATAAAGAAAATAAGTCCGGCGTAATTTAGAGTATCTTTTCGTTTTCCATATATATATATATATATATATATATATATATATATATATATATATATATATATAGGGTGTTCATAAAGTTCATGTGCATTTAAAAAAATTATAACTTTAAAGTGTACACGAACATTATGGATACCCTGTATAACCTAGCACCTCCAGTAATTACACTCTGGTATTGATTGCAGAAATGAAATTATACAATATATGGTAATTCTATGCATGTGGACAGAAAGTAGTTCATTTTCCGATTTTATCTTTTTACTGTTGCAGTGTGAACCATTCTCAATACAATACTTTGAACGAGGCGCAGTTAAGCTTAGGAAGTATCATTGTAATATTATCATGCCATCATACGTGGCACGAACTGCGATCATTTTTCTTTAGTTGGACGACTCTGTTGTTGCGATGTGTTACTCTGCAAGACCGTCTTCAGAAAAATATGCAAAATCGCAATTTCTCTGTTCTTTCATGAAAGTCAAATCAACTGTCTTTTCACTACGGTTTTCTCGTGCTAATAAATAGCATAGCGCGTATGGTTTGTATTGGCTGCTTTTATTATCAACAATAGGGAATTTTTTACCGACTACTTGTCAATGACGGAGAGGGTGTAGTGAGAGATAGAATCTTCCTTATCCCACCATAGAAGACACATTACCTATTCGGCGAAAATTCTCAGTGATGTCTTTTGAAGGAAGGATCTCCTTTTTTTAAAATAGGAAATGTAGTAATTCGTCATCATCAAATATTTAAGAGATGGGACAATGTCATTAAAAGCTAATAACAAAGTGCTCAACTCTAATATATAATCTTCTTTATAGAATTGAATATTTGACAATCTCCTCATTCCTTTTAAAAACTAAGCAAAGTATAAGGAGATAGGAAAATGTCGTTAGAGGCAAAAATTTCTGAACTGCTATGTAATATCTAATCTCTTATATAGTAGTGAATGATGGACAATCTCATCATACCTTTCGGAAATTAAGCTAAGAATTAAGAGATAGGAAAATGTCGTTAGAAGTAAAGCAAAGACTGGCTGATCTCTATCATTTAATCTCTTATATGACATCTAATGTTGGACAATATTTTCCCGGCCTTCTAAAATTATGCAAAGTATTAAGAGATTCGAAAAATGTGATAAAACAAAGAAAAGAGTGCTGAACTCTAATATCTAATCCCCTTTCTGGCAGAGCATGCTGGAATATTTCCTCCCACAGGGAAGAGTAGAGTAACAAGAGTTATAAGGAAAATATAGGGCCAATATGTGACAATTACGAAGATTTTCTCCAATCATATCAAGCTAATCAAGGCGGGAGTTCCACTAGTACACAGGTGCTTACAAAGAGTAGAAATGTGAGAAAAGACTGGGTATAAGGGGAATCGAGGAAATGATAAAAGATGAACGGGGTTCAAGACAAACAGAAGATGGCGATTGACATTGCATTTAAATTTTTGACGATTGTAATTATCAGTGAAGCAAGTAATCGGAAGGGAGGTCCACTGTCGGGAAGTGCGAAAAAAGAAACCTTTGGAGTAGAAAGAGTTTTTAAATTTATCTATTTCAATAATAAACAGGTGGGGCCTAGATTCCAGTCTAGTAGCACAGTTAAATTTATGTAGACGGGGGACCAGGGGGGGAAAAAAGCTCGTCAGAGCAACTGCCATTAAAATATTTATACAAAAGACAGAGGGAAGACTGATCACGTTTCTGAGAAAATGACTGAAGTCGAGATGCCAAGTTAGGATCGATTACATTGCAGATCCTTCTTTGGATTTTGTCGAGAACCTCGAGATGAACAGCGGGGGCATCAGACCAGATATGGTAACAATATTCAATGCACGGGCGAATGGTAGAGTTGTAAATGTGTAAGATGGACTCTGATGAGAAAAACCTTCTGGCACGGCACAGTGAACAATTTGTTGCGGTAGTTTCAATTCGAGTCGGCTACATAAATTTAAGTGTGCTACTAGACTGGAATCTAGGCCCCACCTGTTTACTATTGAAATAGATATATACAGTACAAATAAAATAAAATTTGAATGGGTTTTATTTATTCCACATTATTTCTTATTAATATAAAGGTTCTTCTTAGTGGGTGTAGGCATTTGAGTTGATATCGCTGTTTTTGTGTTCTTAGGAAGCGAAATTAATAACAAAAATCAGCCCCGATTGAGTTGTCTGTGTTCCAATTCCAAGTAAAGAGGAAGTTCCACTGAGACAATTGTTTCCCAAAGAACTGTTACTTCCTGGAACAGACTCTGAAGTGGATGCTTCCTTAAACACTACAATCTTAACCTCTCTAAGTGTCCATCATTATTAAGCTCCTTGTCTTTATTTCGTTCTACCTTATTTTATCTTTATTCCACACACGTCATTTAGTAACATTGAGTGGCTCTTTGGCCTTGGATTAGATGAACTTCCTTAAAAAATGGAAAAAATAAAAAATAATTCTTACTAAAGAATAATCATCGCTCTGACAGGAGACCTCTATCTCCGATTCTATATATCAGGAAAACTGCTTCTATATCCGAAACGGTGCTTTACAAATTTGGCAACGGAGCCCGCCTTGATTGGTGGAAAGGGTGAATTTTCAATGTAAGGAATGCACTTTTTTGTGTGTGGAGACTTCTACGGATTTGATTCTGCTATCTTCAGTTTGGTACTTGAAACGTAAATAACAGTTATTTTTTAATATTAAAAAAAAAAATATATCCATCATTTTTTCTTATTTTTAGTGCGTCCGCGTATTTGAGTTGCAATTTTCTGTTATTTCTTTTCTTGGGTAGTCAAATTAGCAACAACCGGCCTAGATTGAGAAGTCCCACTAAAGAAAGACGGCTCCTCCGACAGAAATCGAACCCGTGTCCCTTTTTCCATACTTGCAATCAGAAATAGACAGATGAAAATTCTCGGGCACATTATGAGAAGAGAGAAGTTAGAGAAAGTGTAAGGAGGTAAAGAAAAAGGCGAAAAAGTCGGGAAGTATTTGAGCGCCGTGACCCCCCCCCCCAACTACGAAGTAATTATTCTACATCCCTAAATAGCTTTCTCACAGATGAAACATCACGAGTCTCTCTCTGCTCTATCACTATTTCCATAACATGTGTTCTGGCGTGCTACACTCCTATGTTCAATCAGCACTGATCATTTCAAATCGGACCCTCAATTCCAAGTACGAATCATCCCTTTTCCCTTGGTATTCTACAAGTTAGCAGCAAGTTCCATTCGGCATCTGTTTCCAAAGAACTGCTGCTGTATGGAAAAAAAACTTCCAGTAGGATATTTTCCCAATCACTACAATCGTGACGTTTTGAAGTCCAGGTTTAAACGATATCTTTCCTATACAACACCATGAACTTCACTTTTCTTACATTCATACAGTACCATACAGTAACCGTCTACTTCCCTTCCATTCGTAAGGAGGAAGTTCCATTCGGACAGCTTCCTCCTAAGAACTGCTGCTTTGTAGAACGTACGGCCGACAGGATATTTTCCCAATCGCTGCAATTGTAGTAATACGATTTCTCACATATCCTTAGTAGATGAATAAGTAGATACTTTTTCCGTTTAACTCAATTTAATGACCAGGGTTTCTCAGGAATATTGTCTCCATCCCACCTTTGAATTGCTGAACATAAAATTTTATTAGTGTTTTAACATAGCCATAAACTTTAAAAAAATAGGATCCTTTGAAAAACTGACCATCCAAAACCTGTCTGTCTGTTCTCCCTTTCCGGTTGGTAGAACACAAGTGGACGGAAAGGGTTGGTAGGTATCAAAGCAAGTATTCATATAATGAATCGGACAGGAAGTGAAGGAGCAGTCAGTGAAAGGGCCAGGCAGTTAATGTGTAGGGATATGTTTCCGTGGTTGGAACGCTTTCTCGGAGAAGAAAGACATTGCCGATTAAGTGAGAAATCGAATTTTTTTTTTGCTACTTCCCGACCCAACAAGTATCTTGAAAAACATTTTTCGCTATTGTTTTGTTGACGGCAGTCACAGCTTTAATATTGGTCATTGAGACGAATCTGTGGAGAATAGCGAGCGCCGGTGTATTCGCATACAGCCGACCTCGGATGTCATCATAGCTGGTGCAGTGACGTGCAGAATTGAATTATCACAATGGCAAGCCGAGGAATTTATCTCGCTGACCCGTATTCTGTATCAAAAGAGAATTTATAAGAAATCAATCTCTAGTGGCGAGGAAGTGTTGAAAAGCCGAATGTTGTTATATGGTCGCAAGTGTAACAAACAAAAGCGGTAAAGCGTTGACGGTGAGACGGAAAGAAAAGGAGACAAAATATGCTAAAATAAAATGATCTCTCTTGCCAGTATAATGAATCAAGGCGAAGTGTCTCTTGTGGGTAAGAGAGGTCGCCTGAGAGATGGGAGAATTGTTTGTGTACGGGCCTGACGTTGAATCTTGTTTAGGATTGGCTGACTGAGACGTCAATGGTGAACGCTGTGAATTACTTGTGTACTACCTTCAGTGTCGCCGAGCGGGTGCTTTTAATCAGTGAGGGTGGATATATGACTGAGCGTTTTTTTTGTCATGCTTTTACCTTAGCTGCAGCGCTCGTGTTTGTCTCTGACCTTTGAATTTTATTTGATATTTGTGGGGAAGGATTTGTTTTAAGAGCCATGTGTGATCTCCGGAGTTCTTGAGCAGAAAGCGACTTTTTATTTTAAATTTTATTTTAGTGAGAAAAAGTTCGCTTTCTCGTTGCAGAAAGAAGACATTGACGATTAAGTGAGAAATCGTATTTTGTTCGCTACTTCCCGACCCAACGTCTGTCTTGAAAAGCCTGTTATGTTGACAGCGATCATGGCTTTAATATTGGTCATTGAGACGAATCTGTGGAGCATAGCGAGGGCCGGTGTATTCGCATACAGCCGACCTTGGATATGAACACAGCTGGTGTAGTGACGTGCAGAATTGCATTATCACACAATCTTGACCTCCTCAAGTCTTGTTGGTCTTTCGTGCATAATCCCATGAACTTCACTTCTTACCTTTCCTTACGCTCATACAACACCACACAATTTCGCTCTACATTGAGTGGCTCTTGGACCTTGTATTGGGTGAACTTTAGTATAAAAACATGCTGAAAGAACTTGACGCATAAAGAACATGAAAGCTGTTGGATTAGCAAATATTTCTATGTTGCTTGTCTGACGATCTTTATATCTTGCGGGGTACGCTGAAAAATCTAATTTTATTTCTTCGATTTTGGAATGAGGATTGGTAAGAAATGGCAAGTCTTGTGCGAATTTCGAGCAAAAGACAGAAGGAAGAATACTGAAAGAAGTGACACGTTTCAATAGACCGGACCTTAATTGCGTTATTGGAATCCTGCAGTTGGCATTGACACTTTGCCAGAGGAAATCCACTCCCTCATTCAGTCTTTTAATTCTGTGTTTCTTTGTCGCTGGCTGTTCATGGCCCGAATCTAGCATCCTGCGGCTATTTATCAGAACTTTGCCTGGCACCATTTCAAAGTTATAATTATGGGGAATACTACGAGAATAGAACTTACTAGTGCCAGATCAACTTGCGACTCAGCCACAACGTGTCATCCGATATTTTGATTTTGCGACACAGAAACCGGAACGCCCATCGGAATATCAAAGGCCACCTTCCATAGGTAATGATAATGATAATGATAATATTAGCCGAAATGTTTGGCATTCCTTAATTGATTGTACTACCGTCGGTTGAAATTTATAAAATCTTTCTCTAAAAACAATTTTTCAGAAAAATAAGTTTCTCACATCCAGTAGCTGTTATCGCTCTTTCCAGTACTGATTGGTTTTTCCTACTTAAACTTTTATTTGAAGTAGTTTTGTAGGTCAACATCTTCATTATGACATTATTTATTTCTTAGAGTTATATGTGATATCCATTTTAGCTGTTGTTGCTTTTGAAAGTCATGTGCTCAGCCAATTAAAATCGACTACCTTATTTTGTCTTCTATCTGATCTCAAAGGTCAACCTCAAGAATTACGAGCAGATATATACCTCCTCTAGAAAATAATAGTCTACTAAACAAGTATTTAACAATATGAACATAAGCTGATCGACGCTACAGAATGAAGTATACCAAAAAACAGAAACCTTATCACTTGAGGACTTTCAATGATTTAATTCGATCTGTTTCTTTAACGGCATATCAACTCCTAAAGGGTGATTTAATGCTGAAATTTAATTTTCTTAGGAGCTTTGAAGTAATAAAAAAAATGATATACGTTATTTTGCTTTCTCAATTGAATACGTGGTAGATGATACTCAGCTTTTGCGCATGTACATCTTTTCGTGGACACAATTGCTAGAGGCGGTGATGTGTGTTTTATCTTGTTGTATTGTTAAAGTTATATTTTGGAATAAAGTTTGATATCTTTAAGAAATTGTAGGGCATTATATGGATTAATGTCATGAAAGTTCTTTCATGTGGGTTGATGTATTATTTGTAATTTTACTATAAACATGTACTTTTATGATTTCATAATTAATTGTTTTGTTTGAGGGGGTCAATTTTACCGATAGCTGGGACCCTAACAGGTGCTACCACCCCGGGTGAACCTTGTAACAACAGCATTTAAATGGTGCTTCCAGGATCCTCAAAACGTCCAATCTTCCGATTACAAACATTGCCGCTGGATGTAATTTATAGCCATACGCGGGAGGACTTTGAACAATGGCAACGATGATAAGGAACAGCATATGTAAACATGTAGACTGAGAAAGATAGATACATACATACATACATGCATATGAGGAGACATTCATACATATATATATATATATATATATATATGAATGTAGAGAGAGAGAGAGAGAGAGAAAAAGAGAAAGAGAGTGATATATATAGAGATAATATGTCCGAGAAATTTTATTAGAAAATATTCGTCCTCGACAGGATTCGAATCTGTATCCTATACGGAACCGTCATATAGCTTGACTTGCCTTAACCGTTTCGGCCACTAAGATTATTATCATTAGCCCAAAGGACAGATCATCAAAATTCGATCTTGCCAAAAGATCGACCTTTCTATGAGAATTTCTCGGACATTCAGGCCGGTAAATGTTATTTAATACTGTTTATTATAAACAGATCATTTATTTAAATACTTGTATCTATAAAAATAATGTTAAACATAAAAATGTCTTTATATATATATATATATATATATATATATATATATATATATATATATTGATAGATATAAACAAACTGATACATAGATATTAACAGATATATAGTTAGATAGGCAGCTATGAAAAGGGAAGAATAGAAGAATAGCACACTGAAATCGATGTGAAAATACAGCGATAGCTAATATTTTACACGGTTCAAAATATGTTCTCTGCGAATATACAGATGCCAGAGCAGAGAAAATTAAATTGTAGCTATTGGAAAATCCGGTATAATATTTATGTCGACTGCATTGACTTGCATTCCTTCATACTGCTGTCTAAATTCCAACTGAATAAATACTCACATGTTCTCGTTTAATGAGAACGAAATGAGAATTGAACTAATCACACTTTTCTATCTTTGTTCGTAGATATTGGCAGTAGTAAACTAAATTCGCATTGTTTAAATTGGAAATGAATATCTTCTCTTAATGGAGAAAATCTAACATTTATTTTTAGATTTGGAAGTCCGAGATATTTGATCACTTAATTGATTAGGATTTGAGTTAACGGATCAGAATTTGATCTCTGCTTGCAGGAAGCAAAGCAGGAAGCAAAGCAGGAAGGGAACAAAGGAACATAGAAGTTGTACGTCGATTATAATTTGAAATGGCACCATGGTTCTGAAGTGTTCGCTGCTTACATTAGCCCAAAGGACAGATCATCAAAATTAATATGCTTGCTGATGAGAACGCTGATACCGCTGCTTGTCATGCAGATCGCACTATTGCATCTCCGGTTTTCATCAGATGCTTGGTAACCTTTAGTGAATCTCGAACGCAACACTTTATGCAATTCTATGGGTTAGATTTCGTTCACCTCTATTCTATTAAGTTCAAGTTCACACCGCGATTGAGTACTTACTAGGTCGATAATTTC
Source organism: Acanthosepion esculentum (assembly GCA_964036315.1). Lineage (NCBI taxonomy): Eukaryota > Metazoa > Mollusca > Cephalopoda > Sepiida > Sepiidae > Acanthosepion > Acanthosepion esculentum. The sequence continues at coordinate 62,180,521 of OZ038484.1, read as the reverse complement.
GGGAACCAATGTTTCAATCCACTAGGTTATTGTTCCGTAGGACAATCTTGAGTTAAGAAGTTAGATCCTAAAACCTAAAGTGACGCCATTCGTGGCGGAATTTGTGACAGGTTTTGTGGCGACGTTCTCCGATCATCCGTCGTTCACTGCGCCTGTGATGACATACAATGTTGATTGTATTTGCATATACACCCAACTAGCTATGTTCACAGGTTTTCCTTCTCAGCCGTGACCCCTTTCAACAAAAAATGAAGACAATTGTTTTTCAAAACTCTCTGGTTGGGAAGTAGTAACAATACGATTTCTCACTTAACCGTGGGATCCTTCCTTCAGTTTCGAGGGGTGGGTTGCTATCTAACATCCGCTCAAGGAAAAGGACCCTTACATTTACTGCCTGTCGCTTCGGTACCTGCTGATTTATCACTCCTTCTAAAGACGTGTGAGAAATTGTATTGTTACACTAATCTGTTTGCTGATGAGAATTGATAATGCTGCTTTTCACGCTGATGAGACTGCTTGCAATTTTACAGTTTGTAATGCATGACTGCACTCGCTGACGCTTTTCTTTTTTACTACTGTTGCTGCTATTGAAGGCTTTGCTGTCATTTCTCTGTGTTGTCGTTTATTCAAACTGAAATAAGATCAGATTATTCAAGAACTCATAACCTGAATGTTTCACTAGAACAGAAAATAATTCATAAGGAACGAAAGAATTCGATATATTTGAATATTGTTTCTTATGCTTGATTAATGTAAATACCGTCTATCTTAGTATCTAAGTTATCCACTCGGGATTGTCCCACGGAACAATAGCCTAGTGGATTAAAGCGTTGGTTCCTGATTATATCGATATAGTAAGTGCTCAATCTCTGTGTGTAGTTTGATTCAGTAGAATCTAGTGGAAGGATAGATTAGATAAATGGTTGTGCTCAAAATATTCTAAAGGTTGTTATTATCGACAAGTATCTGATGAATACTGGATATACAGCAGACAAATCTGCCTGACAAGCAGATTACATATTCTAATCATCGTTTTTAAAACAATAAACATTGTGGAAGAGTGAAGGTAGCTAAAATAAAAGCGTTCTCATTGAAAAGAAAAGGTCACCCCCTTTTTTGCGGACACGAACGTCTATATTTGCCAGAAATACCGTCTTCAAGTGCATTATTTAAATTACATAAAGTTGGCGTTCTTTTTTTATGTGCTATGTCCTTTCAGGACGTAGGCGATCATGGCTCTCTACCTCCCTCTATCTCTTGCAGTTCTCAACAAGTTCCTTTCCTCTGGTATCTCCCACAGACCACGTTCTGTTATCGACCTGCTCAAGCCCGCCAGGAATGTCACGCGCTGCTTTTTCTTTTCTCCCTTTCCCTCTATTCGACCCGTGAGTATTAGATTCTCAAGGCTCTCCTTTCTCATCATGTGTACCAGAAACTTCAGCTGCCTCTTCCTGATGTTAAGCATGAGCCTTCTCTCCAAGACCTTATCGTTCCTCACACGCTCGGACCACGAAATCCTCAGCGTCCTTCTGTAGAACCACATCTCTGCCGCCTCGAGTCTATTCTTCATCCTTGAGGAAATCGTCCAGCATTTCTGCTGTAAAGAAGGACAGATGTCACAAAACAGCTCAGTATCCTTTTCTTTGCTACCAAAGAAATCCTCCTGTCTCGCAATACTCTGCCCAGCATTTGGAATGCGTTAGTTGCTTGAATTAGTTCTTGAGAAAGCTTCAAAATTCGTATACATTTTTTAGACATCCTGTATATAGTAATTCATGTCGGGTGTGTTTATTCCTAAATAACAACGAACAAAAATTTAGATAAACGAGGAAAGCTGGGAAAGCAACAGAAATTTAAACTGAAATGTTATTCATAAAATTGAGCCGAATAAGGAATTGAATTAACAATGTTTTATGTGCATCGGTCAGCAGCATTGCTTTGCAATTTTTACTCGAGCATTCTCCAGTTGTTTGGAGCGAGTCCAAGACAATGAAAAGCAAAAGGCCCCACTCACAGCCAACTTTCAAGTACGGCGGATTAAATGCTGGCAAAGGTTACTTAAGTCTTTACTTTGTTTTGGCTGACGATTAATTCCCATTTGGAGGCAAACAATATCAATAAATTGAAAAATCGTTTTCAATAACTTTGGCTTTATTCAGAGAAATGATCTAACTAATGAAAAAAAAAAACAACCTAAACCATCCCGGAAGGAACACGAAAAGAAATTTAGAATCCAGGTAAAAAAAATCACATCACAAAAAGTTACAGGAAAAAAGCGACATGAAAAAAGTCACAAGATAAAGAATCAGGACATGATTTCAACTTCTTCCTAAAGCAGACAAAATCGCTGTGTCATAGAGAAATTGAAAATTCAAGGAAATTTTAATAAAAAAACTGAAACTTTCTTCCCATAAAATCGGGTTCTATGCGATACTAGGACTCGCTAACTATGAAATATATCAAATATATGACCGTATCATTGTTAAAAAAAAACGTTTTTAAGGCTCAATCTATCTTTGTATACGATCGCCATGATTTTTTTGTTTTGGCGAAAACAGTAAAAAAAAAAGACATAATTTCATAAGGCTTTCTTCATATAAAATCGAAACTTATGGAATACTAGGAATCTCTAACTATGAAATATATCAAATATGTGACCGGATCCTTGTTGGAAAACCTTTTTCAGATGTTGAATTGATTTACAGGGTGGTACGAAAGTCTTGTCTCCTTCTACTGAAAAGTAACGAGAACAATAGAACAAGTAATACAATAATACAAAGTACAGTAACTGGATTTAGTGTATTCACTTTCACTGGCGCTGTCACACACCGAGAAGATCTGTATGAACACTATCATTTTCGTGTCGGAGATCGTGTCAGTTAACTGAAATAGAAAATTATAATATGTTGGGGTGATAGGATTTTCTGACCACCCTATATTATGAATTTCCGTTGCAAATAGAGCGGACCCATAAACTCGAGAAATACCCGACAGAAATAGATAATATTATTACCGGCTATAATAAATTGATTGTGACTTTTTTCCTTGTGGCTTTCTTCCTAGACGAAATTGAGATTTTTTCTGTACCTTTTTTCCTGTGACTTTATTACTGGCCAAGATTGGGTTCCACGTTCCCTCTAAAGCCTTTTCATTCTCTTTGTGGGAATTAATTAAAAAATAAATAAATGAGAATAAACTAAAAAAAAAATGAAATTATAAACATAATTGCAGCAGTGTGATCTTCTTTGACGGGATTATATTAGAATACACCAAACAGATCTCTAAAACAGTGCATTTTCCTGAACCATACAGATTTATTCAATTAAACCATCACCATTAATTACATGACGGTGTCGATGCACTACTGGGCACCTGATCAAATATCCCGATTGAAAGAAAGAAATATTCATTCATACTTTGGGTGTCTTGGGCAAGTAGTCCTGGCAAATCCCATCCCTATCTAGGTGAAGCCATAGCCAATGTATTCAAACTTGAAGGCTTGTCTTGGCCCTGAACACATGATCGTTGATTCCATCAGCGGAAAACTCAGCTGAAGCCGTTGGCTTCAGTCTAGTAGGCCATACGCACAGCGATGTTGTGTGATCACTGTGCTGGCTGCGTATATAGCTATGAAGCCTAGTATGCCCTATTGAGCTAAATTACCGTTGACCCAACAAGAATTCGCTGTTTGACAACTTTTGTTTTTAATCCTGCTTGGTGCTTAGTTAATCCCCTTTTCTTAAGCCAAGCGGGTGGGTGGGGGCAAACGTTTTAGTCACTGATAACTAGATAATGCGGCACGTATTCATAGAGACATTTGTTTTTAATTTGTCATCACTTGAAGGCACCATAGTGTTTTGACCGATGTTTCCGTGCTAACTTTTTGCCTATAGCTGGAATCCTATCAGGTAGCACCTGTTAGATTGCCAGCTATGGGCAATTAGTTAACACCTAGAATTCAACCAAAACACTATGGATAGTATATAAATACATTTTTATAGTAAAAATTACCAGCAAAACATTCTCATAGTAAAAAAAAATACCATCGAAAAATTTTTGTAAAAGAATTACCTCAATAGATTTTTTTCTAAAAAGAAAACAAATATTACCAGAAATACAATTTAAAAACAAAATAACAGAAACACATTTTCTAAAACAAAATGTGTTGATATTGACCGATTATTATATCGGTACGTGTCGAAACGTTGTGAGTATAACAACAAAGATGAAGATGGTGGTCTGAACAGAAAATCATATAATAATGGTAATTCCTCATCTCAAAAATACCGATAACAATTATAAAATCGGTACGAGCCGAAACGTTGTGAGTATAACAACCAAGATGAAGATGCTTGTCTGAATAGCAAATCACATAATAATGGTAATTCCTTATCTCAAAAATACTGATAAAGATTATAAAATCGGTACGAGCCGAAACGTTGTGAGTATAGCAACCAAGAAGAAGATGCTGGTCTGAACAGCAAAGCATATAATAATGATAATTCCTCATCTCAAAAATACCGATAAAAATTATAAAATCGGTACGAGCCGAAACGTTGTGAGTATAACAACCAAGATGAAGATGCTGGTCTGAACTGCAAATCATATAATAATGGTAATTCCTCATCTCAAAAATACCGATAACAATTATTAAATCGGTACGAGCCGAAACGTTGTGAGTATAACAACCAAGATGAAGATGCTTGTCTGAATAGCAAATCACATAATAATGGTAATTCCTCATCTCAAAAATACTGATAAAGATTATTAAATCTGTACGAGTCGAAATGTTGTGAGTATAACAACCAAGATGAAGATGCTGGTCTGAACTGCAAATCATATAATAATGGTAATTCCTCATCTCAAAAATACCGATAAAAATTATTAAATTGGTAGGAGCTGAAACGTTGTGAGTATAACAACCAAGATGAAGATGCTGGTCTGAATAGCAAATCATATAATAATTGTAATTTCTCATCTCAATAATACCGATAAAGATTATTAAATCGGTACGAGCAGAAATGTTATCATTCCTCCTCATATCTGTTGCCTTACATGTATGGAAACGCTGAGCACATGGTTTGCAAGAAAAAATGTTCACATGAAGTTTGGTGTGCCAATGATTTGGCGTGAACATAGAGATCATTCTAATGATTGCTATTTCTGTCAGCAAGACTATACGGGCTGTACTACGGCAAAGAGAAAGAAACACATTGTTTACCCAAATTTGAAATCAGCAATGCGCCAAGTTGAGCACTCAAAAGATTTGCCTGTGTCAAAACCCCCAGATCAAGAAATGTGGAGTTCAAGCAGTGGAGATGAACATTCCAGTGATGAAACAGTAGAACTTCATGATCTAGAAAGCATGAATAAACCAATACTATTTTCTCAAGAGGCTCTGAATGACTTATGTAGAGAACTCTACTTAACCAAAGACAAAAGTGAGCTTCTAACATCAAGGCTTAAACAACGTAATCTTCTTAGAAAAGGAGTGAAGATAACATTGTACAGAAGACGTTCACAAAAACTGCATGTATTGTTTACCATGAAAAATGACTTATGCTTCTGTAATGACGTCGCTAAACCTTTTGAAGAAATAGAAATACCATATGATAACACCAACTGGCGACTTTTCTTAGATGCATCCAAAGAAAGCATCAAAGCTGTTTTGCTACACAACGGCAACACTCTGCCATCTGTTCCCATAGCTGACAGCGCAACCATAAAAGAATCATATGAAAATCTAAAAACAATTCTAACGAGCGTACAATATAATAAGCATAAATGGCATATTTGTGCAGATTTCAAGATTGTAGCCATGCTTACAGGCCTACATCCTGGCTATACTAAATATTGCTGTGTCCTATACTTATGGGACTCCAGAGCAAGAACTGAACATTATGTACGCAAGAATTGGCCCGTTAGAGATGAAATTGAGCAGGGGAAATATAATATTATACACAAACCACTTCTGCAAAGTGATAAAATCCATTTACCACCTCTGCATATTAAACTTGGTTTGTTTAAACAATTTGTGAAAGCCCTGGACAAGGATTCCCTCGCATTTGCATATCTTGCAGAAAAGTTCCCTTCCATAAGTCAAGCTAAAATAAAAGAAGGTATCTTCATAGGTCCTCAAATTCGAAAAATTGTACTTGATGAAACTTTCAACACACATCTCAAGAAAAAAGAAAAAATTGCCTTTGAGTCATTCAAGAACGTTTGTGATAAGTTCCTTGGAAAATATCGTTCAGAAGACTATGTGCAAGTTATAAATGATCTAATACGTCATTATCATGATATGGGGGGGTAACATGTCCCTTAAAGTCCATGTACTCCACCCTCATTTGGACTTCTTTGCGGAAAATCTTGGTGATGTGAGTGATGAGCATGGCGAGAGATTCCATGAGGATATTTCAGTGATGGAGAAACGTTTTAAAGGAAAATGGAACCCTGGCATGTTGGCAGACGACTGCTGGAATATAAAAAGATAGGATGACACTATACACAAGAGGGTTAAGGGGACAAATGTTGTATAAACTGAAAGTTCTTTGTTTTTATTCATAACCAATAATAATAAATTATGATTTAAAGTACATGAAAACGGTGACTAATCTAAGGGAAAAAAGGTCAGATTTAGTATCAATATACTTTCCTAACACTTAAACAGGTATTATGTGGCATGTAGTTTTTTTTAACTTGAAATTTGTTGCAGAGTGTTATTAAATCAGTACGAGCCGAAATGTTGTGAGTATAACAACCAAGAAGAAGATGCTGGTCTGAATAGCAAACCATATAATAATGATAATTCCTCATCTCAAAAATACCGATAATGATTATTAAATTGGTACGAGCCGAAACGTTGTGAGTATAACAAGCAAGGTGAAGATGTCGGTCTGAATAGAACATTAATCATTGATTTTTTCTGATTATTGTTAATCATCTTATCCCCAAATCACGATTTCCCTGTTGTGTTGTAAAGGAGTAAACAGTAGTAAAAAGGAAGGATGCTATTTAAAAACTGATTTTCGTTTCGTCAAACATTCCCACTTTTTCCTAAACCGAAACGAAGTTGTGCCTCCGGCTGTCTGTACAAGTTTTTTTAAAATAAGATTTCTCTAACTTTCCGTATAATTTATCGCTGGAAACTTTTGCATCTACTTAATTTTCGTATCATAAAACGATTCCATTTGTCATTTTGGAAATGATTCTCTCATTGTCGCCCTTGGCGTTACCCTTCTTGTATCGTGCTGTCTCCCAATTTCAGTTCTGGCCAATGTGATCCGCAGACACCGGAAATAACTCGCAAATTATACGCTCAGGTTACTTTTCTTACCAGGTACAAAATTATCACTTTAACCGCGGGGCACCTATCGGTAAAATGATTGGATTGTAATGACTCTTGATAACCTCTCATACCTTTCTTTATTTCTCTCTAGGACAATGTGTTACGATCCTTCAAAGTAATGTTGCAAAGGTCGATGGAGATAAATATGGGAATCAAGATGAATGAATCCGTTAATCAGAAACGATGGGCAAATTGAAATGAATATTTTTACGGTTTATTCCATTTTTTTCCTGTCGTATGTTTATGCATTCGACACATGTGGGGATAATATCTTTTACGCAAATTCTAAAGTCGAGCAACCAGGACAGGCATCTGTCATTATTTGCATTTGCTAGAAAATATAGAATATGCGAATAAGAACATGCGTTTCGAGAATATTGTTTCAGATCCAGACAATGTCGGTTTTATTTGAGAAATTATTGATACCTCATCTCTTAACGGTATCTTGAAGTTGTGTTAAAACTGCATCACCTTAGTGCATTTGAACTTTGTCAGCCATTGTTCTTGAGGACTAAAGATATATAACTGAATAATGCAAATGTCTTATGAATATTACTATCTATCTATCTATCTATCTATCTATCTATCTATCTATCTATCTATCTATCTATCTATCTCAGTCTGTTCATTATCTATCTATCTATCTCAGTCTGTTCATTATCTATCTATCTATCTATCTATCTATCTATCTATCTATCTATCTATCTATCTATCTCACTCTGTTCATTATCTATCTATCTATCTATCTATCTATCTATCTATCTATCTATCTATCTATCTATCTATCTATCTATCTATCTATCTCAGTCTGTTCATTATCTATCTATCTATCTATCTATCTATCTATCTATCTATCTATCTATCTATCTATCTATCTATCTATCTCAGTCTCTTTTCATTATTTTTCCTGTTCATATGTTACTCCCTTTCTATATACCTCAACATTTCTTATCTCATCTCTCTCTTTCTCTCTCTCTCTCTATATATATATATATGTATATATATATTTTAAATAAAACCAGACCATTTTAAGGTTCCATGTAATAAATTATTTCACCACAGCCCTTTTAAAGGACTGCGGAACTGTTGAAACCTTTGGAAGTAAAGTCTGATGATCATGGATCTCCACAATTTTCTGTCCTTTGTAGCTGTTAATAATTTTTGTGGTTTGCTATTTCTCGTAAACCCTGTTCTGCCATCCATTAACTCCACATCACTTGAGTGGGTTAAGTAGTTGTTTTCTATTGTCCCCCTCTTGCCCTCAATAAATCCTGTGAGTATCAGATTTTCCAAGCTCTCCTTCCTCATAATGTCCTCAAGAAAGTTCAACTCTTTTCTTGATGTTAAGATAAGTTTTTGGCTTCCATTTTCTCTAAAACCTCATCGTTCGGTGCATGGTGTCATCAGCATCCTTATGCAGTACCAAATTTCTATCGCTTCAAGTCTGTTCTTCATCTTTGAGGTGATTGTCCAGTATTCACTACCATATAGGAGGACATATATCACGTAACAGTTGAGTACTCTTTTCTATGTTTCTAACAACATTTTTCTGTTTCTTAATACGTTGCTTAGCTTTTGGAAGGCATCTTTCGCTATTCCAATGCGCCTTCGGATTTCACTGTCACACTTTCCGTCCTCTGTTAAAACACTTTCCATTTATTTTACTGCTTCTTAATACTTTGCTTAGCTTTTGGAAGCCATCTTTCGCTATTCCAATGCACCTTCGAATTTCAGTGTCAGACTTTCCGTCCTCTGTTAAAACACTTTCCAGATATGTTACTGTTTCTTAATACTTTGCTTAGCTTTTGGAAGGCATCTTTCGCTATCCCAATGCGTATTCGGATTTCAATGTCACACTTTCCGTCCTCTGTTAAAACACTTTCCATTTATTTTACTGCATCTTAATACTTTGCTTAGCTTTTGGAAGCCATCTTTCGCTATTCCAATGCACCTTCGAATTTCAGTGTCAGACTTTCCGTCCTCTGTTAAAACACTTTCCAGATATGTTACTGTTTCTTAATACTTTGCTTAGCTTTTGGAAGGCATCTTTCGCTATCCCAATGCGTATTCGGATTTCAATGTCACACTTTCCGTCCTCTGTTAAAACACTTTCCAGATATTTTACTGTTTCTTAATACTTTGCTTAGCTTTTGGAAGGCATCTTTCGCTATCCCAATGCGTATTCGGATTTCAATGTCACACTTTCCGTCCGCTGTTAAAACACTTTCCAGATATTTTACTGTTTCTTAATACTTTGCTTAGCTTTTGGAAGGCATCTTTCGCTATCCCAATGCGTATTCGGATTTCAATGTCACACTTTCCGTCCTCTGTTAAAACACTTTCCAGATATTTTACTGTTTCTTAATACTTTGCTTAGCTTTTGGAAGGCATCTTTCGCTATCCCAATGCGCCTTCGGATTTCAATGTCACACATTCCGTCCTCTGTTAAAACACTTTCCAGGTATTTTGCTGTTTCTTAATACTTTGCTTAGCTTTTGGAAGGCATCTTTCGCTATCCCAAAGCGTATTCGGATTTCAATGTCACACTTTCCGTCCTCTGTTTAACACTTTCCAGATATTTTACTGTTTCTTAATACTTTGCTTAGCTTTTGGATGTCATCTTTCGCTATCCCAATGCGCCTTCGGATTTCAATGTCACACTTTCCGTCCTCTGTTAAAACACTTTCCAGGTATTTTGCTGTTTCTTAATACTTTGCTTAGCTTTTGGAAGGCATCTTTCGCTATCGCAATGCGTATTCGGATTTCAATGTCACACTTTCCGTCCTCTGTTAAAACACTTTCCAGATATTTTACTGTTTCTTAATACTTTGCTTAGCTTTTGGAAGGCACCTTTCGCTATCCCAATGCGCCTTCGGATTTCAATATCACACTTTCCGTCCTCTGTTAAAACACTTTCCAGATATTTTACTGTTTCTTAATACTTTGCTTAGCTTTTGGTAGGCATCTTTCACTATCCCAATGCGCCTTCGGATTTCAATGTCACGCTTTCCGTCCTCTGTTAAAACACTTTCCAGGTATTATGCTGTTTCTTAATACTTTGCTTAGCTTTTGGAAGGCATCTTTCGCTATCCCAATGCGTATTCGGATTTCAATGTCAAACTTTCCGTCCTCTGTTAAAACACTTTCCAGATATTTTACTGTTTCTTAATACTTTGCTTAGCTTTTGGAAGGCATCTTTCGCTATCCCAATGCGCCTTCGGATTTCAATGTCACACTTTCTGTCCTCTGTTAAAACACTTTCCAGGTATTTTGCTGTTTCTTAATACTTTGCTTAGCTTTTGGAAGGCATCTTTCGCTATCCCAATGCGCCTTCGGATTTCAATGTCACACTTTCCGTCCTCTGTTAAAACAATTTGCAGATATTTTACTGTTTCTTAATACTTTGCTTAGCTTTTGGAAGGCATCTTTCGCTATCCCAATGCGCCTTCGGATTTCAATGTTACACTTTCCGTCCTCTGTTAAAACACTTTCCAGGTAATTTGCTGTTTCTTAATACTTTGCTTAGCTTTTGGAATGCATCTTTCGCTATCCCAATGCGTATTCGGATTTCAATGTCACACTTTCCGTCCTCTGTTAAAACACTTTCCAGATATTTTACTGTTTCTTAATACTTTGCTTAGCTTTTGGAAGGCATCTTTCGCTATCCCAATGCGCCTTCGGATTTCAATGTCACACTTTCCGTCCTCTGTTAAAACACTTTCCAGGTATTTTGCTGTTTCTTAATACTTTGCTTAGCTTTTGGAAGCCATCTTTCGCTATCCCAATGCGCCTTCGGATTTCAATGTCACACTTTCCGTCCTCTGTTAAAACACTTTCCAGATATTTTACTGTTTCTTAATACTTTGCTTAACTTTTGGAAGGCATCTTTCGCTATCCCAATGCGCCTTCGGATTTCAATGTCACACTTTCCGTCCTCTGTTAAAACACTTTCCAGGTATTTTGCTGTTTCTTAATACTTTGCTTAGCTTTTGGAAGGCATCTTTCGCTATCCCAATGCGTATTCGGATTTCAATGTCACACTTTCCGTCCTCTGTTAAAACACTTTCCAGATATTTTACTGTTTCTTAATACTTTGCTTAGCTTTTGGAAGGCATCTTTCGCTATCCCAATGCGCCGTCGGATTTCAATGGCACACTTTCCGTCCTCTGATAAAACACTTTCCAGGTATTTTGCTGTTTCTTAATACTTTGCTTAGCTTTTGGAAGGCATCTTTCGCTATCCCAATGCGCCTTCGGATTTCAATGTCACACTTTCCGTCCTCTGTTAAAACACTTTCCAGATATTTTACTGTTTCTTAATACTTTGCTTAGCTTTTGGAAGGCATCTTTCGCTATCCCAAAGCGTATTCGGATTTCAATGTCACACTTTCCGTCCTCTGTTTAACACTTTCCAGATATTTTACTGTTTCTTAATACTTTGCTTAGCTTTTGGAAGGCATCTTTCGCTATCCTAATGCGCCTTCGGATTTCAATGTCACACTTTCCGTCCTCTGTTAAAACACTTTCCATGTATTTTGCTGTTTCTTAATACTTTGCTTAGCTTTTGGAAGGCATCTTTCGCTATCCCAATGCGTATTCGGATTTCAATGTCACACTTTCCGTCCTCTGTTAAAACACTTTCCAGATATTTTACTGTTTCTTAATACTTTGCTTAGCTTTTGGCTGGCATCTTTCGCTATCCCAATGCGCCTTCGGATTTCAATGTCACACTTTCCGTCCTCTGTTAAAACACTTTCCAGGTATTTTGCTGTTTCTTAATACTTTGCTTAGCTTTTGGAAGGCATCTTTCGCTATCGCAATGCGTATTCGGATTTCAATGTCACACTTTCCGTCCTCTGTTAAAACACTTTCCAGGTATTTTGCTGTTTCTTAATACTTTGCTTAGCTTTTGGAAGGCATCTTTCGCTATCCCAATGCGCCTTCGGATTTCAATGTCACACTTTCCGTCCTCTGTTAAAACACTTTCCAGGTATTTTGCTGTTTCTTAATACTTTGCTTAGCTTTTGGAAGGCATCTTTCGCTATCGCAATGCGTATTCGGATTTCAATGTCACACTTTCCGTCCTCTGTTAAAACACTTTCCAGGTATTTTGCTGTTTCTTAATACTTTGCTTAGCTTTTGGAAGGCATCTTTCGCTATCCCAATGCGCCTTCGGATTTCAATGTCACACTTTCCGTCCTCTGTTAAAACAATTTGCAGATATTTTGCTGTTTCTTAATACTTTGCTTAGCTTTTGGAATGCATCTTTCGCTATCCCAATGCGTATTCGGATTTCAATGTCACACTTTCCGTCCTCTGTTAAAACACTTTCCAGGTATTTTGCTGTTTCTTAATACTTTGCTTAGCTTTTGGAAGCCATCTTTCGCTATCCCAATGCGCCTTCGGATTTCAATGTCACACTTTCCGTCCTCTGTTAAAACACTTTCCAGATATTTTACTGTTTCTTAATACTTTGCTTAACTTTTGGAAGGCATCTTTCGCTATCCCAATGCGCCTTCGGATTTCAATGTCACACTTTCCGTCCTCTGTTAAAACACTTTCCAGGTATTTTGCTGTTTCTTAATACTTTGCTTAGCTTTTGGAAGGCATCTTTCGCTATCCCAATGCGTATTCGGATTTCAATGTCACACTTTCCGTCCTCTGTTAAAACACTTTCCAGATATTTTACTGTTTCTTAATACTTTGCTTAGCTTTTGGAAGGCATCTTTCGCTATCCCAATGCGCCTTCGGATTTCAATGTCACACTTTCCGTCCTCTGTTAAAACACTTTCCAGGTATTTTGCTGTTTCTTAATACTTTGCTTAGCTTTTGGAAGGCATCTTTCGCTATCCCAATGCGCCTTCGGATTTCAATGTCACACTTTCCGTCCTCTGTTAAAACACTTTCCAGATATTTTACTGTTTCTTAATACTTTGCTTAGCTTTTGGAAGGCATCTTTCGCTATCCCAATGCGTATTCGGGTTTCAATGTCACACTTTCCGTCCTCTGTTAAAACACTTTCCAGATATTCTACTGTTTCTTAGTACTTTGCTTAGCTTTTGGAAGACATCTTCCGCTATTCCAATGCGCCTTCGGATTTCAATGTCACATTTTCCGTCCTCTGTTAAAACACCTTCCAGGTATTTTGCTGTTTCTTAATACTTTGCTTAGCTTTTGGAAGGCATCTTTCGCTATCCCAATGTGTATTCGGATTTCAATGTCACACTTTCCGTCCTCTGTTAAAACACTTTCCAGATATTTTACTGTTTCTTAATACTTTGCTTAGCTTTTGAAAGGCATCTTTCGCTATCCCAATGCGCCTTCAGATTTCAATGTCACACTTTCCGTCCTCTGTTAAAACACTTTTCAGGTATTTTGCTGTTTCTTAATACTTTGCTTAGCTTTTGGAAGGCATCTTTCGCTATCCCAATGCGCCTTCGGATTTCAATGTCACACTTTCCGTCCTCTGTTAAAACACTTTCCAGATATTTTACTGTTTCTTAATACTTTGCTTAGCTTTTGGAAGGCATCTTTCGCTATCCCAATGCGCCTTCGGATTTCAATGTCACACTTTCCGTCCTCTATTAAAACACTTTCCAGGTATTTTGCTGTTTCTTAATACTTTGCTTAGCTTTTGGAAGCCATCTTTCGCTATTCCAATGCGCCTTCGGATTTCAATGTCACACTTTCTGTCCTCTGTTAAAACACTTTCCAGATATTTTTCTGTTTCTTAATACTTTACTTAGCTTTTGGAAGGCATCTTTCGCTATCCCAATGCGCCTTCGGATTTCAGTGTCACACTTTCCGTCCTCTGTTAAAACACTTTCCAGATATTTTTCTGTTTCTTAATACTTTGCTTAGCTTTTGGAAGGCATCTTTCGCTATCCCAATGCGCCTTCGGATTTCAATGTCACACTTTCCGTCCTCTGTTAAAACACTTTCCAGATATTTTACTGTTTCTTAATACTTTGCTTAGCTTTTGGAAGGCATCTTTCGCTATCCCAATGCGCCTTCGGATTTCAGTGTCACAATTTCCGTCCTCTGTTAAAACACTTTCCAGGTATTTTGCTGTTTCTTAATACTTTGCTTAGCTTTTGGAAGCCATCTTTCGCTATCCCAATGCGTATTCGGATTTCAATGTCACACTTTCCGTCCTCTGTTAAAACACTTTCCAGTTATTTTACTTTTTCTTAATACTTTGCTTAGCTTTTGGAAGGCATCTTTCACTATCCCAATGCGCCTTCGGATTTCAATGTCACACTTTCCGTCCTCTGTTAAAACACTTTCCAGGTATTTTGCTGTTTCTTAATACTTTGCTTAGCTTTTGGAAGGCATCTTTCGCTATCCCAATGCGTATTCGGATTTCAATGTCACACTTTCCGTCCTCTGTTAAAACACTTTCCAGATATTTTACTGTTTCTTAATACTTTGCTTAGCTTTTGAAAGGCATCTTTCGCTATCCCAATGCGCCTTCGGATTTCAATGTCACACTTTCTGTTCTCTGTTAAAACACTTTCCAGTTATTTTGCTGTTTCTTAATACTTTGCTTAGCTTTTGGAAGGCATCTTTCGCTATCCCAATGCGCCTTCGGATTTCAATGTCACACTTTCCGTCCTCTGTTAAAACACTTTCCAGGTATTTTGCTGTTTCTTAATACTTTGCTTAGCTTTTGGAAGGCATCTTTCGCTATCCCAATGCGTATTCGGATTTCAATGTCACACTTTCCGTCCTCTGTTAAAACACTTTCCAGATATTTTACTGTTTCTTAATACTTTGCTTAGCTTTTGGAAGGCATCTTTCGCTATCCCAATGCGCCTTCGGATTTCAATGTCACACTTTCCGTCCTCTGTTAAAACACTTTCCAGATATTTTACTGTTTCTTAATACTTTGCTTAGCTTTTAGAAGGCATCTTTCGCTATCCCAATGCGCCTTCGGATTTCAATGTCACACTTTCCGTCCTCTGTTAAAACACTTTCCAGATATTTTACTGTTTCTTAATACTTTGCTTAGCTTTTGGAAGGCATCTTTCGCTATCCCAATGCGCCTTCGGATTTCAATGTCACACTTTCCGTCCTCTGTTAAAACACTTTCCAGGTATTTTGCTGTTTCTTAATACTTTGCTTAGCTTTTGGAAGGCATCTTTCGCTATCCCAATGCGCCTTCGGATTTCAATGTCACACTTTCCGTCCTCTGTTAAAACACTTTCCAGGTATTTTGCTGTTTCTTAATACTTTGCTTAGCTTTTGGAAGCCATCTTTCGCTATCCCAATGCATATTCGGGTTTCAATGTCACACTTTCCGTCCTCTGTTAAAACACTTTCCAGATATTTTACTGTTTCTTAATACTTTGCTTAGCTTTTGGAAGGCATCTTTCGCTATCCCAATGCGCCTTCGGATTTCAATGTCACACTTTCCGTCCTCTGTTAAAACACTTTCCAGATATTTTACTGTTTCTTAATACTTTGCTTAGCTTTTGGAAGGCATCTTTCGCTATCCCAATGCGTATTCGGGTTTCAGCATCGCAATTGCCGTCCTCCTTTATTAGAACACTTCCCAGATATCTAAATTGTTGTATTTGTTTGATTTTGGTATCCCCGATTTGCATTTTGGGCACATGTATATACTTCGAGTTGATGTTTCGTCCTTTCTTTTCGCTTTTCTTCACTACATTCTGTAGCAGCTTTCGTAGTTTTCTTTCCGTATCTGCTATCAACACTGTGCCATTTGCATATCTTATGTTGTTAAGATTGTAAATCGCCAAAAACGAAACCTGACAGGACATCTTACTCTCAGAATTGCCTAAGAGTGAATAAGTCCGGTGAGAAGACACATCCTTTTCTTAAACCCCTATCTATTTTTGTATATATACCAAACTCATTTTCTATCCATATGCAGGCAGCTTGCTGCCAGTTCTGATTATTCTAATATCCTTCCCAAATATGTCAAGATGTTTTTGTTGGTTTGGTTTGTTTTACGGCATCTCAACATCAATGGGTTATTTAATGCGGAAAAGATTTTTTATTGCTGGTAATATTTTTTCTCAAAAGTATTTCTGGTAATATTTTTCCATAAATGTATTGTGCTAACATTTTTTCCAACAAAGTATTGCTTGGTAATAATGTATTGCTGGTAAAAAAATTTGACAAAAATGTATTGCTGGTATTAAAACCTATTTTTATACTTTCATTGTGTTTTGACCCCAGTTTGGGGTTAACTATTTTCCTATAGCTAGGGCTCTAACAGGTGTTACCAAACCGTGTCATGGTGGACATGGGAACACCTGCAATTAAGAGGTGGTTCCACGCCCCTCAAAACCTCCTGATAAGAGTTCTTGCTGCCGGATGTAGTTTATCGTCTTACCCAGGACGGAAATATGTCAAGATTGCTCAGCATTTCTAAAAGACCATTATACTTTATCGAAAGACTTTGCTTAATTTATAAAACACAGGTAGATGTCCTTACGTTGGAGAGAGCCGTTATCTCCGACATTCTGGTGCGACACGGCGAACAGAAAAAGAAGAAAAAATCCTCACGTCATCATTCGTCAGTCTCTTCAGGATAATTATTGATTCACTGTCTTCATGATTGAAAGACCGATCCTAGTCCGATCACTTAAGCAACGTCAGTCCTGCTCAGTATCTAGATGAGTGACTGTAAGGAGTCACGCTGGAGTAGTGAGTAGCGGTTAGGACTGAGGAAATGGAGACCTGTGTTCGAATTCCAGTCGGGTTCGTTACATTTACTTTCGTGCTAATACCTTTGGGAATGGCATAAATCCATCTCTACTCTCATCTATGGACAAATAAAAGGAGATAATCGGTACTATAGCCTTGGTCCGCAACCGGTTGAGGGGATGTAAAACTCTGAACTCAAGAGCTCCAACTATGAGTTAAATAGCCTCACCACCCTGCAATTCGTCAAGTGTGGTGAGTATGGATACGCCCCAAAAAGAGTTCATCAATCAGGGAGTGATTCCTCCAATAGGAATGAGAAGGCCCTTGATTTGGACTTGGAAGTGACTGTTGCCATAATGCATTGGTTGTAGACTTGACGCTGGAAGGTAATTGGAATGTCAATGATGATGGTTGGGCCCCGACCAAAGGCTTGCGAGGCCAGTGTAATACGGCATTTGATTTCTTTTTCTTTTGAAATGAAGTCCATACATTTAGCTAGGTCAATGCATTTCTGGGCACAAAACAGTCATATATATATATATATATATATATATATATATATATATAATCTGATGGACAGTGTTTCAGCATTTTTTTATAGTATGCACTTACAAAAAGTAAATTAAGGAAACCGAAAAAAAAATCTCAGAAAAGATTACAGAAAACGAGTTTACAACATTCCCACCTCTTACCCCCAATACTCTTTCTACAAAACTTGTAAGTAAATTAGCTATGCATAATACTAGGATCTTACCAAGGTAATGGGAAATATAATTAAGAAGAAAAATAACCCCAACACCAATTCAGATGCCGGTACTTATCAATAATTTCCGTATATGTAAAAGCATTTATGTCGACGAGACATCACGAGATATAAAAGCCCGTATCTACGAACACAAAAGAGATTCGGGTTTAGACAACCATTTAAACCCTCTCTCGTAATACAAAGGAAGAAAACTGGGCATAACTTTGGTTTTACAAATGCCATCCAGATTAAGAAAAAGAACATAATTCTTTAATTCGGGAGTATTTCGAGGCCCTACTAATAACAATATTACCAACTATAAACACACGTCAAAGACATTATATTACATAAATTCAGTTTTTATTGAATCCATTCTTAAAGAATCTAACGAATGATTATCTAAAACAAACGTTATGTACGTAAAAATGTTCCCAAATCAACATGCGAAAAACCAACAAACATTATATCTACTAGTGATATTACTACTACTACTACTACTACTACTACTACTACTACTACTACTACTACTACACACTTACGAATATATCTTATCATTGTAATCTTACATAGACAAACTAGAATTATTATACACTTACATAGATAAAACAATATTTGTAGTTTTTCAGTTTGTCTTGGAATCCGTTGATTTCTTGAAACTTCGAAAGGACGTGTCGTCTCTCCTAGAATTCGGAACGCCACAAATTAGACTAACGTTTATATAACAAGCCTAATGCACGTGAAACGTAATTAACCAATGAAAATCAAACAACAGAAAATAGCAGAATGTTTTATAACTTTTTTCTTCATATCTTATTCTTTGATGAAGCTTTAATAAAAGTGAAACATGTCAGACTGTTAAATGTTTCCTATTTGTTCTTTATCTTATCGAAGTTTACAGTGTTTGGGAATATTTTTTAAGCGATGAAGTTATATATTTAAAAATATAATTCCCTGATAATTCCCAGTTCAAAGAAATCTTTAATTTTTGGAAAGCATTCATGTTCAACTGGTGTCAATGAATAATTGACATTTATAAACTGATGAGCCCTTCGAGAATTAATATCTACTGAAAAAGAAATCTCCATGAAAATAAGAAATTACAACGTGGATTATCAGATTGAATCTGAGAGACATATTCTGTAGATATGGAAGAACGCAAATACAGATTAATAAATTAAGAAAAACACACGCGCTCGTTGAACCGCATATATCTATAACGACTTTGCGATATGGGTTTGAATCATTCAGATAGTAATCTTTGCACTCGATGGACAGCCAAATAAAACGCTTTCCAGAGGACGAAAAGAAATTTGGTATGAATGAATAAGATGTTATCACTTTATGTCAAAATATTCGAATGTTCACAAAGGCTGCATTTATCAATATATATAAGCATATAAAGGCAAAGATATATATTTAAAGACATTTTTATGTTTAACATTTCTTTTTATAGATACAAGTATTTAAGTAAATGCTCTGTTTATAATAAACAGTGTTAAATAACATTTACCTGCCTGAATGTCCGAGAAAGTTTCGTAGAAAATATTCGTCCTTCGACAGGATTCGAACCTGTATCCTATACGGAACCGTCACATAACCTGACATGCCTTAACCGTTTCGGCCACTAAGGATCGATCGGTTAGCAAGGTCGAATTTACTGTTTATAAACTTCAATCTTCCATGAATCTCTCACGTACATTCATAACTGCTCATAGCGTATCAAATGTAAACAAATGACGCCACACATTATTAAATGGACAAAGTCTGCCAATTATTTAGGCAATTTTATGTTTAACATTCTTTTTATTGATACAGGTATTTAAGTAAATCATCTGTTTATAATAAACAGTATTAAATAACATTTACCGGCCTGAATGTCCAAGAAACTTTCATAGAAAATATTCGTCCTTCTGCAGAATTCGAACCTGTATCCTATACGGAACCGTCATATAGCCTGACGTGCCTTAGCCGGTAAATGTTCATCTTTGGTGTTACAAGGAGATTTGTTGGTCTCTCGCTCAAATGTGCTCCACACATAATAATTATGTGTGTAGCAGTATAGGGAGTTACGTGGCCAGCTGTAAGGGGTAATGTGGTCGCAAAAATTGTCTGCCAGCCATGACTGTCTTCTTCTAATTGTGTGGCCAGATATAGGTTCTTACCGCCGCCACGCTCTTGACCCAATTAAGCACTGTCTTCTCAAGGCACATCATGTAGGCTTCCGTGTTGAGTCTGGGGCCCTGTGGGAAGGTGAATGGAGGCATAACGTCACCATCACTAATATCATTCCAAACACAATGATATTGACTGGATATATCATTCAACTCTTACCTAATCCTTTGAAATCTCCCAAGATTGACACCCAAATACTCTGAAATGTTCGTATTGTAACTCCTGGCGCGAATGCTAAGCAGTATAGCATGCCATTTCCAAATTTCTGGGGGAATTAAAATTGAGTCATGGTGCTTTTTTTTTATCACAGATGGCGACCAACTGACCCTACTATACTGTACAGTCGATAAAATCAAAAACAAACAAAGCAAATGCGCGAAATTATAAATATAAAATGGCGAGAATTGCGTTTTGTAATCACCTCCCCGCTAAACATGGGTAAGGGGATTGTTGAAAGCGCTTAGGACAATGGACAGTATAGAGATTTTTTGTATTCCCTCATTCCCATCAAACGGAAAATTATAAGTACGCTGGAAAAACTAAACAAAAAATTTTCAAAATTTCCTCTGTCCGTCATATGTAACTATAAATTTTTAAATGAAAGGTTGCTGGTCAAATAAACATATATATATATATATATATATATATATATATATATATAGAGAGAGAGAGAGAGAGAGAGAGAGGGAGAGAGAGAAAGAGAGAGAGAAAGAAAGAGAGAGAAAGAAAGAAAGAGAGAATGGGAGAGAGAGAGAGAGAGAGTCGACGACGAAATGATTCGTACACCCATCAATTTTGAATATTTTTATCTATTTCTCAGAATCTAATGCCCATATGGTTTTTTATATGTCAATAAGCACAAAAAAGAAATATAAAACTCACTTTACAGAACAATAGGTTAAATACAACAAATTTGACAGGCGAATTATGTAAAATGGGAAAAGACAAAATTATTAATAAAGTAGAAAATTGACCGATTCGTGTAAATATAAGAAATTTACATAATTATTTTATGGGTAAAGCCATATAGACTATTTATTCAGTAGAATATTTGTGATAATTCCAACAAAGAAGATCACGTGGTGTATATAGTTTCATTATTGTTATTCTTACATTAACAACACGATGGGGAATACAAAGGAGCTTAACGTTGACTTGAGACAGAGAATTATTAACTTCCACAAGCCGGAAAATAATTACGGCGCTATTTCAAACCGGTTAGCTACCCCAAGATCTACGGTACAGTCCATTATAACGAAGTTTAAACAGTTCGGGACGACAGAGAATTTTCCTGGGTGTGGAAGAAAACCCACATTTTCACCGAGAACTACACGAAAACTGTGTCCGAGGTTAATATAAACCTAAGAATTGTTTTGAAAGACATCGCTAAAAGTTTGGATACGGTGAGTAACAGCGTAAGTATTCGCACAACACAACGTTGTTTAAATAGAAATTGGTTGTA
This sequence comes from Acanthosepion esculentum, assembly GCA_964036315.1. Taxonomy (NCBI): domain Eukaryota; kingdom Metazoa; phylum Mollusca; class Cephalopoda; order Sepiida; family Sepiidae; genus Acanthosepion; species Acanthosepion esculentum. The sequence continues at coordinate 62,159,120 of OZ038484.1, read as the reverse complement.
CGGAAACCGAGCATGACAAAACGCTCTTCGCAAAATATGTCACATTGTTGCTCAGTTTAACTTTGCCAAACGTTCTTGAAAAAGAAAATTGCTTTTGGGAAAAAAGTAATATGGAGTGATGAAACAAAATCGAGCTGCTTTTAGATAATAATGTACAAAATATTTGGTGCAAGAAAGGTGAGGCTTTGCTCCCAAAGAACGCAGTGCCAACATTAAAACATTGAGCTGCCTAAATGATGTTTTGGGGTTATTTTATCTCAAGGGGGACTGGCCAATTAATTGCAGTAAGAATAATAATGTAATTTGAAGACTATTCAAAAGTCTGGATGGAAACTATAAATATCAGCGTAAAATCTTCATCTAAGTCGGCGATTTAATTTCAAGTAAGATAATGATCCCAAACATACGTCTAGATCAGTGACTGCGTGGCTTCAGAAAAAGAACATAACAGTTCCGTCATGGTCTTCAATGAGTCCTGATTTGAATCCTATTGAAAATCTATAACAAGAATTGAAAGTTCGAATAAATCGTCGGTCACCAAAAATCCTTCAGTAATTAGAACGTGTAACCATTGAAGAATGGAAAAAGATCGCGGAAAAGACTTGCTCATATATCATCAAAAACGTTAAAAGTATTGCAGCAAGTTATAAAGATGACAAGCCATGCTATTGACTATTATCATTGTGAATATTTTTCAATTTTTTCTATTTCTCATACTGTACAAATAATTTTGTATTTTCCTGTTTTAATAATTCGACTGTCAAACTTATTGTATTTAACTTATTGTTCTGAAAATTGAGTTCTATTTTTATTTTTTGTGCTTATTAATATATAAAAAAGGTGGCATAAGATTCTGAGAAATGGATAAAAATTTTTTAAAAAGTTGGGGGTACAAATAATTTCGTCGTTAATTATATATATATATATATATATATATATATATATATATATATATATATATATATATATATATATATATATATATATATATACAGAGGGACTCATAATATTCGAATACCGCCAGTGATGTACATTTTTCTTTAATAAGATTTTTCGGACATTCAGGCCGGTAGACGAAAATACATAAATATACTGTTTAATAAATAAACGGAGCGTGTACCCAAATATATTTATGCACTAAAAATAAATTTCATATATATATATATATATATATATATATATATATATATATATATATATATATATATATATATATATATATATATCTTATTATTCCTAAAATATTTTTGGCTGATACGCCCTGTTTTTTTTTAATTAGTGAGAATTACGCGTAGCGGCATACGCATTCGAGAAACTTCAGACAATGTGGTTTCTCGCTCGAACCTGCGTTCCTCTCTAGAGAGGAAGACACTGACACACACAGGCAATATATATATATATATATATATATATATATATATATATATATATATATATATATATGGTCTTGATTGGGAATGGCATAAAGATGAAGATAGAGAAGAAGAAATTGTGGAGAGCCATGATTACCAACGTCTTGAATAGGAATGGCATAAAGAAGAAGAATTGATTAAAAAGAGTCAGAATTTGAGTAGTTTCGCATCGCCTTTCATTGCTACACACAATCTCTGTTTCGTTTTGGATGTTTGCCCAACTTGCGATGTTTTTCTACTATTGGCCACAATACACACATACACACAAAACAAAAAAAAACAACAAAAAAAAAGAAACACAAAAACCAAAACAACAACTGTTTACATAAGATAAATGCCCGGAATTAACTTTGATGAAATCGGCTTCAAGATTTTCTTTTGCTTTTCTTCGTGTAATCTTCCATATCCATCCTTTTTCATTCTTTTTGCATTTCCATCCCCACTCAATTTTCTCGTCAAAAATAAACATAGAAAACAATTCATTGCTGTCAAAACATAGATTTTTTAAGCTAGATGTAGATAAACTATATATATATATATATATATATATATATATATATATATATATATATATATATATATATATATATACTGACAGTGATACCCAACGTTTTGTCCAGGAGATAAATATCTTCAGCTATAATAACAGAAGAAAACATCTTATTTAATATATTTCTTTTGAAACAACGAAGCATGCGAACAAAAAGTAATATATATATATATTTACACGATTTCCTTCCTTCGGGGCCATTCTTGTTGCACGCTTGGGCGATCATGTCTCTTTTCAATTCCTGATTGATTTATTCATATAAGATTCTACAGGATATAAAGTGGGGAATAGCTTTCCTGTTGTTATTAAGTACTAAATGGATCCCTCCCATAATTTATATAAATTAATATCTTTCTGAGGAAGGACGCTTGGTGCACGCTTGGGTGACGATGTCACGTTTCGATTCTTGATAGATTCATTCATATAAGATTCTACAAGACATAAAGTAGGGAATAGGTTTCGTATTGTAATTAATTACTACACTGATCCCCCTCCTATCAGTGGAGAGTCTTTATTCTGAATCCTACGAACCACCACTAAAACTTAGATTCTAAAAAAGGTATGTAGTACTACAGTAAAATGAAATCGCACCCAATCAATCTAACCGTATAACTGAATTTTTAACCTCAAACACCAAAAACTATTTGATCAAAAAGTAAAGGCCATAAAACCTTTTGGTCTCTGTATGTAACTCATAGCGAAAAATATGAATATTCCAATCACAAACATCCATGATACCGTTCAACTAAGCTTACCACCCTGGCTACTTAAGCTGCATGTGATTATTCTTGATTTAAACAAGCTCCCTAAAGATAAAACCCACCCACTAACCTACCAAGAAGAACTCATCAATATTCAGGGAAAATACCCAAACTATTCGCACATTTACACAGAGGGCTCCGAAGACAGCAATAGAACCGGATGTGGAGCAGTTTTCAATAAGGAAATGATGAAAAAATGCCTCCCAAAGGAAGCCTCCATGTTTACTGCAGAAATCTATGAAATAAAATTAGCACTTAAGATTGTTTGTGCAAGCAATATAAAAATATTCATCATCCATACTGACTCCATCTCTGTCCTACAATCTATAAAAAATACAAAACTGGATAACCCTTCAATTGTCAAACCTTTAAACAAAATCAACTTCATAAGACATAAAAGGGTGATATTTTGTGGAATCCCAAGTCATATTGGAATTCAGGGAAATGAGAAAGCCGATTCCTTAACAAAAGCTGCACTTAACATGACATGCAACCAGAAGTCCAAAATCCCATGTACTGACCTAAAACATAAAATAAAGAAAGTAATGATGCAAAAATGGCAACAACTATGGGACAAAAATAGCCACAATAAGCTCTACCAAATAGAACCCACTTTAAAAGAAAGGAGACTGAATCTTAATAATACAAGAAGAGAAGAAACCACCCTTACTCGGCTACGCATTGGGCACACTATACTGACTTCATCCTTCATACTGGAAGGGGACCCTCCTCCTAAATGTCCCTGTGGAAACCAATACACAATAAAACATATACTGATGGAATGCACAAAACTTAAACACATTCGAAGAAAGTTCTACAACATTAAGAGTACAAAGGAACTATTTACAAAAATTGATCCAAGTCATATAATAAACTTCCTGAAAAGAATTGGTCTTTTATCAAGGATGTAGTCTGATGTGTAATTAATATATGCTACCTTTTAACATTGTGCAAACAAATTGTCCATACTAAATGAAAATCATTGTCCTAGATAGTAATACCTGGAATTAATTTGCAGTGTGCAAGCAAATAAGCTTTAGCTTATATAGCTTATAGACGTTTTTAAGTCCTATATATTTAATATATATATATATATATATATATATATATATATATATATATATATATATATAAACTAAATTTGGCATTAAATGACCTAGAGTGGTCGATATGCCATAAAACACAACCAACCAACCAACCCTCCACAGTTTCTACATATTAATATCCTTCGATAGCTACCTTGTGATGTACGCTTGGGTGACCATATGTCTTAACGGGAGCTTGTCGTTACTTTCTGCGATAGGCTGGTTGCCAACAATGGCTAAACGACGCAGTCAGTGTTCTCAGTTAACCCATAATAAATTTGCTGTTGCTGAGCAAAATATTGGTTCTTAAAATAAATGATATAACTCCTTAGTTTGATAGGGATCTGGGTACACAACTTTAGTGATTCTTTCATTCATTATTTTTTTATTAATTTAATTTAATTTTTTTTAGGACTTATCGATCCCTTTTGCAGTTTATTTAAAACTGAAAGATATTTAGGGTTGTAAGAGAACGCTTCCAGTACCTGATGTTCCCAAGCGGTCCCACCTCTGTCTAAATAATGACAATCTCAAGCTTCTTGCACTGAGTGCCAATATATATATATATGTGTTTTTTTTAAAGACATTTTTATGTTTAACGTTCTTTTTATAGATACAAGTATTTAAGTAAATGCTCTCTTTATAATAAACAGTATTAAATAACATTTACTGGCCTGAATGTCCAAGAATATTCAGAGAAAATATTCGTCCTACGACAGGATTCGAATCTGTATCCTATACAGAATCGTCATTTAGTTTGACGTGCCTTTACCGATTTGGCCACAGAGGAGCGTTCGGTTGGCAAGGTCGAATTTACTGCTTATAAACTTCAATCTTCCATGAATCTCTCACGTACATTCATAACTGCTCATGTCGTATCAAATGTAAACAAATGACGGCACACATTATGAAATGGACAAAGTCCGACAATTATTTAAAGATTGTGGATCCAACCCGAGTGTTACGGTCGTAAAACGTTGAAATACCGATTCACGTTTGATTACATGTTGTCAGTAAGCTTAAGTTACGTTGGGACCAAGCGCTGTAATTTACGTGACAGGTCGACCTAGCTATGGATATAATCTCACACCTTAGATCGGTAGGGCACTCAATTTGAAAGTTGGGGTTTGACATTAAACATAATGGCCCACAAAATATTTTTTTCCCCAAATCTATATAGGTTTTTGAGGAAATGAGTTTGAAGATTAAGTCTAAACTTAATCTTCAAACTCATTTCCAAATTGTAGCGTTGGAATTTCATTCCGGTGATCAGTGAAAGATTTACCTCTGTCAAAAACTTTCGAACACTTATGGAAAACAAATGAGTAAATGTCATTTAATAAAATGTTTTCTATTTGTAACATTTAACTCGTTCTCAGCAAATCAAAGAAAAATAAATCAGAATTATGAATAATATAAAAATATTCTCTAAAATAAAGGCGAATTGGCGATTATTCTGCTTGTGTCTAGAGATGAAAATCAATTCCTCTTATTCGTGTGTGGAATTTAGCTTTTGCTATTTTTTCAGTGGAAAAAAATAACCTAGTTCTTAAAAAAGAAAAACAGACTATAAAACCTCATAAAAAACAAATTTCTTTATTTTACTGAACAGTAGTAAAGTAACGGTGGAGTAATGGATAGCGGCTCGGATTGAGGAATCGGATAGCCAAGTTCGAATTCCAGTCGAATCCATTACGTGCTAATACTCTTGGTATGAATCCTCGCCATCTTCTAACCTAATTATGGGTATATAGCAGGACAGAACGGATTCTGTAGCCTTCGATGGCAACTGTTCTGCTGCACAAAGAAATGTCAACCTACTGCGGGAAAAAATGTGCTTCGTCAGTCATGTGTCGAAAGATACATGATCACCTAAGCGTGTATCCCGCATGGCACATAACTGACTGAATTACTTTCACCAAATCCACAACAAGAGCATTTGTCCTTTGTAAATGATCCTCTTTGCCTTTCCCTGTAGATCAGAGTTAGGTGCTAACACTCTTGGGAAAGGTATGACTCCTCCTCTTGTCTTCCAGCTATGGGTAAGTAACAGAACAGACCGGGTTCTGTAACCTTGGATGGCAACTGGTCTATCGCAGAAAGAAAAATCTGCCTCGTCAGTCATGTATCAAAAGATACATTATTGCCTAAGCGTGTATCACGCATGGCACATAACTGACTGAGTAAAATATATTTCATCCAGAACATTATTTCGATTGGTATTATCTAGGTTCTCACCGTTATAATTATTTGCTCTTATTTTTACTACTTTCCACATTGAAATCTCGATCACTATTCGTTTGTTACTGTGAATTTAATTAGTACTTTTGCATTTTTATGCAATAGATTAATTATTTGAAAAAGAAAAGAAAATTTTATTAATCTACACATTTTTTAAAATTTTGAAGTGATTAATGTCTGTTCAAAGCGTTGTATTTGTTTAATTCCATGGAAGAATATATTTCCATTTAGGTAATTAATACTGTTTCTTTTCATTTTTTAATTTCAAATTTAACCTTGAAATGTTATTAAAATAGGGTAATATTTACACTGTTCATTCTCAAAAGAAGTTCATATTAATTTTATGCTTTTTTTCTTTGCTTAATTTGAACTCGTTCACTTTCTTATTTTCAGAAATTAAGTTAATTGAAAAATATAAACTTAACTGTAATCATCCTTCCTTCTCTGGTAAATAATATTTTCCTTCATATTTATCATATATATGTAATGACAAGAGTACGCAGGTGTAGGCTTTAAGAAAGCTTTATTCAACTGCAAATACAATGTTCGCTGATAGTGTCCTTTTATAGTCCTAGTAAACAGAAATAATTCTCTCAAAGAGGAGAGTAACAAAATAAGGGGAGACCATTCTTGATTGCTCATAACAGTATGCTAGATCTTTTTATGTTTAATTTCAGGTTTCCATTGAAGAAAGGGAATATTTAAAAGCTGAGAGAGAGAGAAAACATGACCAAAAGGCATTTTTCCAACTTGGGACTATTCACAAAGATGCTGTTAAAATCTCAGAATGCGTAGCTGTTGCAGAAAGATGAGGCAGGCAGAGTGAAAGATCGCAACAACAGAATTCTACACATGTTGCCGCTACATCAGATATTTTCACCAATATTTACCAGTGAAGAAACAACTGATGCCTGTTTTGAACAAGGGAAATTTTCTAAGAGAAGTTACAGTATCTTAAAAGTCCCTAGATATACCATGGAAATTATCAAGTTTCATGTATCTTCCAGCCTTGAGCTACGGCTTATTAATGTATTTTTATTAGACTAGATATAGGCTATCTTCATTCAAATCTTAACTTATATGGTATTATCATTGATAAGTAAAAAAAATAGAGTGACTAAAGTCAAGAGAAAAGAAAACACCCATTAAAAGCATGTTCAGAGTCATTAAAACTATCATCTGTATTGCTGTTAATTGTGTAGTTGATGAGGTCAATCTACAATATAAAAAGTTAAGAGGAAAACGGCGAGAAAAAAAAACAGTTACCAGCGTACTACTTTACTTTTACAGAGATACATACGTAGATATCTCACCCGCAGAATTATCCCTAACATTGGTGCAACTGGTGTCCTAGTAGAGGATGCTGCTGCTTTTTTAGGTGAATTCAAACGCATAAATTCTATTAAGGCAGTTCTTGTGGACAATGCCAGTACAAACACTGGTTGTAAGGCAGGGCTTGTTATAGGTGTGGAGAAAAACTTACAAGAAAGTTGCCCACCATTGGCTGTTCACTTCATCAAAATGAATTTCCACTTAGAGCCGTGTTTAAGTACATTGATGAACTAGCAAAATCTTTACAGTTTTTAATGTTTCTATAGAGAAAATTTGTGGAAATGATTTACCCCAGGTATAATATATCAATATCAATAGTCCTCTAGCTAACATATTAATTTTTGACCAAAGAGTGATCTTAGAATATGCAGCAGGAACTTCTTGAGAGAAAGTAAACCCTAGATTTTCTGCCTGGAGAATTCAAGCAATATGGCTAAATCAAGCAATATGGCTAACTTTAATCATCAGGTTAATGTGTCCGAGGGCCAGAGGTACCTATAAACCAGAACTGTATGATAAAAAAACAGTACTACTTTACTTTTACAGAGATACACACGTAGATATCTCACTAACAGAATTATCACTTGTTGCAAATGGTGTTCTAGCAGAGGATGTTGCTTCTTTTCTAGGTGAATTCAACAGCATAAATTCTATTTAGGCAGTTCTTGTGGACAATGCCAGTACAAACACTGATTGCTTATTCACTTCATCAAAATGAACGTTCATTTCGAGTTATTTTTAAGTATATTGAGGAAACTACAAGATGGCCTACTACATTTACTGGTCAGCTAGGGATGCACTGCGAAAATAATTGCCAGGATTTGCCCATGGTAGAAGCTAACTATCAGTATGCCTCTGGATAACTTATCTCTTACGGCAGGGGGAATGGATGTTTTAAGTTTGCTTTAGAATATGCAGCGATGGAAAATGAACCCTGGATTTGTTTCCTGGAAAATTGAGTCTCTAACTTCAATCATCTAGCTAATGTGTTTATGGAGAAGAGGTTACCGGAGTTAACTCCTTAATTGTCCAAATTGTTCACTATGAGACGCTCTCCCTACACTATAAATAGTGGGTGATTTCTTGCCTCGTTCTCTTTTTTATTTCTTCATTTTTAGCAAACATATCTACAATGTAAGCTCTCGCAGAAGATTGCGTCTTCTCATTTGTGGGAGACGCCATGAACATTATACACACATACACGTACGTACGTACGAACATTCAACAAAATACAAACTCTTTACGTTCACACACAAACGCAAATGATAATGCCTATGTCTATTGTAAATTTTGTTGTTTAATACATATATTTGTTGATATATATATCTCGGTCTTTCTTTACACTTCCTTATAGTGGGTTCAATCTCTGAGTCCGCCATGTTCTTGTAGTAGACCTTCTAGCAGGAATAAACGCACGTGTTCCTAATTTAACAACCCACAATCCGTCACAAGGTCCCTATCCACCAGAAGTCTATGAAAAATGTAAAGCGGTAAAAACATTATAATTAAAATATATGCAGTTTGTTTGAAATTAAAACAGATAATAAATTCCATGATCACCACTGTATAATTACTTCATGATCCATAAAATAAGTCAGTAGTCGAATGGAAGACAAAATATTGTATTAAAAGATTTACAGAACAAAACTAGTTTTCTGTTTAATAACTAACGTGCCACCAGAAAAGAGATTTAAAAAATATATCCAACAACAATCGGCAATCAAAGCTCTGAAAACAAACTCTTTCAGAACGTTGCCAACCACAGCTCTCACCGATTTTCTATCCTTTGATGATCGAAGCAATGTTTGTCCAACTTACTACCCAAACCTGTCTTTGTACTGCCATTCATTTGCACAAGCCGGTTAATTCCTCTTTGTAGCCGTCCTCCTTGCCTTGAGTATCCCCTGCGAGCGTCAAATTCTCCAAGCCCTCTTTCCTCACGAAGTGACACACAAATTCTACGAGTAAGTACAAATGTCTATTGTCTTCGCATTTTTAAAATCCAAATACGGATATGCAATGTGATCGGTCCTGGCTTCGGGTCTCGACTCCAATTACTTTCTCACTGATGTAATGTGGCTTCCCTCTGTCGTTTCTGACGAGCTACTTTCACTGGTGCCCTGACTACATGAATTTAAGCGTGCTACTAGGTTGACATCCCGATCACACCCTTTTACTGTCGAAACAGTTAAATGTAACTGCCTCTTCTACTCCAACAGATTCTTCACTCGCACTTCCCGAGAGTTGAACTCCCTTCCTCTTACTTGCTTCCCTGATAACTATAATCATCAAAAATTTAAATGTAATCGACATCTTCGCATGCCTTGATTCTCGTTCTTCTTTCTATCCTCCTCTGTTCTTCTTTTTGTCATTTCCTCACCCCCACTATACACAGTCTTTTCCCTTACACTCTCTTCCCTACTAGTGACACTATCGCCTTGCTTGAGGTGAATTGCTTAAAAATGTCCTCGTTGCTCTTGTACTGTCTCCCGATGCCCGTCCTTCTCGTGCGCTTGCGCATATCAGACATCCATATAAACACCTTGTGGCAATTTTGTGATGTCAACGAATACTCGTTCTAGTAAAGGCATTTTAATCGCAGATACAACTATAGTAACGCCGTTGAACAATTCTGGTGTCAGACGCCTTCGAATTCACTTGCACTAATAGTAATTGATAATACTCGGTCGAAAAGTAAACACCGAATAGTAATCCGAATAAAGAAATAGTATAGCGGATAGAGTAGAGAATAGCGGTCCATATAGTAATAGAGGATAGAAGAGAAATGGTGATCCGTATAGTAATAGAGGATAGAATAGAAATGGTGACCCGAATAGTAATAGAGGATAGAATAGAAATGGTGATCCGTATAGTAATAGAGGATAGAAGAGAAATGGTGATCCGTATAGTAATAGAGAATAGAATAGAAATAGTGATCCGTATAGTAATAGAGGATAGAACAGAAATGGTGATCCGTATAGTAATAGAGGATAGAACAGAAATGGTGATCCGTATAGTAATAGAGGATAGAATAGAAATGGTGATCCGTATAGTAATAGAGGATAAAACAGAAATGGTGATCCGTATAGTAATAGAGGATAGAATAGAAATGGTGATCCGAATAGTAATAGAGGATAGAATAGAAATGGTGATCCGTATAGTAATAGAGGATAGAATAGAAATGGTGATCCGTATAGTAATAGAGGATAGAATAGAAATGGTGACCCGAATAGTAATAGAGAATAGAATAGAAATGGTGATCCGAATAGTAATAGAGGATAGAATAGAAATAGTGATCCGTATAGTAATAGAGAATAGAATAGAAATGGTGATCCGAATAGTAATAGAGGATAGAATAGAAATGGTGATCCGTATAGTAATAGAGGATAGAATAGAAATGGTGACCCGTATAGTAATAGAGGATAGAATAGAAATAGTGATCCGTATAGTAATAGAGGATAGAACAGAAATGGTGATCCGTATAGTAATAGAGGATAGAATAGAAATAGTGATCCGTATAGTAATAGAGGATAGAACAGAAATGGTGATCCGTATAGTAATAGAGGATAGAATAGAAATGGTGATCCGAATAGTAATAGAGGATAGAATAGAAATGGTGATCCGTATAGTAATAGAGGATAGAATAGAAATGGTGACCCGAATAGTAATAGAGGATAGAATAGAAATGGTGATCCGAATAGTAATAGAGGATAGAATAGAAATGGTGATCCGTATAGTAATAGAGGATAGAATAGAAATGGTGATCCGTATAGTAATAGAGGATAGAACAGAAATGGTGATCCGTATAGTAATAGAGGATAGAATAGAAATGGTGATCCGTATAGTAATAGAGGATAGAATAGAAATGGTGATCCGAATAGTAATAGAGAATAGAATAGAAATAGTGATCCGTATAGTAATAGAGGATAGAATAGAAATGGTGATCCGAATAGTAATAGAGGATAGAATAGAAATGGTGATCCGTATAGTAATAGAGGATAGAATAGAAATAACGATCCGTATAGTAATAGAGGATAGAATAGAAATGGTGATCCGAATAGTAATAGAGGATAGAATAGAAATGGTGATCCGTATAGTAATAGAGGATAGAATAGAAATGGTGACCCGAATAGTAATAGAGGATAGAATAGAAATGGTGATCCGAATAGTAATAGAGGATAGAATAGAAATGGTGATCCGTATAGTAATAGAGGATAGAATAGAAATGGTGATCCGTATAGTAATAGAGGATAGAACAGAAATGGTGATCCGTATAGTAATAGAGGATAGAATAGAAATGGTGATCCGTATAGTAATAGAGGATAGAATAGAAATGGTGATCCGAATAGTAATAGAGAATAGAATAGAAATAGTGATCCGTATAGTAATAGAGGATAGAATAGAAATGGTGATCCGAATAGTAATAGAGGATAGAATAGAAATGGTGATCCGTATAGTAATAGAGGATAGAATAGAAATAACGATCCGTATAGTAATAGAGGATAGAATAGAAATGGTGATCCGAATAGTAATAGAGGATAGAATAGAAATGGTGATCCGTATAGTAATAGAGGATAGAGTATAAATAGCGAGCGTTTAGACGTCACGCTACTTTCTACATATACGTTTCCCCCATGGTCACGTGATCAACTTAATTCAATAATGAGATCGCCCGTGTTTGCTCACTGGCGATCTTTGTTCAAACTCAAGTGTCGGCAGCGACACTTTATTCCTATATAACAACAAAGAAGTCCGAATGTGGAATATAATTGCGAAACTGGGGGTTCTAAATTGATAAAGAACGTAGCATGTAGTTTGTTTAAAGAATGTGTTATGCTGATTATGATAGCAAGTCTACAGAATGGGTGGAGGCTATATGAAGATACAGTATGAGACAGTTAAAAAATAATACAATTTTAAAGGAGAAACAACCGGAAAAGAAATCAATAGATTTGTTGGGCGGTGGCAACAGATTAATGCGAGGACAAATTATGAAGACAAAAATAAGCAAAGAAGAGGATTATCTTATTTTGAAAGAACAACGTCTGAGGATCGTATTATCGTCCCTCTGATGTCATCATGTTCTGGTAATCATTTTCGCAATGTTTCACTAGAGAACCAGTAAAAGTAGTAGGGAATTTTGAAGTTCCATCAATGTACTCGAAATGAAAGTTCATTTTGATGAGCTGAACAGCCAATGGCGTCAACATTCTTTTAAGCTTTTCCTAGCTTAGAGTAAACGGTATAGAAGTTACTTACCGGCGATGGTATTGTTGGGAGTATATTTAGAAGGATAAGAAAAAAAGGAAGGGCCTGGATCTCTTCTGGACAAGTCTCTTTGTTTAAGTTGGTGAATGCTGGTATAATCCTTGCCTTCAGTTCATCTTTGGTGCTACAAGGAGTTTTTTTTTGGTTTCTCGCTCAACTGCGCCCCACACATAATAATCAAAAGGATTTCCATCCGCGAGTTAGGTGTCCAGATGTAAGGGGTGGTGTGGTGGTAGAAACTGTCTGGTATCCATGACAAGGCACTCCTGTTTGTGTGGCATGGTGCAGAGTCCAGTTGCCAGAAATAGGATCTTCCAACAGCCACCTCTTGACCCAGGGCAGCACTACCTCCTCAAGGCACTTGATGTGTTCCTCCGTGTTGAGTATGAGGCCCACACCAGCACATTCCGGAATTCTTTTATCAGAACAATCAAGGTTAGTTTTCTGAGCGACCGCGCCTTCGTAGTCATCACTAGACACTCATCCAACTCTTTCCGGATCCTCTGCACTATGTTCAGATTGACACACTGAAATGTTCGTATCGGAACTTCCGGTGCAAATGTCAAGCAGTACAGCATGCCATTCCCAAATTTCTGGCGGAGTGAATTGCGTCATGGTGCTCTTTTTTCTCACAGGCAGTTGTAACTGACTATACTGTGCAGTCGACAGAATCCAAAACAAACAACGTGCATGCGTGAAATAAAAAATGGCGGCAATTTACCCATCGCAACCCTGCATATATAGATACATGGAACCATAAAGAAGGGATAGATTTTTGTTTTTTTATTTAATTATCTGATAGATTTTACTACTTAAACGTTATTTTTAGTGGATACCCATGTTTGAATAGACGTTCCCTTTATTTATTAAACATATTTATTTAATTTCGTCTATCACTCTGAATATTAGAGAAATCTTTTTGAAGAAAAATATGCATTCTCTGGCCTGATTCGAACTTGCGTCCAGCTTGCCAGGGAAAACCATTGTTAGATCAATTGAAGTTGAGATTTCTAGGAAAGATTCATATTTATAAGGACAATTTCAATTCTGTTTGATCTTCGACGCAATCCCTCAATGTTTTCTGTCGTTTTCCAAACAAATTTACTAGCTTCTAGTCAGAGGAGCTTTCTTTCCGAAAGGTTTTATCATATAGTCAACAACATCAATAATAAATAAACAAGGTGATGTAGAAAAACCCCGTACCCATCAGTAGTGCAGGGTTAAAAGTGAAGTTTTTATACCTGCCACACAGGACCAATACTTGTTAATTAGAAATTGCCAAGAAGACATACTTAAAATTTGTGTTAACCCGAAATGCAGATTCTGTGATAAATATCCAGAAACAATTGACCATCTCGTATCAGCGTTGTACGGTGTTAGCAGCCACTGAATATAAAACTCGCCAGGACAGAGTGGGTCAAAATGTCCACTGCAAAATATGCCACTTTTACAGGAGGGAAAAATGTAAGAAACTAGTATGAACATCACCGGTTACAAAGATATGACCGATAACAATTTATGGGATTTTACGTTACACACGTACAGAACAATCAAAGCTAATCGCCCAGCTATGGAGATTAAGGACCACAACAATATAATGTTCTTTCCAATTGACATGGTAGTCCCTGCAGACTGTAATGCATATTTGAAGATCTTCAAAAAAAAAAAAAAACTATCAAATTACATGGATCTTGAAGTGGAAAAGTAAAAATGTGGCACATTACAACATCAATAATTTCAATTGTAGTTGGAGCCCTCGGTTTTACTGGAAAAGGTTCCGATAGACTCATTGAAGGGATCCTTCGTAGCCAATGCCTTAAAGAAATACAAAAAATAAAATATACTTACAAGTACACTCAAACATTAGAAGAAATTTATATATATAAAATTGTTGTGATCTTTTTTTTTTTTTTTTTTACAAAAATGATCATTGGTAAATATCATGAAGCCATTTCCGACCTTAGGTCTCTGGTTGGGAACCGTAAGGAAATGTGTATACAACAGAAAATAAGAAGGAAGCATAAGAATAAAATTAACATATTATTGCATAAATTTTTCTGTAATATTATAGCTCTTTTTGCCTAATCTACCATGATGGCCAATGATAATCTCAGGTTGGCGTATTTAAAAATTTAGGTAATTGAAAGTACTTGCGGAAGAATAAAAGAACTAACCAAAACTACGGCGTCTTTCTTACTCAGTTTTGCAACAGCACTAAGAAATTGATCCATGAACTTGAGAGGATTAAGATAAAAAAACAAACAAATAGACATATATGTCTAGATTATTCAAGCAAACATGCTTGAATGAAGATATGCTGCCTATATGCACACACATACAGACACACACACGCACGCACACATACACGTACACACACACACGCATGCACACACACACACACACACATATATATATATATATATATATATGAGGGAATATATGAAAACAAATTGGATGTTTTAAAATTTCCATCCGTTGCCAACGTTTCGTTTAATAAGTACATCATCAAAAAACCGTCTCCATAACTTTGCTGTTGCATACACTGTAGATAATTTGTAATTTTGGGGGAAAATTCGAGTTCATAAACTTAAAAATAAATATCTTTGAATAAAATAAATATCTTTGCATAATGAGACTCCAAAAGAACAATGCTAAAATAACAATAAAAATATTTCATTTTTATTTTGTTAAATTCATCCACGGTTTTCTATTTCTTTTATGTGCCGTCGCCATTCAGGGCGTAGGCCATCATGACCCTCCACATCTTTCCCTTGTAGCTCTTACGTTTTGTCTAGTTATTTTCACCGAACCCTGTTCTACCATCTATTTACTCAAGCTTATTAAGTATGTGACGCGCTGCATTCCTCCGCCCCTTCTTTCCCTCAATCTGTCCTGTGGATATCAGATTTTACAAGCCCTCCCTGATGGAACCTTTACTCGGATACTGAGAACTATACTAGATTCGTTTTCTTCGGCTAATCAACCCTTTGTAGATTTATTTAAAGAAAGCGATTTTTTTTTATTGTAAGAATGTTTTTTTTGAGTTTGGTTTGGTTTGTTTTTGTTTTACGGCATATCACCCTCAATAGATCATTTAATGCCGACAACTTTTTTCCTGGTTATATTTTGTTTTGTCAAACATTTATTTCTGGTAATACTTTTTTTTTCCCTCAAAAATGTATAGCTCTTAATATTATTTAAAAAAAATGTATTGCTGGTAATACTTTAAAAAAAAATCGTATTGCTGGGAATAGTTTTTTTCTTTAAAAATTTATTTTTGGTAATAATTTTTTCAAAGTTTTTCTAGTATTAAAACCTATTTTTACACTTTCATAATGCTTTTTCCCTCAGTTTCGGAGTTAACAATTTGCTCATAGCTGGGACCCTAACAAGTGCTACCACCCCGGGTATGGGTGAACCTGGGAACAACAGCAATTAAGAGGTGGTTCCACGCTGCTCAATACCTCCTGATCAGAGGCCTTGCTATTGGACGTAGTTTATCGTCTTACCCTGGACGCGGATGTAGTTTATCGTCATACCCAGGACGAGTAAGAATGTTTTTGGGAGATAATGGCTCAGTGATACAAGTCTTACTAATTAACCCGTACCTGGGGTAGAGGAAGCGGATTCATACCGAACCAGAATTTGATAAATGAACAATAAATTAAAATGTGGATATAAATTGGGGGATCAATTCTAATATTAAAATCAAAATAACAATTGATCTCTCATTTTGTGTACACATTAGTTTCTATACATTTATATTCCAGATAATATAAACAAATCTAAAATACATGCTAATCAGTATTTCATTGATTGATTGATTCGTTTTCGGCAACTTATCAAACCTTTGCAGGTTATTTAAAGCCAGAAACTATTTTTAGATTGTAATATTTTTTTGGAGATAAGTAATAGTTTAGTGATACAGTTCTTACGAATTAACCCATTGCTGGAGTGAGGTTAGGTGGATTCATACCTTTCTCAAGGTTATTTGCACGTAAGTGAATTTAACGAACCCATATGAGAACTGGAACTCGGCTCTCTGCTTAAAAAATCAGAGCCATGCCTATTGCACCACCCGCACATCATGCCTATTGCACCACCCGCACATCCAAATTGACAGCACCCAGTGTCCCCAATCGCTCGTGCATCTGATCTGGCTCGACGTTGCTTGACATCGGTGATCATCCGGGAACCGATGTTTCAAAGTTAGGTGACCTCAAGACCAAGAGCTATAGCAACCTGTCTCAGAGACCACATCCAACTAAATCCCAAGTCTATGGACCCATCCCTGTTATTTCTACGATGTTACACGAATGCAGAATGCGTTTTGCACGACACTTCTGGCGAGCAAAACATTAACTTGCGAGTGATTTATTGTTCTGAGTCACTAGCTATGGCGCAAGACAGTTTGGTCGCGCAGCAACCACCTTTATTGAACAACTATGTAGAAAGACGGAATGCTACTCTAACAATCTTCCTTGATGGATGGTGTGATAGACTCAGAAATTTCCGAGATTCAGAAAGAATACAGCGAAAGGTCGGCGGGAGAATAAGGAATTAAGCATTCAATTCTTTTTCAAATGCTCCCTCTTCTATCCGTCCTGGGTAAGACGATAAACTGCATCCCCGTCCTGGGTAAGACGATAAACTGCATCCCCGTCCTGGGCAAGACGATAAACTGCATCCCGGTCCTGGGTAAGACGATAAACTGCATCCCGGTCCTGGGTAAGACGATAAACTGCATCCCGGTCCTGGGTAAGACGATAAACTGCATGCCCGTCCTGGGTAAGACGATAAACTGCATCCCGGTCCTGGGTAAGACGATAAACTGCATCCCCGTCCTGGGTAAGACGATAAACTGCATGCCCGTCCTGGGTAAGACGATAAACTGCATCCCCATCCTGGGTAAGACGATAAATTGCACCCCCGTCCTGGGTAAGACGATAAACTGCATCCCCGTCCTGGGTAAGACGATAAACTGCATCCCCGTCCTGGGTAAGACGATAAACTGCATCCCCGTCCTGGGTAAGACGATAAATTGCACCCCCGTCCTGTGTAAGACGATGAACTGCACCCCCGACCTGGGTGGGATGATGGACTGCGTCTGGCAGTAGGGCCTCTGATCGGGAGGTTTTGCGGATCGTGACACGGCCTCTTGGTTGCTGGTGTTCCCGGGTCCGCCCTGACCCGGGGTTGTCGCGCCTGTTGTTGTCCCATCTATGGGCGAATACTTGGCCCCACAACCTGACTATGAAAGTGTAAAGATGGATTTTAGTGCCAGAAGCGCTTTGTGGAGAGAAAACTGTATCAGCAATATCTTTTTGACAAAAAGATCATACCTACAGTAGGATCTTGTCAGCATTGAATAGCCCATTGAGGTTGATATGTCACAAAACAAAGCGAACCAAACTATACATTTTTGAAAAAGACCACAAAAGACCAGAATGAAAATGAAAAAATATTATTACCAGCTCTACGTTTTCGAAAAATATTATTGCCAGCTATACGTTTTTGAAAAAAACATTATTACCAGCTCTACGTTTTTTTGGAAAAACATTATTACCAGCTCTACGTTTTTGAAAAATTATTATTACCAGCTCTACGTTTTTGAAAAATATGATTGCCGGCTCTACGTTTTTGAAAAAAATGTTATTACCAGCTCTACGTTTTTGAAAAAATATTATTTCCAGCTCTACGTTTTTGGAAAAATGTTATTGCCGGCTATACGTTTTTGAAAAACCAGAATGAAAATGAAAAATATTATTACCAGCTCTACGTTTTTGAAAAATATTATTACCAGCTCTACGTTTTTGAAAAATGTTGTTGCCGGCTCTACGTTTTTGAAAAATATTATTACCAGCTATACGTTTTTGAAAAAAAAAACATTACCAGCTCTACGTTTTTGGAAGAAACATTATTACCAGCTCTACGTTTTGGGAAACATATTATTACCAGCTCTACGTTTTTGGAAAAATATTGTTGCCAGCTCTACGTTTTTGAAAAAATATTGTTACCAGCTCTACGTTTTTGAAAAAATATTATTACCAGCTCTACGTTTTTGAAAAAATATTATTGATTTAAAACACTCTTAAATACAAAAAAATCCAGTTTCAGCATTGAATGACCCATAGGGGTTGATATGCTGGTAAAACAAATAAACAATCAATCAATCAATCAACACTCTTCTATACTCTATATCATATCACTTATTTTACCATATATATTTGAGTATGTCTTTATCTTTCTCTCTAACGAGTCAAGGTTAAACAAAGACACGTTATATTCATATTTGAAAATATTTATCCAAAAACCAATTTCTTTGTTACAAATACAATGAAAGAATAAAAATACATTTTGTTGATATTTTGAATAACTTAATATACGACATTTGTCGATCTCTTAATTTCTTTTGTTTTTTAAAAAGGACACCATCGATTATCGATGATGACCCAACCTAGCACAATTAGGTAACTTGTACAGGTCGGTGTGCTTGTGTTGTTTTCTTCTCTTTCTTCTCTCGACCGGGCGATCGTTAATTGGTTTGTTCGTAGGTAAAATGAGAACTTCAACAAAAAGGAATTAAAAAAAAAACTTATCTATTTTATTAACACGTCGACTTGTACATTTTAAACTAGCCAGTGAGGTCGCTGTACCAGCCGCACTGGAGAGCAATTTCCCCGCACACAAAATTAACACGTCTGTATACTTCGACGCGTAAAACTTAACTCCACGAAATAACTTTCTCTCTAACCTTCCCACGTTAATTTTGACAAATCAAAAAAGAATTCGTTTTGTTTTGTCTTTTGAATTTAAGGTCAAAATGAGAAGGTCAGAGAAAATACAAATCTTTAAAAAATAATAGTCTGCTAAACTAGTTGCGCTGATAGTTTATTGATTTACGATGAGCCACATCAAAGCTCTCCTTTTTACTGTTACAATCCAATAGCGTCTGGAGAAAGAAAGCAAGGCCGCAGGGGACACCGGGTGGTACTGAGTTATTAAGTGCCTTCGGGTAGCTTTTCTCCGGATTTTCAAGGTTGGTTTGAATTCAGAGTTTTACTTCATCCGAGAACGGTTACAACTCAACGCTATAGAACCCGGTCTACGCTGCTATTTACCCATAGCTGTTGGAAGTAAATGGGACGAATTCGACTGGAATTCGAACTCGGCTCGCCGATCCTCCGATCCGAGCCTCAATCTATTAAATCAACGTGCCTCCATTGTAAAAGAAACCACGCAATAACGATTGACGTAAAAATGTCAGCTTACTATTATTGACAATGCTCTAGTTGTCTTATTTTCACGATTGAGAATGGATATTAAAAAACAAAAAAAACAAACAAATCCGATTTAATCATATTGCTTGGAGGTACTTCAACGATGTTTAAACAATTCATCTTTGTTTAATTTAGCATTTCTTTGTCTTTCTGAAACGCGGAGACGTGTAAGCGCAAAAGCTGATTGCCTCGTTTGTTATTGTGCTATAAAGGAATACAAACCATACATAACCGTGCGGTATTTTTTTCGGATGTATTTATTCATATTTACTTTCAGTGTGAAGACTTGATACTTGACATAGGTATTTGGCAAACATAGTCTGCCACAAGGCCATATGCATGGTGTTGCTAGAAGGATATACAATATTGCAGTAGATAGAGTTTGGGGGTAAGCTTGATTTAACTCAATGACGATGGACACATAGACATTGTTAAGTATAAGGTTACATGTATATTGAAGCCATAGCACATTTGAATTTCCAGACTGGCGCAGACTCCACACCTGACGCAGAGCTCATTTAAGGGTTTCTCTATATAATACTAAAAGTCTGTGATTGCTTGTGTGTTTTGTGTGGTGCGTCCACCCGGCGTATAATGATTTACGTGTTGTTTATACAGTAAGTATTTTTATTTTTACTTTCTTGAAACAGTCAGTTTTTTTGATTGAAATATTTTTAAGTTAAAGACAGACACAAAGAAATCCTGCTTTGCTGTTTTGTCCAGTTGTTTGTAGAGTAATTATTTATATTTCAGCTTTGTTTAAGCGAACAATATTTGAAATATATAAAAAAATGTTTTTGACATATTTAAAAAAAATATTTTCAAATGAGTATGATTCTAAAATATTGTTTTTCATGTTAAAAAAATATTTTAAAATCCCAATCCTATTAAATGCTGTCAATTATCAGTAAATGGTTAAACATGAACCTGTGAACGAGACCAATGATAACACGAACGAACTGAAATATTTAACTTAATCATAACAAAATTAGACGTTCATAAGCTGACTAAGTGTTGACTTCTATGTTCATTTATATATATATATATATATATATATATATATATATATATATATATATATACACTCGTAAGTTTTTTCAATTTATCTCTTACTTTTATGGCCATACGCTTATATGAATGTGGGTCTATGTGTGTGTCTGCCCTCTTTTGCAGGCATGTCTAAAATCATAACACAAAAAGGGAGGTTATATATTTCACCTTTTTTTCGCCTATCTGAACGAATATAATTTCTTTTCTGCCAGCAATCTGTCGGAACTGTCCACGATATCACCCCTGTTCAAAGTCCCAGGTTTCATGTGAATTATTGAAACGGTTTTATATCGAAGTATCAATGCTGACGGTTAGGAATTCGCCTTGTTGTCCATTCGTCTTCATCTTTCTCTGGTCAGAACAAAAAGAACTCTTGGACTGGAGGAGTGGACTGGATGGAGCCTGCGAGAAGCTGAAGAAGAAGGGAACGAATAATAATAATAATAATAAATAAAAGAAGAAAGCGACGACGCAAATAATAATAATAATAATAAGAAGAAGAAGAAGAAGAAGATGAGGAAGGAGACGAATAATAAGAAGAAGACGCAGAAGGAGAGGAATAATAATAAGAACACGGAGAGTTGAGGAAGAAGAAGAAAAGGAAAAACGAAGACGAATAATGTAATAGTAAGAAGAAAAATAAGAATTAGACGACGAAGACGAGGAATAATAATAATACTATTAATAATAATAACAAGAAGAAGAAGAAAAGAAGACGAAGAAGAGCAAGAAAACAAAAATAGATGTAGAAGGAGAGAAATACTACTACTACTACTGATAATAATAAGAAGTAAAAGAATAAGAAAAAGAAAGTATTTTCATGGCAATGGAACGATGCCACACAGTTCAGATTGAAGAGAGGCGGTAACTGCTTTGTTCTCATTGCCAAACCACTCAAGATAAAAATGAAACCTGAAATTTCAGGTTGGAGAAACACGCGGGTTTTGGAATGCGGTTGTCTTTATCATTGGATAATAGCCATTTACATACCTGGAAATTCCATGTCTGAATGTTACAGAGTGACTGTTATTTCTGTTATAAATAGGCTTGTCTCTCCCTTCGTTAGCTTACACGACCGTTACACCCTGCCGATATCTCATAAATAATGGACTATTCCGTTTTGATCGCTTGGAAAAAGGGAAAAACCACAACTTGGGTTCAGTGAGAAAATGAAAGAAAGATAGAAAGAAATAAGGGGATATAGCAGGAGGGAGAGAGAGAATCAGATTATGCAGATAAGAACAGATACTACACTTTGATCTTAGTTAATAGGCCGTGGATTTACTTGACCTCCCACACGATCAGGTTGTGACACAAGGTCGCGGTTTAACGTGGGACGGGAGGGGGAGTGGACCCGAGTTTTCACCCGGGCCGCAGTGCTTTAGCTGGTCTTAGCTTGTCCAAGCTGGTCAGAGCTGGTCATAGCTAGTCAGACGCAGCCCCGATACTACCAGAGTAGGGACGAATCCCTGCGACCGGCCTGTATCAGTGATCGCTCCCGGCCTAAAGGCGAACATTCAGCGAGTAATCTGCGAACAGATACTACACTTTGATCTTAGCCAAAAGGCCGTGGATTTACTTGACCTCCCACACGGTCAGGTTGTGACACAAGGTCGGGGTTTAACGTGGGACGGGAGGGGGAATGGACCCGAGCTTTCACCCGGGCCTCAGTGCTTTAGCTGGTCTTAGCTAGTCATAGCTGGTCATGGCTGGTCTTAGCTTGTCCAAGCTGGTCATAGCTAGTCAGACGTAGCCCCGATACTACCAGCGCAGGGACGAATCCCTGCGACCGGCCTGTATCAGTGATCGCTCCCGGCCTAAAGGCGATCATTCAGCGAGTATTCTGCGAACAGATACTACACTTTGATCTTAGCCAAAAGGCCGGCATTTACTTGACCTCCCACAGGGTCAGGTTGTGACACAAGGTCAGGGTTTAATGTGGGAAGAGAGGGGGAATGGACCCGAGTTTTCACCCGGGTCGCAGTGCTTTGGCTTTAGCTGGTCTTAGCTTGTCCAAGCTGGTCTTTAGCTGGTCATAGCTAGTCTTAGCTGCGATACTACCAGCGCAGGGACGAATCCCTGCGACCGGCCTGTATCAGTGATCGCTCCCGGCCTAAAGGCGAACATTCAGCGAGTAATCTGCGAACAGATACTACACTTTGATCTTAGCCAAAAGGCCGTGGATTTACTTGACCTCCCACACGGTCAGGTTGTGACACAAGGTCGGGGTTTAACGTGGGACGGGAGGGGGAATGGACCCGAGCTTTCACCCGGGCCTCAGTGCTTTAGCTGGTCTTAGCTAGTCATAGCTGGTCATGGCTGGTCTTAGCTTGTCCAAGCTGGTCATAGCTAGTCAGACGTAGCCCCGATACTACCAGCGCAGGGACGAATCCCTGCGACCGGCCTGTATCAGTGATCGCTCCCGGCCTAAAGGCGATCATTCAGCGAGTATTCTGCGAACAGATACTACACTTTGATCTTAGCCAAAAGGCCGGCATTTACTTGACCTCCCACAGGGTCAGGTTGTGACACAAGGTCAGGGTTTAATGTGGGAAGAGAGGGGGAATGGACCCGAGTTTTCACCCGGGTCGCAGTGCTTTGGCTTTAGCTGGTCTTAGCTTGTCCAAGCTGGTCTTTAGCTGGTCATAGCTAGTCTTAGCTGCGATACTACCAGCGCAGGGACGAATCCCTGCGACCGGCCTGTATCAGTGATCGATCCCGGCCTAAAGGCGATAATTCAGCGAGTAATCTGCGAACAGATACTACACTTTGATCTTAGCCAATATATTTATTGTACGTAAAAATACAATTGTGGCACAAGGCCGAAAAAGGGGAAGTGTGGAGAGGCTGGCCATCACTTACTATCCTATACCTAGCTAATCAGATTCGCGACCCGTTCATACGTTACAATATTCGCATTCATCAAAAGAACTCGTCCGTCGCCGTTCGATCCTTCACGCATCATAATACCACAATCTCACAAGGGAGGAAACTACAAAAACGCGCCCCACGCAGTTAAAAATTTGATGAGAATAAAATACATTAAAATTCTAACAATGAAAAGATGAGAAGGGAGGGGGAGATGAACCCGTAAACAAACTTAAACAACAAATATTTAAACTAAACATAATATATGTTAGTAAGTCCCGTCCAACCCTCAAAATAGAGAGGCCGCTGTATTCTGTCCAGAGGACAAAATCAAGTAGCGCTCTCGCTAAGGGAGTGGGGAAAGGAGATAAAATAACATGGACCCAGTCGAGATAAAAAGGGGGGATGGGTGGGCCAAAAACAAACTGGGGAGGTTGGGAATCTCGACTTGGATCATAACAAAAGGAGATAACCGGGAAACAGGTTAGGAACACACTCACTCATATTAACTAGGTACACTTAGGCTTGACTGACTTAACCAGGGGGAGGGTTCCACGGGAAACCACCCCGATGTGACATAGGTTTGACTTAGAAAAAGAAATCAAGGCTCGCCCCGTTCAAACGAACCAAGCTCGCCTCTTTCACCCACCTTTCGCTGAAGACTGTCGAATGCAAACGTTTCCTATCAGTTCTAATCTTCATCCTGAGCTGATGCTCAAAGAATCGGATCAGATCCTGATGCGAAAGACGATTGCCTCGCAAGACTTCCTCCTTGCGCGTCGTCCATATCACCATTCTGGCCGTGGCTAGCAGCGTGAGAAACACCATTCGTTTCACTCCGGAATACGGGGGCGACACATTGTCACACGCGTATGCGCGATCGATGGACACGAGTTGTCTGGGAGCGATACGAGCCGT
This sequence comes from Acanthosepion esculentum, assembly GCA_964036315.1. Lineage (NCBI taxonomy): Eukaryota > Metazoa > Mollusca > Cephalopoda > Sepiida > Sepiidae > Acanthosepion > Acanthosepion esculentum. Next base: position 62,134,355 of record OZ038484.1, on the reverse strand, counting down.
CAGCTCGCCGACACGGTCCCATAAGAGGCGGACCCGGGGGCAATGGTAGAAGGCGTGCGAAGCCGTTTCTTCCAGACCAAGGCCACACCGTTCGCAGTCTGGCATATCCGCCAAGCCCCATATGAACACCATGTCGTTGAGAGGCAGCCGATTGCGAGCCAATCGCCAGGTAAGCGAAAACTCAGGGTTGCTGAGATAATTCGCCGCTGGCGCCCAAGACCAGTAGGAGCGGTACTCCTCCTCCGACAAGCAGAGCGTATCGCGTAGGCGATCCTTCGCGCGATCCTCCACTAATCCCCGATAGAAGACTTTCCTAGGCCGTGACAGGTCACTGGACCGCGGAATAGCCCTCAAGGCTGAGCGACACTCGCTGAGGAAAAGCGACTCGTCCCGGGGCGTACAACGGCGCTCCGCCCCCGAGATGGGGGGACTGATGGTAAGGCTAGGGAACGCGTCCCTCACGATCCCCTCCAGAATCGGATCTCCTCCAGTCAAGGCGCGGCGTAGGAAAGCCAGCCGAGAGGCACGGATGTGACTCAAGACGTGTGGCATTCCCAGCCCCCCATGACACGGACGTTTAGTGCAGACTCGTATGTCGACCCTGTTACCGCGTCCCCCCCACAGGATGGAGGAGAGCGATTGCTCGAGCGCCTTCATGTGGGCCTCACAGAGAGGAAGTACTGACAATCGATAAAGAACAAGGGGGAAAATGTATGTGACACACACCTCCGCCCTGCCCTTCACGGACAACCTCCGTCGATTCCAAGTCTTACCGGCAGAAACGACCTTTGCTAGTACTTCTGACCAATTCTTCTCCAGCTGGAGGTCGGGCCCAAACCACACTCCAAGAATGCGGACAGGGCCGTCCGTCCAACCGAAGCGGCCCGGAAGATCACGCCCCTTCCAGGCACCTAACCGCAAGCCGGACGACTTGTCGCGGTTTATCTTGGCCCCCGTCACCTTCTCGTACCGATCAAGCGCCTTCTGCACCGCCTCGATGTCGTTTCGCGACGACACGAAAGCGGAAACGTCATCGGCGTACGCGGAAACCCTGGCTCGAGCCCCTCCAGGAACGGCGATCCCGCGTAGGGCCGGACTGCACGTTTCGTCCTTCAGCCGGCGAAGGAGAGGCTCCAACGCCAAGGCGTAAAGGAGAGGCGACAGCGGACAACCCTGGCGAACCGACCTCGACAGAACAAAGGCGTCCGACAACTTCCCGTTCACCTGCACCACAGCACTGGGGGAGCGATACAGGAGGCTAATCCAGCGGCAGAAGTCGGGTGCGAATCCGGCGGCCTGCAGGACAGCAGCAAGGTAACGATGGTCGACCCTATCAAATGCCTTGGACTGATCCAAATTGATCAGCGCGGCCTCTTCGTCGTCTTTTACTCCCTCTATGATCGTGCGGATCAGATGCAGGTTGCTCTGAATTGTTCGGCCCCTCACAGAACAAGTCTGCTCGGGTCCCAACAGAGACTCGGCAACTGACTGCAAACGCTCCTGCAGGATCTTGGCCATAATCTTTAACTCTGTGTTTAGCAGAGTTATGGGCCTGTAGTCGTCTAGCTTCCCCCCGACACCCTTGCCCTTCTTCAGCAGAGTGATCACACCCCTGGAAATGCGGTTGGGGATGGACCCCGACCGAAACCAGTTGTTGAACACCGCTGTCAGAATCGGGACAAAGATGTGCGACAGCCTCAAGTACAATTCATAGGGCAAACCGTCCAGACCGGGCGACTTGCCTCTGCCGACCTTCTCCAGTGCCTCGTAGACTTCGCCCTCCGTGATCTCTCCCTCGCAGCTAGCTGCTTCAGTCGGCTCGAGCCGAGGAAAGTCAGCCAAATAGCTGCGAAACTCCTCCTCACGGAGACCAGGCTCCTTGGTAAAGCGGCTCTCGAAATGCCGCCGAAACGCCTCGCACACATCGTCAGTCGACCGCAGAGTACGCCCCTCCGGGGTTTTGACTTGACGAATGTAACGATCACCACCTCGACGGATTTCTTCCCGACGCAGATCTGCGCCCAGGTTCACGGCCTCCGAAGACATCTTACTTAGCCTATGCCTAATTACCTGACCCATGTAGCGCTCGCTATTCGAACGCTGCAGGGCCTCCCTAGCTAGGGCTATCTCTAGGGGATCCCCCCAGCCTCCGCCCGGGAAAAGCTAGCCTTAAGTGTCTTCACCTCTTCAGCTCTATCTAGGGCGAGCCGTTTGCTGAAACCGGTGGTGAAGGACCTAATCCTATTTTTAAGACGCTCCCACCACCTATTCCCGATAACCGCCCCCACTAGCTCCCGCTGCACTAAGCTAATCAGCTGCTCCCGGAAGTCCCGCCTGTCCAGCAAGGACAGATTGAACTTCCAGTAGCCAGCCATTCTAGCCCTATGTTCTAACGCCACCCGGGCACAAACGAGTTTGTGATCCGAATAGCCTACCCAGTGGAACGTGGGACAATCTAACAAGTCTATGTCGGCTCTACGAACTAACATCCTGTCAAGGTAGCTGACTACCTTGTCAGACGGCCAGCTAAGAGCCCACGTCCACATTTTCCCCCCGGGATGATCGACCCGGTATCTATCGACGAGACCATAATCGTCGATCAGATCGACCAGGCAACGATCGCCCCTACTCCCGCTAGCAACCCGCCCCCTGTCTATCGTGGGGTCCAGGACGGCATTCCAGTCCCCCATTAAAACTAGGCGCGCAGAATCGACTAGGAACGGCCCCAACCGCCGATAAAACGAACCCCGCTCCTCCCGGTCGTTGGGCGCATAAACCGCAACGACCCGAAACGAACCACTTTTCACGGCAATATCGGCCACCAGCAAACGGCCCTCGGCATCGGTATGCACAAGGTACACCTTCGCCTCGAGAGTACGCTTGACCAACAAAGAAACCCCTCTGGCACACCGGTCCCCGTATGCTGAATAGACGACAAAGTCCTCCTTCAGCACACACGCATCGGAAGCGCAAACAAAGTGGGTCTCTTCGATCGCGGCAACATCCACACCGAACGACAAGAGATCCCGAAGCAGGCGGGCCACCTTACTCCGATCTCTCAAGCCCCTCACGTTCAGACTGGCAATCTTAATTCCCATTTCTAAACCTGCAACGAAAAATAAGAGTTATGGCAAAAAACCTACTCACATACCGGGCGGAAATCAGCGGGTGACAGGACCCCGACGGAATGTCCCAGACTTCCAGTGCCTAATTCGGTCGTCATTCGACCTTCTGGGACAATTCCGCCAACGTCCATGGGGAAAGTTAGTTTTGCAGCCCTATATACAGAGGGATGGAGCACAACGGGGACCCTCCCTGCACAAAAATGGGCCAGTTTCTTAAGCACCGGTGTGCCCGTTTCCAGGATTTTAATGTCTGGGAACACATCCCTGCATTCCTCCAGGAAGGACCACACCTTTAAGTTTCCCCCCGAGTCCCTGATACACGTAATTATCCCCGCTGCCTTGGGGAAGTTGCGGGGATCTTCAACAGATTTGCCGTCCACGGCCGTTAATTTGAAGAGTGGACCTAACCGCGCTCTTCTGTGTGTGAGTAGGTCCTTCTTTCTTTCTTTCCTGTCCACTCTGCAGATCAGGTCGGGGCCTGGGAAAAATTTCGCCCTTTTCTTTTTCTTTTTTTCTGGGAGCGGAGAGGAAGGGGTGGATGCAAGCAATGGGGTGGAAGTTAGAGGTGCAGTGGAAGGAAAGGAGGAGGTGGATGGAGAGGGAGACGAAGCACGGGAGGGGGAAGAGGGAAGGCTCTTGGTTTGGGTGACATCATAGTTCGGGGATGCAGGGAGGAATTGGGACTCGGATACGCCCGTATGTTCGACCTCCCTACTTTCCGTGCTCTGTTTACTTGGTGCTTCCTCGGTAGATACGGCTGACTGAGGTGGAGGTGTCTGTTCCACCTCCATATCGCCGTCAGAGTGCTGCTGCTGCTGGTCTTCGATGGTCCTTTGTTTTTTGGACGGCTGTTTCTCCAGCCGCCCCTCTTGTTGCCGTTCTTGCTGCTCCTGCTGACTGTCCTGGTGATGCTGTGTCTGATGTGGTTTTCCCTCCTTCTGCCTCTGTTGTGTCGGCCGCTGCTGCAGAGAGACCTGCTTATTTGGTAGATCCTTTTCCTGCGGTTGTCGCTTTTCCGACTGCCCCTCTTTGGGTTGCTCCTGGGGCAGCCGCTGTTTTTTGGGGGCCGTGGCACTCTGTGTCGGGGGCGAAGAAGCCCTTTCTTTTCTGCGCCCCTTTACCATTTTCCACTCCCCTTCGGGCGCTTTCTCTTTCGCCACGACCTCAGGGGATGCCGCTCTTTCCACTTGGGTTGTTGCCGGTGCTGTTGCTGATGTTGCTGAAGGTAGGTTGGGGGTCCCTTTTGGGACATGCTTTTGCCATGTGACCCGGCGCATCACATAGCCAACAGAAAGGCTTACGACCCTCCACGACCACAGGCATCTTTCTCTCGCGGCATTTAAGCATGTTGGGTATGTTCTCGAAGGCCGGCCTGTTCAGTATCACCTGCAACACCATGTCGCCCGTGGCTATGCCCGTCCTTCCCTTGATGGCGGACACCTCCTCCACTTGGCCGAACTTCGAGAAAAAGGCCCCCATTCTGTCCTCGCTAATGTCTGCTGGGACTCCATGCACCGTGATTTTCGTCTTTCTGGTGCCTAAATACTCCGTCTGGAGTCTGAGTGTCCTTGTGACTAGCGTAGTTCCTGCCAGACTTTTCGCATCGTCTTCGCTTGCCAGCAGGATTTCCCACTTTGCACGGGAAACCCGTGCCAGAAGCTTGGGAACAATCTTCAGGCTTTTAAGGGCCTCCTCCATTGTTTCCCTGCCGACTCCAATGAGCGTCTTACTTTTGACGTCTGAGGTCAGCAGGGAAATGATTTTAACTTTTATAGTTTCCAGGACTTCTGGAATAGTGAGGAATTCGTCCCCCTGGAAATATTTCTCCGTTTTTTCTCTTAAGTCCGCATAATATGCGGCGTCCTTTCTCGGCCTGTTTTCCGCCCAGGCCGATTTTTTCGGCGGCGCCGAATTTTCCTCTTGCACCGTTACAGACGGTGTGGACTGAATGTCACTTCCGCCCCAGGCCGATCTTTTTACCGGCGAAGAAATTTCCTTTTGCACCGTTACAGAGTTATCCTCCGCCCCGGCCGATTCTTTCGGCGGCGACAAAGTGTCATTTGGCACCGCTAGAGACGGTACAGAGCCAGGCTTGGTGTAAGTGTCCGCCATGTTGTTTTCCGCCATGGGGACCTCTCCCCACGACGGCTCGCCACACAAGTTTTTCTTCCCAATATATGTGAATTTCTCTTTCCCCAAATTACAAAATAAAAACAAAACCGAGAACAAACAAGGAACAAACAAGGAAAATGAGACAGAGAAAATAAAGTGTTACGCACGTGGAACACAAAAAATGTTACGCACGTGGAACAAAAACTGAGCTAAATTCAACAAAAGTAAAATCACGGAGAGGGTAGAAGCAATTAAACAAAAAAGAATGGACAAATAAAGTCAAACTTAAACAAAAAAAGTGGGGAAAATGGTTTGTGAACAAAAAACGGGGAAATCTAAAAGTTCAACAGTTGACTTTTGTTTCTTTTTTCGTCTTTCTTCTTTTTTTTTTGGTTCTCTTTTTTTTTTTCCCCTTTCAAAAAATAAAGTCCACTTGCGTAGAAAAAAATGGAAAAATCACAATACCTTAGTGATGAACAGTCTTCAAAACAAAAATACTCACTGCCTGGTACACAGAACAGATACTACACTTTGATCTTCCTTTGATCTTAGCCAAAAGGCCGGGATTTACTTGACCTCCCACACGGTCAGGTTGTGACACAAGGTCAGGGTTTAATGTGGGAAGGGAGGGGAAATGGACCCGAGTTTTCACCCGGGCCTCAGTTCTTTGGCTTTAGCTGGTCTTAGCTTGTCCAAGCTGGTCATATCTAGTCTTAGCTGTTGATACTACCAGCGCAGGGACGAATCCCTGCGACCGGCCTGTATCAGTGATCGCTCCCGGCCTAAAGGCGATCATTCAGCGAGTAATCTGCGAAAAGATACTACACTTTGATCTTAGCCAAAAGGCCGGGATCTACTTGACCTCCCACAGGGTCAGGTTGTGACACAAGGTCAGGGTTTAATGTGGGAAGGGAGGGGGGATGGACCCGAGTTTTCACCCGGGCCGCAGTGCTTTGGCTTCAGCTGGTCTTAGCTTGTCCAAGCTGGTCTTTAGCTGGTCATAGCTAGTCTTAGCCCCGATACTACCAGCGCAGGGACGAATCCCTGCGACCGGCCTGTATCAGTGATCGCTCCCGGCCTAAAGGCGATCATTCAGCGAGTAATCTGCGAACAGATACTACACTTTGATCTTAGCCAAAAGGCCGGGATCTACTTGACCTCCCACAGGGTCAGGTTGTGACACAAGGTCAGTGTTTAATGTGGGAAGAGAGGGGGAATGGACCCGAGTTTTCACCCGGGCCGCAGTGCTTTGGCTTTAGCTGGTCTTAGCTTGTCCAAGCTGGTCTTTAGCTGGTCATAGCTAGTCTTAGCCCCGATACTACCAGCGCAGGGACGAATCCCTGCGACCGGCCTGTATCAATGATCGCTCCCGGCCTAAAGGCGATAATTCAGCGAGTAATCTCCGAACAGATACTACACTTTGATCTTAGCCAAAAGGCCGTGGATTTACTTGACCTCCCACACGGTCAGGTTGTGACACAAGGTCGGGGTTTAACGTGGGACGGGAGGGGGAGTGGACCCGAGCTTTCACCCGGGCCGCAGTGCTTTAGCTAGTCTTAGCTTATCCAAGCTGGTCAGAGCTGGTCTTAGCTAGTCATAGCTGGTCATGGCTGGTCTTAGCTTGTCATAGCTAGTCAGACGTAGCCCCGATACTACCAGCGCAGGGACGAATCCCTGCGACCGGCCTGTATCAGTGATCGCTCCCGGCCTAAAGGCGATCATTCGATTAAGGCCGAGAAGCGATTAATTTTTTTTGGTGCTGGCAGGATGTGACGCAAGGTCCATTTAATGTTGGCTGCATGAGCTCGTGCAACAGGTCCAGGCTAAAAAATGGACCAAAATCGTCGGTTGCACTGGCATCGGTATTACAACCGATCTTCTTTCTCTAGTGCAATGAAGGAATATAATGCCGCGGGCAACTGTTTCCCGAGACAGGACATCTCTCAAATATATTTGCAGGAGTTGCGCACTGTCTGAAGATAGAGACACAACTGAGAGATGAAATGTAGTTTATTTGCCTGAAAGAAGATACTACATTTTGATCTCAGGCCAAAGACCGAGAAGTTATTGTAACCGCGATAAAAGTGCAATCTTTCAAACCAACGGTATCGAACGATAAAATCTAGTTACCATAAATAAAATAACATTGTCTGTTGAATAATTTTTAAATTGGTATTAAGAAAAATGTTCGTAAGGTGGGGATTTGGGTAATGAACCATTATTTTCGGGGAGGGATAGGATGTTAAAATAGGACGCCTCCCAAATCATTAAACTAAGTTCTCATGAAAACTTTCGTTTGCTGGGAATCCCTAGAAACGACAATAAATAGACAGTCTTCAAAAATTGATCTGTGCAACTATTTAAAAAACGGCCAATGTTCGATCTGGAACAAAGATGGTAGACATAGTTTCGATAGCATAACTTTCGAGATGTAAACATCCTCAGCTAATGCACCTTGCGATGGAAATCATTTTTTCTCGTTTCACAGGATATAACAGCGGCAAGAGGGACAGAAGAAAACAATCCATAACTTACCTTAATGAGCTTGTCTACAAGGATGGCAGAACAGGGTTTAAGAGAGATATAAAAAAACAAATAAGGAAACAAATTTACTAAGAGATACAAATTATAGAAAATTCTGAAGAGCCACGATCGCCAACATTCCGAATGCGCCTGATACATAGAACACATATATCTGTATCTATATAATAAATGCGATGTTAATGTGTCCCTGTGTCACACTTTTTCAACTTCACTCTTAGAGTTCGTAGACCAACATTCCATACTATTTTGGAATCAGGCAGATTCCTTGAGCTAATTAAAACCATTTCGAGTCGGATCCGGATCCTCATCCTGAAAGTTTTGAATACCAAGTTTTCATTACTTTGATTGTATTCGGATTCCGCCATCTTGACTTCTAATGATAAAAACAATTAAAGGGACACAACTGTCGAACTTTTAATAGCTCATGACCAATGAAAACGTTAATGTTCTCAAATTACAGTGTTTCAAAATAAAATTGTCCTTGTTTTCACCTTTACCCTAGAGAGCGTAGCCCAACATATCGATTTTGGAATCAGGCCGACTCCGTGAGCTAATAAAAAAAGTTCCGGGCTGGTTTCGGATCCGCAGTTTTCGGTGTTTTTTTGCCTGATTTTTTTACGATGAATTTTTTGTATGATAACAACTTTTATATCTTGAAAAAAAATTTGGAAATAATTGCAAAATCTAACGAAATTCATACATGAAATAAAAATAATTGTTTGTACGGAAAGTAATGTCCTTCGTACATCAAATTGTCTTTAAATTAAGTGGCGGCAGAAGAATTATCGTTGAAATTTAAAAAGTTAAGCTTAGGTATTAATGCAATAGTTAAATGCAGCGATCAATTTTGAGTTCTATCGCATCCACTCCGCCATACCTAGTGTGATGAAGGCTCAACCAAGAGCCCTTCTAAGCTAGTATATGAGATAGCGTAATATATCTTTTTATATACAAAGAACAGTATTGAGGAAACTGTAAAACAAAAATGAAAAGTTTATTTGTTAAGCATTTCATCCGTTAGGAATTCATCGGACAGGGTTTGTTGGCGCTGTTGTGACTATCCACTCGCATGAACGAGTGATGCTGGCAGTTTGAAAATGTTTGAAAATGATATTTTAAAATATTTTCTTGCAATCTAGACAAATTCATCTATTTTCTTTTTCTTTTCATCATCCTTGTTTTTAAATATCCCACATCGTGATGACAGAAAATCTGCCGTGAATTGTGAAATATTGTAAAAAAAACTAAAAATACATAAACTGTGGATGAACTAGCGATCACTGCAACTTGTAGACATTTTTGTCTTTGTTAATTACTTCATCATTTAATTAGAGTAGCATTTTTTTATGTAAGAATTGTGCACAGTTTCATTACGGTGAATAACAAATGCGTTTATAGCCTGCTGTTTACACATCTTGATATGTATATTTAGTTTTCTTCAAGCATGATTGATTAAGTAATATCAACGATTTATTACATTTTTAGAATTAGTTGTTTTGTCTTCGGTAAATTTGGCAAAGTTCACATTTTTAATGTTATATTACTTTTTCTGAATACTTTCGACTATTCCTACATTCGTTTTTAAGGATTGGTCTGTGTATATTTAATAAAAAAATAATAAGTTTCATAGACAGAACCTGTTGGCATTATTTAACCAAACATACTTGAAAGAATTATTGCCACCAAAACACCCTAACGAGTAAATGGAGTGATACCTGAAGTGCCCGTTTACGAAACTCTTATTCTTACTATCAAACCCATATTTCGGCGGAGAAGAGTTGGATTCATAAATTTCCCGAGGGTATTTGCGCGTAAGTGAATACAACGAACTAATTGAATTTGATCTCGGCTCTCTCATTAACTACTCCGGAATATTGTCCTTTACGTCATACGCGCGTCCAAGTTTGCAGCATCTGGTACTGACAAGCGGTTACCCATCTAGGTACTGTCAAGGCTCGACGTAGCTTAACTTCAAAGTCGTAAGCCAGGATGTAGTTGTGTGTAGCTATTTAAACATTTATTTTGATTTTCATTTACGTCATCCTTAACAGAAATGGAAACGTAAGAGAATCAAATAGAACAAATATCGTAGATATGTAGGTAGAATGGTAAAGATTTAAATGACTGAGGTTTCGAGGATAATTCAGATGAAAGATACAAAGTCATTATAACAAGTCTGATTATTTGGCAGCTGATCCCAAAAATGTTCTATGGGTGATTTGATGTTGGAATATGGGTGATTTAATGCTGAATATTTTGAGCACAATCTTATGGCTTCAACCAAACAGATTTTGAACGCAATTGTATGCTTTCAACTACAGATAAAAATCTATCGTTGGTTATGTGTACATAATTATTAAAGGCGGTGATATGTGTTTTTTATATTGCAGTTATATTTTAAAATACAGTTTGATTTCTTTATGAAATTGTAGGATATAATATGGATTAATGTCATGAAAAAGTTCATGTTGGTTGTTTGGAAGTATTTTAAACGGATTTGGGTGAAGTCGCTACAATTAGCATGTGCTTATTGTTGGTCATTTTACTATAATTATCTATTGTTGGTATTTATTCATATAGATATGTATTGCTCGTATTTTTACTGTATGTATTTGTTGTGACCAGGTAATCGTTAAGAAATAACAAAACAAGAGGTTGCAGATAAATAGTGTATTGAACAGTAAATACAACAGAAGCGTGTTACACGACTTGGGAGTGTGTATCGGTTGACCAGCGTTCAGTCTATCATCACTGTTAATATTTAACAACCCCCCCACAAGGGATATATGTGGCATAAGGCCGAGTTTAATGTGGGTCATCCGAGCTTGGCAAAAAAATCCTCGTAGAACCCGCATAAACGGGTTCGGGTCTGTCCACCTCTATTATAACACATCTGATCAGTTCGACAAGGTTGAATTCGCAAAAGTGTTCTATGGGTTATTTAATGTTGGAATATGGGTTATTTAATGTGGAATATGGGGGATTTAATGTTGGAATATGGGTTATTTAATGTTAAATATTTTGAACACAATCTTATGGCTTCAGCCAATCATATTCTGAAAGCAATTGTATGCCTTCAACTACAGATAAGATTTATCGCTGGTAATATGGACATAATGATTAGAGGCGGTGATATGTGTTTTATATGTTGTAGTTTTGTTGAAGTTATATTTCGGAATACAGTTTGATTTCGTTAAGAAATCGTAGGATATTATATGGATTAATTCCATGAAAGAGTTCATATGTGTTTTTTCGTAGTATTTTGAACGGATTTGGGTGAAGTCGATACAATTTGTTAGCATGTGCGTATTGTTGGTTATTTTTATATATAAAAATCTATTGCCCGTATCTTTACAATAAAAGTGTATTTTTATAGTTTCAATGTTACCTAGACTTCATTAATTTAAAAACAGTACTTGAATCGCAACAAGGTCATATCAATTCACTTTTTGAATTGGCTACATGTAACTGTAAGTTGTATGCTAACAGTTTCTTTTCTCGCAATTCTCGCTTGTGGATCTCTCTTCCGGTTTCATGTTTTCCAGCCAACTTTGATCTTCAAAAATTTAAATGCAATGTCAATCGTTATCTACTGCCTCATTGGTTACTCATCTATTGTCCTTGCTCATAATAATGCTTAACTTTTTTCTTAATTTTTCACACTCAGTAACCCCTTATGACTTCGTGGCGTTACTGCCTTGCATGGGATCAAATGATTAAAAAATGCAGCAGGAATGACGTTGGAATAATTTATCGTACAGCCATTTAAATATCTTATGGATGGGCAAGTTGCGTAACGGCTTTCGACACTAATGGTGGGATCGGCGTTCTGAGTTCAAATTCTGACGAATTGTTTTGTTTATTTCACCTCAGAAAAGACAGAACTTTATATTCTTCCAGCTATGGGTTAAATAGCATTTTTTGCATTAGATGTAATATCTTAAACTTTATTGATCTTAGTTTCGATCGTTGTACGTAGGTCGTCTTCAGTTGCCAGTCAATCAGGGGAATTTTCAGGGAATTTCGAACTAAATCCTTAAGTTTACTGCTCGGTTGTTACTGATCCTGTTTCTATGGAAACAAGACCAGCAATAACGTCGGGGCAATAAAAATAGAACAATGAGTACTAAAATAGACAAATGTGTATTAAAAATGGAAGACTGAGTAATACAAATAGACCAAGGAGTACTAAATTGGAACAAATATGGAACACTGAGTAATAAAAATAGACCAAGGAGTACTAAATTGGAACAAATATGGAACACTGAGTAAGAAAAATAGAACAATGAGTACTAAAATGGAACAAATATGGAACACTGAGTAATAAAAATAGACCAAGGAGTACTAAAATGGAACAAAAATGGAACACTGAGTAATAAAAATAGACCAAGGAGTACTAAATTGGAACAAATATGGAACACTGAGTAATAAAAATAGAACAATGAGTACGTTAATGGAACAAATATGGAACACTGAGTAATAAAAATAGAACAATGAGTACGAATAATGGAACAAATATGGAACAATGAGTAATAAAAATAGAACAATGATTACTTAAAATAGAACAATCAGTACCAAAAATAAAACCTCGAGTTAAAAAAAAACAATGAGTACTACAAATGGAACAAATTATACTAAAACGATAACAGCGAGTACTAAAATAGAACGGGTACTAAAAATAGACTAATGAGTTCTAGAAATAGGACAATGTGTGATAAAATAGAACGATTAACACTAAAAATAGGACAATGTGTCCTAAAAATAAAACGGATATAAAAATAGAACAATGTGTACTAAAGATGGAACAATGAGTACTAAGAATAAAACGAATACAAAAATTTAACACCGAATACAAATATAAATCAATGAGTATAAAAATAGAACAATGAGTACTAAAAACAGAACAACTATTGCTTGAAAAACCAAGAAAACAAACGTTAACGAGGCAATGATCGATTACCCTTTCATTTTCGTCGCCCAAAACTAAGATTAGGGATTCTTTCGAAATGTTTCTGCTCCTAAAGTATATCTTTAATTATGGAATGGTATATATATCAGCAACACAAAATCTGTATCAATATTCGTTTTTCTTCTTTTATACAGCCAAAGAAATAAATTGTGCGTTGTCTTTAGGCAGTGACATAGCATCATAGTGAAATCCAAGGGCCTTTCATTTCTTACATAGTATGGGCTTCGCCAGGGCATACGCATATGAATTCAAACTTCTCTTACCCCAAGACAAGTTGCCAGCCACGGCTAGAGAACACACTCTACCCATTAGCACATAATCTGAGGTGATGAGATGGATTAACATCTTTTCAAAGTGTACTAAAACGAGTACGCGAAAGCGACTGTAACGAACTCGCCCGGACGCTAAACGTTGTTCTATTTTTAGTAGTATTTGTTCCACTTTACGACTCATTGTTCTATTTTTAGTACACGTGCTATTTAAGTACACGTGGCCGAGTGCATTTTTAAACATCAAACCACCTTGGCATCCTATCTCTTAGTTAAAATTTTATTAATATTATATCGCAGGACACATTTAAATTATATTCTGCAGATTTTACAACCAGTTACCATTCTCAAATAGTTATGGGAAAAGTGACATAGTGTTATGGGATCTTACCTATAACGACAGAATGAACTCTTCCTGACACTATAAATACTGCGCCTCTCAAGAGAGTCGTGAACGAGTCGAGACGGAATCGAGTCTCTGACTGTTTCCGACTACTGTCAAACTCTCTGCTTTGGTAGAGAGGAACTCGGACGAGGCCTTGCCGCAGGGCAAGGTTTCGTCCGGGGAGGTAGACAGTCCCTGAACCCGTTTATACGGGTTCTAAATGGGTATATTTTTGGCCGAGCCTACGGGCTCGGAGAACCCACATTAAACCGGCCTTGTGCCACATTCGACCCACGTGGGAGGGTTGTTAAATATCGAGACGGAATCGAGTCGAGCCAATAGTAGTTCACTCCAAACCAGACTGACAGTCATACTAACGTCTTGTATTATTATTCTGTGTAATATATCTGTGTTATTTCTACTCTTGTGTTCGTGTTGTTCTCCCTTGGTCCTAACCTTGGGCCATAACAGTGGCGACCAGGATATTGGACCATAACACATAGCCTCTCTTAAATATACTGAAATGTCCTCAATAGATCTTTAGGTCACAAAACATCACTTAATCCTTCACGACAAACTGCCTTGATCTGAGATGATTCCCTTCCGATCTCTCTCTCTCTCTGACGGATTTTCTTTTTCTTTCTCTATGTCTCTTTCTTTTTTGTTTTCCTTTCTGCTTTACTTTCCGTGTTCCTCCTTCTTGCTGTTTTACTCACTATCTCCCATTCTCGTTCTGTTTCCCTTTCGAGCACTCAACAATGTCTAGCTCTCTTCAGTCTATAACAAATTCGCCAAGGTAATATTTAAAAAAAATAAATACTTTAATTCCAAGAGTTCACATGCAGGTCAGAGTCGAATTTGTCGACAACAGCTTGTTAGGACACGAAACATACTAGGGTGACCATAAAGTCCTGACTCACTTAAGAAGCGAAAAGAAAACAATAAATCTTGATCTCTGTCTAGAGGAATTTCCAAGGAGTACTGCATTTCGAGGCTTGTTCCACACGGTCGCGCCATCAGCGCTAAACTCTATTGGCCGCAGCTTGACCCCGTGTACGACAAAATAAAGAAGTATTCTGGTTTGGTAACATATTCTAGCCGGGTTTTATTTCAGCAAGACAATGCTGACAGGTTGACTAAGGAGAAATTCAAACAGATGTGCAATGTTGAAATATTCACATCCACCATTCAGTCTTGATGCTGCTCCGAGTGACTATTGCCTATTCCGCCCAGTGGCACATTTCCTCTGCAACACGTGATTCAACAATTTTGATGAAGTGAAATAAGCTTGTTTACATTTATTTTTAATTCAAAGCCAGCGAACTGGTATCTGGGACAGATTTGGATGCTGGCTCATCGCTGGCAAAAGATCATCGAAAATGATGGACTTTATTTTGAAGAATAAATGTTGGTGCTGTTCCGTAAAATTTTGTTGTTTTCTTTCCGCTTCCTGAGTCAAGATTTTCTGGGCAACCTAATACTTTAACCCTTCATTTCAAACAACTGCCTTTTTGTCTAAGATAACCCCAGCCCTATCCCTTACCGTGTCGCACGATCTTTTTTTTCTGTGCGTCTCTATTTCGTCCTGTTTTTCTCTTTCTCTCTTTCTGATCCCCTCTCACTATCTGATATCAAGCGTGACACAAGCCATACATAGTTACAAGCGTATTAATGTATAGATATATTTACATTTCTACGAGGCTGGACATCGACATACTTCAGGCTTGGCTTTCTTCATCCAGATGTAGATACTAAACGAAACCTGAAGTCACCTGAGTGGTTTCTTATTATTATTGATTTACGTTGTACAGGATAATGTGGAATCTGAGTATTAGGGAGCTTTAATTGAATGAGAGGAAACAGTCAAGGAAATCGGAGAGTTCTTGTACCGAAGACGATTGATAGGATGTTGAATTACTTCAGGGGTTATTAATACCCAGTTAAGACATAACTTATGAAGTTGATAAATGTTTCGGGTATTTATAAGCGGTTTCCCATCTTAGTCCCACCAACGCTGCTTAACTTACTGATATATAGATAATGAATATGAGAAATGGTTAACTTTGTTCGCATCTAAAGTGTGATTAATTTTTTTTAACCATTTTATACCAAACAAAGCAGTAAAGCCACTACGACGCAAGGGGCTACCGAGTGTTAGAGAATATGAGAAAAGCTACTGTTAATGAAAGCGGAAATTAAAAGAACAAGAATTAAGAAGACAGATTAACATTGCATTTAAATTTTTGATGATAAAAATTGACTGGAAATCAAAAACGCGCAAGAATATTTCTACAAGTTATCAAGACCTGGGCAGTAGTTGCTGTCAACTACTACTTGTATTTTTGTTATTTTCACTAATTATTTAAGCTCTGCTAACCCATTTTAAGCCTTTTCTGTCATCCACTCTCACACATTCATTAAGTAGGTTACATGCTCTTTCAACTTGTTTCTTTTGTCAGATTAGGCCTTAACTAGAGTATTGCTGCCACATGTGTGGTAGGACCTGCTCAGTCGTCACTTTCCAATATCGATAGAGTCCAAAAGCATATCCACGTCATTGTGGGGGAAAATCATTTTACATCGTTTCTCCTAGACGGAAACGTCGCAAGCCTCTACGTTGCTCTGTTGCTATTTTCATGGAAAGTTCTCAGATAAACTACAATCGTCAGTTCCAGCGTTCTTTCACGGCTAAGTCCGGCACTACCAAGCAGATTGTAGTGAACCACCCTGATTCCCTTCGTATCCCATTTGCGAGAACTGAATTCCACTCGAGAAGCTTCTTCCCGCGAACCATTACTCTGTGGGCTCGACTCCCAGGAGGATGCTCCTTCGATCCGATTATTAAAATCTTAACCTGTTCAACTTTAGGACTAACTGGTGTCTTCCATGCATATCCGCATAAACTGTGCCTCTTCCTCTGTAACCCTCTATCTCGAGTGGATCCCGCGGCTTGTACAGAGTGATCATTGTGAAAAAATGTCCTGTGAATGCAATCGTTGTCCTACACAGCATCCTGCCTTTTGTTTCTCGAAGAAATCTTCGTCTCTTTATTATTCCTTCTTTGCCGTTGAACAGAAAACTAGTTAAGTGATTTATTTGCTGATTCCCTCTACTTCCCTTGTGTTCAATGTAGCCTCTGTGTGTTAAATTATTTACAGTCATTGCTCTCCGCAACGCCCAGCCTTTTGTCTCTCTAATAGAATTTATAGCCTTTACCATTCCTTCCTGTCTATATTCTGCCACCCATTTACACAAACTCCTTAGCTATTTTACTGCATTTATCCATCTGTCCCATCTTTCCTTCAGTATGTCCTGTGAGTGTCAAATTCTCCAATCTCACTTCCCTTGTTATACGTCCTACACATTTTAGATGTCTCCTTGTGATTGTATATAAGTATCCTTTTTGTTTTCTTTTTCCTTAAAACTTCCCTGTTGCATATATGCCCCGTTCATGTTATTCTCGTAATTCTACTGTAGAACCATGTCTCGGTTACTTCAAATCTCCTATTTCATTTTCAATGTCATATTAAAGAACTGAGGCCAATTCTAACGAAAACTGTCAATTTCTTAATACTTTGCTTAGCTTTTGGAAGGTATTTTTTGCTCTTCCAATGTGACTTCGGATTTCGGTGTCACATTTTAGATCCCCTGATTATGTTTGTCCATTCCTTTTGATCATACGCTCCGCCCATAATATACTTAGCATCTTTCTTTAGAATAACATCTTTACTGCCGCTTGTCTTCTCTTTATCTCCGAAGATATTTTTCAGCATTTACTGTCATTTTTTTTTAATCGATTCGCCCCAGTCCATTCGATAAGGCCACTGAGAAGCATTTGGGCTACTGGTAATGAAAGTGAATGAGAAACTTTTCAAGGGAACCGGAAACCCAATACTAAACAGGAAACAGTCGATAAACTTCTACTCCTGTTCAAAAGACCGCGGAGAAGTGTCAACCGGGCATTAAGTGCTCCTATAAAAAATATTGATATAGTTGTTAAGAAAGTCCCAAGAAACATCTGAGAAACAGAAAACTGTGTTCCTGTGTACAAATCATATAGTCAAAATATCTCGATGACATTGAGCTGATATTCTCTGCCCTATAGGCATCGGGCAGTAAACTTAGTAAAGGAATTTATTAAATAGCGAAGCAGGAAAACCGGATCAAGGCGTTCGGGAACAAATGCCCGTGAAACCTCCTCCGGATCGCCGTCTGCGAGCACAAAACCAATGACTATGTTCGGGGCAAGGTAAAAAGTCTCGTGGGCCGACAGTAATCTCTCCTCGCTACTATTAAGAGTCGGAAGGTATACTGGTTTGGTTTGGCCACGTAACACCGCATAAACACGTCTGCAATAGCATCATGCAAGGTATTGTTCAAGGCGCATGCAAGCTAGACCGGCAACGCAAGAGCTGGTCAGACGGCATCAAATAGTTGACGGACATGGCCATGCCGTAACTATTGAGAGCTACCATTAACAAATCATCCTAGAGGACATTATTTTTTTAATTCTGCCCTTAGGTTCCCCACCGGCGATTGAAGCAATCAAGGCTCTAATGATGATGATGATGATGATGATGATTAAATAGCAAATCAAGAAGATGATAACTTATTGTGTCGGATGATGTACAGCGTGCTCCGAAGATCTGTCATCCCCACATAATATAATTTTCTATTTCAGTTGGCTGACACGAAAATGATGGCGTTCATACAGACTTTCTCGACGTGTGACAGCGTCAGTGAAAGGGAATAAACTGAATCCAGTACATGTGATTTGTATTACTGTATTACTTGTTCTTCTATTTTCCTCATTACGTTTTGGTACGCAGTGACAAGACTTTCGGACCACCCTGTCGAAGTAACCATTTAATGTAAAAATTATAGCTTAATGTAGTATTCATTTGTAATTTACTGTTTATCAAACCTATGTGGTTTATTCAAAGCCAAAACATATTTTGAATTCTAAGAATAATTCTTTTTTACAAGTGTATATTGCATTAAAAGAAAATTGGTGGGGATATTGGGGTATTGGTATTACATATCTTTCATTATTATCAAACATTTGTAGTTTATTCAAAGACATCTTTCATTATTATCAAACGATCTTTCATTATTATCAAACGATCTTTCATTATTATCAACCATTTGTGGTTTATTCAAAGTCATCTTTCATTATTATCAAACGATCTTTCATTATTATCAACCATTTGTGGTTTATTCAAAGACATCTTTCATTATTATCAAACGATCTTTCATTATTATCAACCATTTCAATTTCTTAATACTTTGCTGGGATTTTGGAAACCATCTTTCATTATTCTAATACATCTGTGTTAAATTCTACTTAATCTATTATAACACTAGTTCTTCCTAATTTCTGTAGTCAACTGATTTTAACATTTCCACTTCGGAGCTCGCATGTTCGGCTGTTCTTGATCTCATAAAGCAACCTAGGTATTCTCAGCATCTTTCCGCAGAGCCACATCAGAGAGGAAATTGTTTAGCTTTTACTGCCGAATGATATTACATAGCAGCTCGGCACTCTGCTCTTTGTTTAAAACAGCATCTTCTTGTAAAGAAATCAAAATGGACAAAATTCACAGCTTTCAGTTTGTTTACAGAAAGATTTCTCTAGGCAAAGGTTTCTTTCTCGTGAGACTTCCCCATATTTATTCGGATTTAGCTGATAAGGAATGCTTTTTCTTTTTGCTTTATTTTCTTCTTTTTTTTAAAAGTTTGGCCATTTCTCTTGTATTTAGTTGGATAATTCAATGAACAACTTCAAATACAATCGTCAGCATACATTTATTATTGATCGGTACTTGGTCTCATATTTTACAGCGATTCCATAGGTATATGTTTGCGTCATATGAGTGTAACAGAAAAATAAATCTACAGAATATTCCGAAAATTCCCACAACTAATTTTGAACATCTTTTCATCCAATATCCATTCAATTTATTGGTAAGAACGCCATTTCCTTCTCCCAAGAATTGTATGGGTCGAAGTAAAAAAAAAAGAAGAAGAATGTTAGCTTCTATTCTTATTAAACCTACCAATATCAATTTTGATTATTTTCTCTTATATATGTATATGATTCTCTATTTCTATACCCGCCATATCATTGTGTCATTTTTTGTAAATTAAATTTATTCATTTATTCTACTATTTTCTGTGTTTCACTGAAACTGTTTTTCTTTGGAACTGATGTGTTATGGATACTGTTAAATATTGTTTTATTTTTGCTTATTTCTCTTTCACTCTTATGATAGGTTATTTTCAACTATTGAAACTTTCATGATAAAAAATAGACGCACAATGGAAAGCAGGCATTGTCATCCCGGCTGCCCCAATGTTGGGATTGATATGTTTTCGAAAATAGGTTTCTAAAAACAAACAAAAATCACGCGTAACACGGCTGTAAAACTCTCCTATGGTTTTATCTTTTCAGAATAAAACGAAGATAAAAACGACAGAATTGGATAGATATTATTTTGCAAGTAGGTTCGATGTATTTTACCTCCTTTTTCTGAATCTCGAAATATCTCCCGAAATTTCCACCCGATTTTTATACGACAGGAAGGCAGTTTCATGATAATTTTAACAACGTTTTACTTATATTTATATAAATATCTAGCATTTATAATGCCCCATCATTCAGTATTATTTTTTCTTTGTGCATACAAAGATGTGTTCTTCGTTGATGTTTAAGCCAATGTATATTACTGAAATATTCAACGCCTATCCATTATTAAAAATATGAGAAACGAAACGAATATTCGTTCTTTTAGATATACTTGAAGCTTTTAGATACATTTGACATACGTGAAACTCAATTATCGTGATATTCCACTTTCTTTTTTGTTTCAATATCAAGCCTACTTTTTGTTTATTGCAAAAGCATCAAGGTGCGAAATTCAATAAATTATGCAAAAACAAGAAGAGAATAACAGAAAAAAAGTAACAAAACCATTACATTACTGTAAAGTGGTAATATCGAAATACAACACAAAAAAAACACACCTTAATCCAGTTTATCTGACCTCTCTCATAAGAACTGAATCTCAAGACAAATTTACACTGGACTAAAACAATCATCACAACCCACAGTATATATTCATAATAATCAATAAACAATTCCAAACTGATTACATGTAAACCTAACAGCTTACAGAGATGGCTGGTTGGACTTAATATAGATCCCACAAACGTCAGATGAAATTCAGCGTTAGATTTCTTCATTACTGATGCTTCATAAATGATCAGCTATCAACGAACCAGTTATAATTCCAAGTTTCGTTCCACACAAAGAAAAGGGCACATATATCTTACGTAATATCAGTCCTCCTATATGGCAGAGAATGCTGTAAAAATCTCCTCACAGATGAAAAAGAGACTTGATGCGACAGGAGAAAGTTGAGAATAACTTGAACTAAACACGTGAACAACAACGAAGTTTTAGAGAAAATGGAAACAAAAGGACATTTAAACGTCGCATCAGAAAGAGGCAGATGAAATGAGGAAAGAAGGCTGGGGAAAATTGATACTCACAGGACGGATTGAAGGCAAGTGTTAAAATGCATAATCTATTAGCAAGCTTGAGTAAATGCATGGCCGAACTAGTTTTAGGAGCAATAACAAAAAGATAATTATTACAACCTACAAAGGACAAGAAATTGCGGAGAGCCATGATTACCAACGCTCTGAAGGGACACCGGAAATAGAAAAAGAAGAATATTGGTTAATGAAAAAAAAAATATCTTCAATTATAATATTATGGAATGTTATGGAGTAGCTGAACACCTCCACAAGATGGGCTGGTCTAAGACTGTTTAAACAGTATTCTCTCTTACTGAGGGAGAGGAGTTAACGATTAGAGATTGTTAAAGCTCTGCTAGTCGAAATCTCTGCCTTCGGACAGAAAGGAACTCAGACGAAGCTATGCCTACGGGCAGAGTCTCTTCTAGGGAGGTAGACAACTGCCGGATCGGTGAATTTTTGCCCGAACGTACATGATCAGAAAGGCCCACGTTAAAAACCGGCCTTGTGCTACATTCCGCCTTGTGCTGTGGTCTCTGGTAAATATCGAGAATTTAAGCATTTATGTGTTACTTTGCTTTTGGACTTTCAGCCTTCGGGCGGAGAGGAACTCAGACAAGGCTATGCCTACAGGAAGAGTCTCGTCTGTGGACCTAGACATTTGCCAGACCCCATGTATGACGGGTCTACGGGGGTTTTTTGCCCGAGCATACACGCTCGGAAAGCGCCACATTAAAACCCGAACTGGCAAATCTCGCCTTTTATGGAGGTTTTGGGTAAATACTGAGGAGTTAACGATTAGCTTTTTATCACCTTAGTCTGTGTTCTCAACAGGGTACTATATTATTCTCCGGAATAAACTACTTCTTACTTTCTATATGTATGTTAGCATTTCCTATTTACAACACAACAGTTACGAACGCTAGATTATGAATAAAGAATACTTATTTAAGGCTCATTTCAATTGAGAATGATACCTTCCAAAAACTAAGCAAAGTATTAAGAAACTGGAAAATTTCCTTAGAATAAAACGAAACGAATACTACTGAACTGTTATGTAAAATCGGTTCTCCTATACAACAGAAAATGCGGGGCAATCTCTTCATAGATGAAGAGACTTCAAGCAACACAAATATGGTTTTACAGAAAGATGCTAGGATATCATGGACCTAACGTATGAGCAACGATGAAGTTTTAGAGAAAATGGAAACAAGAATATTCACTTATACTTTACGTCGTGAATATGGCAATAAAGATGATGACAACAATCTAAACAATGTAAATAGTGTAAATAATTACAATGCCTCATCTCAGAAATATTGAAGGAGCGAATATGGCAATGAAGATGAGGACAATAGTCCGAACAATGAAAATAGTGTAAATGATTTCAATACCTGATCACAGAAATATAGATAGATATTGAAGGAGTCAATATGGCAACGAAGTTGAGGACAACAGCCCGAACAATGTAAATAGTGTAAATCATTACAATACCTGATCTCAGAAATATAGACAGGACAAAAGATGAACGCGATTATAAATTACTAAATAGCATTGTTTTTTTCAAATTTGTCTATGTGATTTTTTGCCTTCAAAATATATTTATTTGAAGCCCTAAAATTGTATTCACAATATTTAGATTTCGGCATTAAGTAACCAATAGAGGTTGATATCCCATTAAACAACCAAACAACCAACCAATCGGTCTAACCTTTGGATTCTTTTTCGAATAATGCCGTTAGGAAAGGCAAGAGCCCAATAAAAACTTATAACTTCCCCAAAATTATTACAATCTAAAATAACATTAAATAACCTGCAAAAGGTTGATAAGCCGTAAAAACAAATCAATCAACACATTCGTAAGAAGGTGAAATATTTGTGTTATATTGGAATAAAGTGTCGCTGCCGACACTTGAGTTTGAACATAGAACGCCAGTGAGCAAACACAGTGGATCCGATTGACTTAAGTAGATCACGTGACCATGAGAGAAACGCATAAGTAGGAGGTAGCGTGACGTCTAAACGATCGCTATTTCTAGTCTATCCTCTATTACTATTCGGATCACCATTTCTATTCTCTATATTATTCACTATACTATTTCTCTATACGGATTACTATTCGGTGGTTACGTTTCGAGGGAGTATTATCGAGCAAGTACTGTTAGTGCGAGTAATATTTGAAGGCGTCTGACACCAGTATTGTTGAACGGCGTTACTATAGTTGTATCTGCGATTACAAAGTCTCTACTAAAACGAGCATTACGAAAGTGACAACGTGTATTCGTTGGCATTACAAAAGGGGCAACGATTGTTCGTTGACATCACAAACATTTGTCAATGACAGGAGCAAAACCTCACCCAGTGGGTCATCACCCAACCTTTTTCTTAAACGACTCGTGGTATATTTTATTTGCAAAAAAAAAAAGAAAAACAAGAGTTCTTCACAAGCATATGTACTTCCAAATACTGATACCATCATTTTCGCATTATTCAACAGATTTGTTCCAGGGAGCAGTAGTTCTTCGGAAGGAGCTGTCTTAATGGAATCTCCTTACAGTGCAGGGGATAGGGACGATTTGTTCTATTGTACATGGCATGGCGGTTTTATCTGTAGGTTTAACTAAGGTCAGGGCTGATATGCATAAGGTCGTAGCTCGTGCTTGTTGAACAAGCATAAATGCACTTAAGCAGGTTCTGCCGCAGGGTTTTGCTAGCCTTCTTGCCGGCAGGCATCACTAAGATACTAGCAACCAGCCATGCGTCAGCAATAGATTAGATCGGTAGATATGGACTAATGGGTTTATGACTTGCTCTTTTCGCTCCTCACCAACCCTGCATTTCTTTCCCGGAAAGACTGGCCTTTGATTTATTTTCTTTGAAATGCATATAGCTATTTACAGCGATATTTTACTTGTCAATGTTTTGGTCTAGATGACCATATTGGCTGACGTAAGGAATCCTTAATGATCAGATTTATTCGAATGTCACAGACTTGCTTAAAAATGGTCGAGATTATGATAATGTAGCTACTTTTTCAAATTTGATTTCCTTTTAAAATATCTTCTCGCAATATTTCAAAAGCATATTAAGAAGACACTTAGTTGTAGGCGTCTCTGGATAAAGTTTTCACAAACTTCAGACAAAAAATTCGCACATTTCATTCCGTCACGTTCATTAGGGCCTATTCACATTTTTCTCGTTCATAATCTATTTTTTAAAAAGCACCCCAAAAAACGAACTTGTTTTTGAAAAGGGAGAACTCCTTGCAAAATAACATTCTAAGATTAACACTACAACTTTAGAAAATACTTCTTTTACGCTGATTAGCGGATCTTATTCCTTGTGCCGTATTCCTTCAGAACTTGTAAGATCACTGCTCTCCACAACTTCCTATCGTTTGGACTGCTTAGTAAGATTTGTCTTTTAACTGTTCCTCAACTCCTTGGTTTGCTGCTTAATTGCACAAAATTGGTAGGCAACCCGCTCCACTCCTTCTGTCCATCTTGACTTCACTAAATCTTGTGTGTTCCAAGTTCGCTAAGCCGTCTTTCCTCATTATTCATCGAAGAGATTTCAACTATTTCTTTTTGCTTCTAAGTATAAGTGTCCCATTTCGTTCTCATTTCCCTTAAAACTTCCTGCTTACTCTCATGGCCCATCCATGGAGTTCTCAGCATCCTTCTGTTGAAACACATTTCTGTTGAATAAGGTCTCCTCATTGATTCAGGTGATTGTCCAACATTCATTGTCATATACGTGGACTGATATTACATACGGTTTCAGCACTCTTTTCTGTTTCTAACGAAATATGCTTGTTTCTTCATACTATGCTTAGCTTTTGGAAGGCATCTTTCAGGATCATTTGGATTTCGGTGTCACATATTTTGTTATCTGTTAAATCACTTTCAAGATATTTAAATGTTTGCACTTGTTTTATTTTAATATTTCCGAATTGTAGTTTGCATCTTGGGATGATGTTGGATATCGGTTGAGGAAAGACCTTTGAACTTACCTCTGCTTCATCCGTGTGTGAGTGGAAATCGAAACTGGTGACAACATAAACAGGAAATGGATCCAGTGGCTAAAATAAACAGGACGCACAGGTGTCCTGGGCAGAAGGAAATGCGTGCTTGCGGGGGGGCGCATGCTGGAAGAGTCGTGCCCACACGAAGTTGTGTAGACGACATACTGGAAGAAGGCGTAGCCACGTGAAGTTCTGTAGGTGACCAAACATTATTTAACCGGTCCGATGCTTGATCTGAACAGAGCGGCTGCTAGAGGTTAACCGAAGTTTTGTCTCCGTCAATTTTTGTGGGCGCAATCCTGTGTTTCTCTTTCACTTTATGAGCATACATTCTGTCTTCTTAGAGTTGATGATTAGTTCTTTTTTCTCTCTTTCTTCTACTAGCCTGACTAAAATTTCCTTTAGTTTTGTTTCCAAGCCGGCCATCAGTACAGTGCAATCTGCGTATCTTACATTGTTAAGTTTACGTCAACCGATAATAATAGTAGGGTAGCCAACTTTTGTTTTAAATTCTGCTACGTTTTCTAGCCGCTCTCCTCACCATAAATGCACGGTGGTGAAAACGGTTTAGTCCCCGAAGAATTGATCATTGTGGTAGGTAATACTAGGTTATATTATACCGTTAGCGCTCGCAAAGGGAACTGATGAGTGAATGAGTGAAGCAGTTGAAATATATCAATTAAATTGCTAATTTGTGGAAACGAATGACGGAACAAGAAGGGTCATTAAGGAGAATGCTCTTCTGAGAGTTACAAAAGGCCATAATCACCCACATCATCAAAGAAAACGGTACGTATGAAAAGAAAAATGTCACTCAAAGATGCTGATCAGATGTACTACATTCAACCTGTTTACGAACTTTCTAATTAAAAACATATTCATACGATGATGAACTCTGTTCGTTAAATAAAAAGTGGAGAATTATAATAAATTTAATACAAAAAACAGAAAGAAAAGAAAGTCGTTGCCTCTAACCATTTATAAAACTATTATATGTTAGTGAAAAGCGGCTTAAGATGTTCGCTATAAGTGTATACTTTTTTAAATGATAAAGCTTCACCTAATACAAAGCTCAGGATGCTCTTGAGATAGAGGGTTACGGAATGCGATGAGTTACGTGAACGTAAGAGTAAGGATAAGGAACATAGGTAGCGATTGAAACCTGATTGAAGAGGTTAATTTTATAGTTTTCAGGGGAGGATCCGCACGGAAGTGTTTTCTACAGAGTAGCAATTCTCAAGATAGAAAAAAAAACTGAATAGAACTCTTTTTTCGACAAATTGAATACGTGAGAAATGTGTCTGATTCGAATCTTTGGAAGTGGCATGCCGGCTTCTAGCTGTAAACGTCTAAAACAGTCTGCCGTTAACTGCCGCCGAGCGGACAGGGAAATCGTCTCAACTTTACTTCTATGGCATCCTGATGGAAGTGTTTTCAACGTTAATTGACATTCCCAGACACCATAGCGCGTGACTCAGGGTTGGACATTGGGGATCTAAGGAGGGCAATGCAGGACCGAGCAGTGAGGAAAGGGACTGTTAACGGTGTTCCGACCAACTTATAGGGAAATCAAAGGGTGACGATGCTGATGATGTAATCGTCTTGAACTAAAGGTACTCTAATCTGAACGTTTGCCGTGGGAATATGGATAGATTGGCGACGTTTCATCTCTTTGAAAAAGGATACAAAATAGAAGATAGCCATTCCCTATATAATCGCCTAAACAATATTGAACTATATCAAGTTTGGAAAGCTTCAGCCCAGGTTTGTTAGCAATGCTCCATATTTCGATTCGGTCGGAATTAGAGCCACCATAAATACTGAGGACGAGAACCGACGATACTGAAACAGATAATAGCTATTTCCCTCGCTTTATATCAAACACAGACGAACGTACACATACACACGCATACACTGAGGTTGAAACGATTTCATGCTGGTTCGAATCTGTCCGTATTGAACTCTGATCGGGGAGATGTAACATCAGCCGTCTTGAAAGGCGAGTGGTGATGTGTCCAACGTAATTAGTTATGGGTTTATTTTGGTCGGGCATGCAGTTTCTTCTGGTGCATCTAATTTATAAATACTGTTGGTATAGTTTTCTTTCAATAAGACTGACTCTATATTTCTCTGTTCAGATTATTAAACAGCATAGAATCGTACCAAACATCAGAAGGCACTATACTCAGTGGGAACACAAATGGGATGTGTACTGTTGTTAATAATCAAGAGTGATCTCCCCTTGTTTTGTTAACCTTCCTTAAGAGTGCTATTTCTGTATACTGGGACTATAACAAGACACTTTACACGAACGTTCTATTCTCAGTTGAATAAGGTTTTCTTTAAGCCTACACCTCCTTATTGCCACAAGAATTTAAAAGTGATCAAAGCCGATATTATTAAAAAAAAAGAAGCAAAAGCCAACTCTTAATTCTGAACACGGACACAATGTATTGAATGTATTTGGAAATAAAAAAAAATAATTCTACTTCCAGCAAAGTTTTGCGCCATCATTAACATCACTTATACAAGATATAGTTTTGTAATAAAACAAAATAATCCTTCAAAATGTCTAAAATTGTATCAGAAAGATCACGAAATCAATAAACTTTGGACAATTTTTAAATTCATTAAGGTCAGAAAAGAAGCCACTTGGACGACTGGAGGAAAATATTATACAAAAGCTAAACGAAAGTAGCTTGTAAGTTTTGTTCAACCAAAAATGCAGTATAGAGGCATTACAAAACCCGCAGACACCTTTATAGTAGACCTATCAATTGATTCAATACAACTAATCTTTCTCCTTCATGGCAGTGGAAAACTTTAGCACGAGAATGAGCATCGACTGACTCCTCAGGAGGATAGCATCAGTTGTCGGAGTGCTCGCGCTCGGGTTCCCCACGTTAAACCCGACCTTGTGTCGCATCCCGTCTTAGGTAGGGAGGCGAGGGTGAATACCTAGCTGTTTGGAATCAGACTAATACAAGCATCACGGCAAGTAGCCGAAGCATTACGTATAGAGAATACTTACATAAATTACGTTATATAAGTAAGAGTGTGTTATAACTATATCCATAGAATAATGGTGTTATGATAGAAGCGACGATGGATTCGAAACCCAGGATTTGTAACCTGTTATGTTTTGCCTATCTCTCTGCGTAGTAGTAGTCGTAGTACATTTCTCCGTGTCCTGAATAGCAACCGGGTTTGCTAGTCATGCAACCCCATGTTCACCAGTTGTTCTCTATTTACACTTGTCTGACTAATTTGTATACGATAATACATAACAATTGTGTCGAGGTTTCGGAACTTTTACGATTTATAACAGTAATTTATACGAGTTGTAATTGTAGTTACAAGAATTTCATCCACGTTGGTTAAAGAAATATTCTTGTGAATATGTAGAAAATTTTGGCCTTCTTTGGAAACTCAACACCAACAATATCAGAAACAGCAACAAAATAAACAGCTGTTACAACTACAGAAAACAAAATCAGTAGTTGTTAAATATAATTCTGAAAAATACAAAAAATCTTCAACTTCTCTCATGCCAGACGCTGTCCAAAACACGATAACAGAAATTTTATCCAAACATAATAAGAGACTTACTTTTTCTGTGTATTTTCGTAGATATGAACAAATATGAAGATGAGGCAAAAACGAGATCGTTGTTGAGAAAAATAGCCACGGTAGAGTATAAAAATTATTGCAATTACATTTTACTGAGAAAACCAGGTGAAATCGGTTTTAAAGACACGGTACACATTCTGACTAAAATCTTCAGTGACAAGAGCTCTCTGTTTAATGCTCGTTGGAGGTGTTGTCACATATACTGGCATCGTCAGAAGGTTTAGAACAAACGAAATGTCTCCACATATGTTCAAAGGATTAATTTTCGTGCAAGGTTTATCAGCTAAAAGTGATGCTGAAATACGAACGAAAATTTTAACAAAAATTGAACAAAACAATATTACACTTCACGAAATGGTAGATGATCGTCAGGCAATGCTAAATCTGAAACACGATGCTGAAGAAATGCAGAAAAAGAATGTGCATTGGTAGAAGACAAATGTACAAAAAGAAGAATAAATGCTTGCTTCAGATGTCTTAAATTACATCTTGGAAAAGAATATGTATTTAAAAATGCAGAATCTTACAAGTGTGGCAAACGAGGACATATATTACAAAACCAAAGCAAGAAATATGCTCACAGGAAGAAATTAGTACACAGCATTCCGACGGATAAAATGGTCACAGAAAACAAAAGAAAATTTAGAAATGTGAAAATAAAATAATTTGGATGTGAAAATGCTACTGGACACTGGTAGTGCTATTTCAATAATCAGTGAAAGCACATGGAAGAAAATTGGAAATCCTTTATTAAAATGGACTTCCAAAATTCGCGATTTCAGTTTCAGGTAAGAAATTATTTATTTTTGAGAAATAATTTGCAATGTCTTTCTCCGTAATAAGCATGTATAAACTAAAACTTATGTATTAAAAAAATGCTATGAATTTATTCGGAACATGCCTACAGTCACTTTCTCACAGACGTGCTTTCACTTCCCTCTCTCTTTTCTACAAATACTTTCACGGTAACTGCTCTGACGAGCTATTTTCACTGGTTCCCAAACTGCATGAAGTTAAGCGTGTTACTAGTTTGGCATCTCAGTCCCACCCTCTTACTGTCGAAACGGTTAAATGCATCCGTCTCTTCTACTCCAATAGATTCATGTCTCACACTCACCGTTTTTGGAACTCCCTTCCTCTTACTTGATTCTCTGACAGCAGTATACTTCAAATATTCAAATGTAATGTCAATCGACATCTTCTAATGCCTTAATATAATTCCCTGTCCTTCTCTTTATCATTTCCTTAATCACGTCTCTTTACTCTTGCTTCTACTCTTTGTAACCCCTTCTGTGCTAGTGGCACTTGCTTGGGGTGAAACTCTTTAAAAAAGACTGGAGGGGACGATTTGAACTTTGAGATTTGCCAATAAACATTTATTGTAAAAACGAAAGTGGACAAGCAATCAGTTTAAAAAGTCAGAGCAAAAATCTTAAGAAAGAATTAAAAAAACTGTTTTCCAGATTGTTCTGTCAAATGAACTCGGTCGGTGTTCAAAATTCAAGGCGGATTTTCAGGTAAAAAAAAATTGGATGCCACTATGTAAGCCAACACGGAGCGTATGATTTGCAGCGTCAGAACAAGTTAATGAAGGGTTGGACAGACTCAAAAGAGTTGGTGTAATAGAAAGAATTAACTATTCGAAATTGACTGCACAAATAGTGTATGTAAAGAAAAGAATAAAAAAATGTTGTGTTTGCGCGGATTTCTTAGAGAATTAAACAGTTGTTTAGAAATACATTACCAAGTCCAGAAGAATTGAACGGCGGAAGAATATTTTCAAATCAGGATTTCTCTGAAGAATATTTACAGATTCAGATTGAACATGAATGTTCTGAATTTACGTACATAAATACGCACAAAGGATTAAATAAGTTTAACCGACTTTAGTATAAAGGTGACACCAGCTATTTTTCCACAGGCCATGGATACCATGCTTGCGGATTGTGACTTCGCAGTGGTGTATCTGGACGAAAATTTGATGAAAAGTGTATCGAAAGAACATGTTAGGCATGTGAAAACAATATTGGGAAAACTAAGAGAAAACGAATTCAAGATGAGTGAAGAAAAATGTGAATTGTTTTTTGTGGAAAATTAAATACCTTGGTCAAACTTTTAATAAAAATGGTAGGCAACCAGATTAATCAGGGGTATTTGAAATTAAAAACATGCCTACACCAACAAATGTGACTACGTTACATGCTTTTTTGGGACTGGCTAATTACTGTCAATTTTATGTATATAATATGTATAAGTTAAGCGCCCTATTTAGCGATTTGCTTAAAAAGTAGTAAACTGGAATTGGAAGGATAAATGTCAGAAGTCGTTTGACGAAATAAAAAAAAATATTTACCTCTGATTTATCATTAGAACACTGCAACCGAAAATTAGAAATTGCAGTGGCATCAGATGCTAATGAGTACGGTATTACAACGGTGATTTTACACAAATACGATGACGGTAAAATAAAAGTCTTCATTCATGCTTCACGATCGATTCTACCAGCAGAGTAAAATTACAGCCAGACAGAAAAAGAAGCTCTATATTATTCGCTGAGGAAATTTCATGAATTTATTCATGGACGAAATTCACGTTGCAAACAGACCACGGATTTTATTAACAGTATATGGTTCAAAGAAATGTATACCTACTCATACAGCTAATAGACTATAATACTGGGTACCATCCTGTTAAGCTATTATTTTACAATGGAGTACAAGCCGTTTAAGAAATTAAGACATGCAGATGGATTATATAAATGTATAATAATTATAATTATAAAAATGTAGAACCAGTGAAGTATACGATCATCACACCACTAAAAAGCAAAATGAAAATAAAAAAAAAACAAACAAACATTTTGTGTAACGTAACAGGAGAGTAACCAGTGACCCTGGATGAAATAAAACAAAAAAACTGATTTCCTTATTCAGTCAGTTATGTGCCATGCATGATACACGCTTCGATACATGTCTGAAGAGGCAGATTTTTTTCCGCAGTAGGTTGCCATTTCTTTCTGCGGTAGACCAGTTGCCATTCAAGGCTATAGAACCTGGTATTTCCTGCTATTTATAGCTGCGGGGAGAAGAATAGGATTCGTACTTTTCCCAAGGATATTAGCACGTAGGTGAACGCAATGGATTCGATTGGAATTCGAACGCTGCTCCCCAAATGGAGCCGCTATCCGGTACTCCGCCGTGCCTCCTTTTATTACAAAAATTTAAAAAGCAATTGAAAGAAAGTAAAAAAAAAAGGGCGAAATCCAGACTTATAAGCGTACTCGGAATTCGATGGTGTAGTAATTCATGGTCAAACAGTTGTAATACCGAGTGTGTTACAGAAACGAATATTAAAGGATTTTCATTACGGACATCTTGGTATTTCTAGAATTAAATCTACGATGAGAAATTTCGTATATTGGACCGGAATGGGTAGATATTGAAAGTATAATGAAAGCATATAGAGGTTGTGCTATGGCAGCAAAACTACCTATCACAAAGATAGAACCATGGCCAAAGAGAGACACGTCGTGGTCAAGACTGTATATAGATTTTGCAGGTCCCATCAATGGATCATATTATCTTGTGGTAGTTGATAACTTCACAAAATGGCCAAAAATTTATGAATTCAAAAATCAAACATCCTCAGTGAGAGTGAAATTCTTGTATGAACTGTTTGCGAGATATGGCATAAGAGATACCATAGTCTCAGATAATGGAACGCAATTCACGGATAAAGAATTCCAAGATGTTCTCCACTGAACATGTTACAACCCCGCCGTATCACCCAAAGTCTATCAGACAAAGGGAACGGTTTGTGGGAACGTTCAAAAGAGCGTTGAAGAAAGCAAGTCTTGAGAAATTAAATGAGGAAGCACTTCAAAATTTTCTGAGAGTTTACGGGTAACACCTAACTCCAATAGACCACCAGGCATATCGCCGGCGGAATTATTGTTTGTCAAAAGAGTAAAATCGGTGTTCGACAAGTTGTTACGAAGTCGAAAAACACGGGCGGTCAACAAAAGCGACACCCAAAGTTTCAAGATCGGTGATAAAGTGTTCTTTAGAGCTCATAATGATGCCATAAAAACATAGGAAGACGGTATATTATTAGTAAGAATCAGGAAATTGATTTACATGTTGGAAGGGAAAAACTCGAATATAAAAGGCACCATAATCATCTGAAAAAAGATTCAGTCATGAAAGATCTATAATATTTGAAGTACCAATAAAATGTTATATGCAGTTTCCGATGTACCAGCACCACAAAAATCGTGGAATCTACATGGACAAGTTCTATAAAAAGAAAGCGTGTTGAAGAACGGAAAGATGATCCGTGACAGAAATGCTGTAAAGCCAAGTACGTTGGCGAACTCTCTCGAGAGAGAGCGGAGGGGGAGATACTAATAAAATATAGAATGATTATAAAAGTAATATCAAATGGAGGGATGTTGTGGAGTAAATAGTGCATGGCTGTTGATTATATGAAACAGTCCATTGCCTTAAAAGTTCCAGGTCAAAAGTAAGACTGGTAGCCGACTCGACCCAGGGAGTTCGCTGCCGCGCTCGCGACCGGCTTGTTGAACTCTCTGACTTCGGGTAGATAGGAACGCAGGCGATGATATGTAGACAAACCCGACCCCGTGTATGCGGGGTCTAAGGGCAATTTTTGCCCGAGCCTACGGGCCATGAATCGCCCCACGTATAAACCGGCCTTTGTGCCAGATCCTGACTTGTGGGGAGATTTGTTAAATACCAGCCGTCTCAATCCAGGCAGTTCGTTGCTAGGCTCGCGACTGACTTGTTGAACTCTCTTCCCGAAGGCAGTGAGAAACCCAGGCGAAGATATACCGAGTGACACAGACTTCAAACTAACTATACAGGCGTAACTGAAAGTAGTCGAAACATTTCGTATAGATAATTCTTATACAAGATACGTTATATAAGTAAGAGTGTTATAATAATAGCCATAGATTAGTGGCCTTATAATAAAAAGTAACAGATCATTTCTTGCCGTAGTTAGCAACAGATTGTAGGTCAATTTTGAGATCAGCTGCCGATATGGTCATACCGAAACGGTCAGACTAACAATTAAGCCAGCAGTGAATAGTTGTGTCATCAGCATAGATATGTAATATCGAAATCTATTTTTCATTATACTTGAGGCTATGGATAAACAATCTTCTTGTTTATACATGAGACTATACATAAATATTGTTTGTGTTTGTATTAAACCCTTTAGGTAAACTTTATATGTTTCTCTGTATGTAAACAATGAACGGGTTTGTCCATAGGTCTGTAGGCACGCATCCAGAATATACTTTAATCTTTAGGTAATCTTTAGGGATTTGTCGTGATTATATTTGAGTCTTTTGATAATCCTCGCTCATTTTTATACTAGCGACTATGGGCAAATATTAATCCTTCTTATACTAAAGTTCACAGATGAATATTGGCTATGTTTATACTAGAGCCTATTGGCAAACATTGTGTTTATACAAGATCATATAGGTTAATACTGGTTGTCCTTATACTAGAGCCTATAGAGAAACATTGGTCATGTTTATACAAGAGCATATGGGGAAGTATTAGTTGTGTTTTTACTAGCGCCTATGGGCAAATATACTAGCGCCTATGGGCAAATATTGGTCTCGTTTTTACTAGAGATATAGGTAAATATTTGTTGAGTTTATATTTTAGTCTCTGTGTGAACATTGGTCGAGGTTATACTTAGGAATGTTCAAAAAATATTAGTCGTCCAAAGAAAAGTTCAGAATCGACCACCCATTAAATGGCCCCTTATATAATAGCCAAAGAGTCTCAATATTGAACACATGGGTATTTGTTATTATTTCAGTGATTGTTGAGGGCATATAGAGATGAGTAGTTAAATAAGATTTTTGCACGCCATGAGCAGACATCTGAAGTAATTCACAGATGTCTCCTTTCATTGCCTGAACATTTCTTTGCGTGCTTAAGGACGCTTTTAAGGAAGGTAATGATTACTCTTTGAAACATATGCTCACTGGCTATGAAACCTGGATCGGTGAAGTTACCCTGCAGATAAAAGATGATCACAAATCATCTGCCATCATCTAAAAATCCTGTTGTTCACAACCTTCATAGCGATTGACCAGACAGTTAAAACATTCTGTTACTGACTGGGAAAAGCTGTTCGTCGAAATGATGTGATTTTGCTCAATGAAAGGTCAACTACATACACGTGCGAACTGCTGGAAGAGATGCCCAAGCGATGTGTTTAGGATGTTTTGCCAAACTGAATATGGCAAAAGACCTGGTTTAAAGTTTTGAGTTAATTCACGTAACTGGTACAATAGACAAAAACTTCTAACTTTCCATCATTATCTACTAGCCTTGGGCACGCTTGTGGTACCAAGGATTAATCCTCCCCAGTCGTGAAGGTAATACTAGAGAGGATGGGTCCCTAGGGTTAAGCATATACTGTAAATCCACATAAAAAATGCGCCTTGTATTATGGTATCTTTTCGTTTAACCATTGGAACTAAATGTGAAACACGCTCGAATTTAAAGTGGAAGCCCATATGTATATGGGCTAGGGACACAAAACCCTACACTTCCCTCAGGTCTGTACCATATGCAACGAGTCAGAAACGAATTTATAATTGCAGTCCGTCCCCTAGAGATAGGTATTGCCTGGTGATTTTATGGCCTCATGGGGTGGAGCATACATTATTATTATTATTATTATTATTATTATTATTATCCTCCTCCTCCACCTTCTTCTTCTTCTTCTATAACTCGTATCCATTCAGGATGTAGGCGATCATAGCTGTCCAAAAATTCCCGTCTTTTGTAGCTCTTAATACATTTTGTTGTTTGTATTATTTCTTCTAAGCCGTGTTTCGACATCTATTTACTCAAGTTCACTAAGTAGGTTATGCGTTGTTTTTCGTTGTTCCCCTTACGTTCAATATGTCCTGTGAGTATCAGATTTTCAAAGCCCTCTTTCCTCATTATGTACTCTAGAATTTCAACTGTCTCGTCCTGATGTGAAGTATAATTTTCATTTTCTTTAAAACTTCGTCGTCTCTCACATGTTCAGTTCATGGTATCCTCAGCATTCTACTGTAGAACCACATTTCTGCCGCCTCAAGTTTCCTTTTCATCTGTAAGCTAATTGTCCATTATTCACTGTCGCAGATGAGGATTGATATTACGTAACAGTCCAGTGGTATTTTCGAATAATTTTGAAAACTGCAGAATTGGTTAATATGGCAATTATCCATACCTTCCGTCGAAGACTGCAGATATGACTATTAAGATGTATTTGGCAGTTTCAGCTTCAAGATATGTTATTTGCAAATTCTGATTTTAAAAATCATTTTGTTAAATAAATTTGTTTTGTTTATTATTTCAGAATCTATTCTTTTGTGTCGTTTATAAAAAATCGGTTGTTCTGTGAAAAGGTTTCATAATTAAATCCCTTAGCTATTCGAATAAAGTTTTAACCACCCTAGCATTCAGCTTGATAATAAAGTTTACATATCATTGCTGCGTTCCTTTTATACAGTAGATAGATAGTTGATTGATATATAGATACATATGAACATAGACAGATGAATAGATATAAACAAGGATAGATGAATAGATATGAACATAGATATTTGGATGGATAGATATGAACACAAGATAGATGGAAAGATATAAGCATAGATAGATAGATATGAACAGAAAGAGATAGATGGGTAGATATGATCATAGATAGATAGACAGACAGGCAGACAGACAGACTGCTAGATAGATAGATAGAAAGACGGACAGATAGATAGATAGATAGATAGATGGGAACTGACTGAGGCATATAAATAAATATGAACAGACTGAGATAGATAGATATGAAACTATTGACATAATTTATAGTAAATTATTAATATCTGAGAAATCTGATATTCATTTCTAAAGTATTGATTGTGTAACATTTGTTCATAAAATAATAATATAAATTATATGATTTATTTTCCTTAATCATCGATTTGTTCTTTTTCTATCTAAAAGAGAAAAATAATACCGTCAGAAAAGAACGAGACGTGTTTTGTGCATCAGAAAAAACGATTTGAATGGAAGAAAATTGAATTATATTCTCCTTTGATTTGATATTTTGTTTTAAGGCTGTTGCTATTTTTTCAGAGGCAAAATAACTTACATAAAAAATACAAATGCAAATATTATATCGAATATTTTTTTCAATTTAACAAGCTAGAATATTTGTCTTCAAAAAATTTATTCGTCCTATGAACTACTTTGTTTTAAATATGGCGTTCTTTACTTTAGAAATTTTTAAAGTTTTGTGAATGAGAAAAAAGATTCAATTCGAAGCAGGTTAGATGGATCGAGAAAAAAGAGGATTTACGATGTACGTAAAACGCAAAAGAGGATCCTGATTTTTGTATACATCTTTCTGATAGTGAAAGGACTATATCAAATGAAAATATAAACCTGAAACCCACCGGATTTTATATCTCAGTATATTGGGAACAATCGGTGCAGTTCTGAGCGTATTAGAATAGAAAATTAGGAAATCTCTCTCTCTCTCTCTCTCTCTCTCTCTCTCTATCTATCTAGATAAATAGATATATAAATAGATAGATAGATAGCTATCGCAATCTGTGCATCACTCTCTCTCTCTATATATATATATAGAGAGAGAGGGAGATAACTATCTCAGTCTGTTCTAATCTATCTATCTATCTATATATATATATATATATATATATAGTTAGACCAAGAGAGCCAGACAAACCTACCAGAGTTTCACCTAATCGCATCGTCAGGGAAGGCCGGCTAACAAGGTAAGAAAGAACGAAAACTTATAGTCAATAAACAAAAAAACTATAACCACGTGACCCAAAAAAACAACGGGGAGGCTGGGGGAGAACCATTTATTCAAAAAATTTACGAAAGAGGGAGGGGGTTTAAAGAAAAACACGGACAAATAGGTGTAGTAACTATTTATTCAATCGAAGTAAAAAAAAAAATTTTAATTATAATTTTATTATATATATATCCAGAGACAGACTGTTTCGTTGTATCACAGCGCATCAGTGTGGCTATACGTATTATTGCCTCTAGATAGGATTGAAACCCGGCTGAACTGGTGTCAGTCGGAGAATCTACCCTTAAGCCATTGGCCCTCGGCAGGGATGAAGGTGAATTTAAGTATATTTATTTTTAGTTAAACACGCCAATGACTGAGAGAACTCGAATCGTTTTATCAAGGAGTATTGCATTACTAGCAGTAATAGTCACTGTTTTCAACCTCACACTTTTTCCCCAGAGAGCTCAACCGAAATAATTTTTCAGGAATATATATATATATATATATATATATATATATATATATATATATATATATATATATATATATATATATAAATTTTATTTATGACTCTGGCGGTGCGAAAAAGAACAGATAATCCAATTTGTAAATAAAAGAAATTAGACAAAATATTTGGTAGAAAAATTTCAATAAAAAAGAAAAGACTAAAAATATCCGTACTGCATGAAAAAAATAAATAAGCACCGCAATGCCTAGCCAAAAGAAAAAACACCCACAGAGTACCTAAGTTGAACGTAAACGTGTTCAATACACTAAGAAGAGCAAAATTAAAATACCTAAAGAACCAGAACCTATTTAACTAGGTTTCACCTACCGGATCATCAGAATAATTCTGACTAAAGAGGGTTGAACCAACATATTATATATATATATATATATATATATATATATATATATATATATATATATATATATATATATATATATACAGAGAGTGAGAGAGAGAGAGAGAGAGGGGAGAGAGAGATAAAAAAGGGATTGATAAGAATAGTCTGGGATAGCTATCTATATCCGACTGTTCTAATCTATCTATCTATCTATCTATCTATCTATCTATCTCAACGCGTTCATATCTATTATCTATCTAAACAAAAAGAAAAATAAGGAGAGATCATAAACATTGTCTTCAATATGAAATGAGAGCGTGTGTGGAAGAAATTAGATCAAGTAAAATGGACGCGTTAGATTAACAGAGCCTCGACCAGATTGGGAAACCTGGAAAAAGGAAGAACACAGATGCCTGGTATACCAATCCCAGTAATCCCTGTGCAGGCAGTGTTTGATACACCGCACAGTCCGCAAAACCTCCACACGTGAGGAAAGAGTGAGTCTCCACTTTTTCCATTGTGCCAGAAGAGAGGATTCCTCCAACACATATTGAGCGGTTGCACCAAGGCGCTTAATCGAGGGGAGGTAACGGTGGCGCCATGATAAAGTTTTAGGAGTCCTTGCAACAATAGTATCAAGGAGTCTAAAACAAAACAGATATGAACCGAATAAGAAGACGATGAATTTTGTCAGCAAGAAAAAGTAAAGAAATCGCAGAAGAAAAACGTCCCCCCCAGCTCTGTCTCGGACTGGCAATTGAGAGTAGATATAAGCAAGCAGCTTAAATTTCCTGTGGAAATAATACAAACTAAGCTTCGTACACACATGATTATTTATTCTGAAAGAACAAGCAAATCATCATGTTAGAATTAACAGTCACTTGGGAAGAAAATATGGACGAAGCCCACGAATGGAAGCTTCGGCAATATTTACTGATTGTAGACGAATGTACAAGACGCGGTTGGCGGGCTCAGTGCGAAACGATTGATTTCGGTCACAGAGGATCTGCTGGGCGATCTCTATGTAAGATGTTGCCAAAATTAGATGTAACATGTTTGGAAAAACAAGGCTATTCGCTCAATAACATTGAAAGAGGGAGAGGCTTCTAGATGGCTTTGGTCGAAAAGATCAAGTGATTTGTAGTCAGTATGGAAATGAAAGGAAGTTGGGTTGATATATACATATATTTTTTTTCTTTTTTCTTGGTGGTTTTTGGGTACGACCTAAAACTACACCCGACAATGGAGTCTCGACTACGGGACAGAATTAGGGTACCCCGAACCATTGTTACCTATGGGTGATCCCTGACTATGATCTAGCACTTGTTTGCCCCACTACTAGGGTTACGGTATATTTTTCATTTTTTTTACATGTGTGTGTCTGTGTGTTGGTGTGTGTGTGTGTGTGTGTGTGTGTCGGTGTGTGTGTGTGTGTGTGTGTGGCGGCATTGATATGCGTGTGTAACTCATATAAATGGAGGTTCAATGATGAAAGAAGAAAAAAGTGGAAAGGAGGAAAAGGAAATATTTTTTCCTTTTCTTTTCCTCCTTCCCACTTTTTTCTTCTTTCATCATTGAACATCCATGGGGAGAATGTAAACAGAATTTGATGCTTGAACGCGTTTCTCTATGCGTGCGTGTGTGTGCATATGTCTCAGTGAGGGGGGGGGTAAATCGGTACTTACCACTTCAAGCCAAGAACGCCGCCATATTCCTGATCAGATAGAAATCGTGGCTGTGTTTGCTTCCTTTTTTAATGGAAGAGCGCACATTGCTGGTGAACTGGAAGTCATCCCGGATTGGACAATAAATTGCCAAGAAGAGTTGCATGGTTTGTAGCCCAGATGACGGAAAAAAATTGTAGTTAACGGAAAGTACAGAAGTCAATACCCGATCAGTATCGGCTGGGTCACCATAGAGATGGGGTATGATGTTGAAAGACCTGAAACCCCAAATGAACCTCGGCTAGAAACATGATGTCTACTAAAGCGTCGAATAAATGTATTTTACGTTTATGAAATAGGGTATTATCATGTAAGTGAATGCAATGGATTTGACTAGAATTCAAATTCGGCTCTCCGATTCCTCAACTCGTGCCGCTATCAATTACTCAATCCTGCTTCCTCATTAAAATAAAAAAAGTATTAAAAAACATTCCTTAATAAATTACCTTTATTTTTTTTAAGACGATATCGCTGGATTGTCCTCGTGCTGAGTAAGCTGGTGGTGAGTTATCACGGAGATGAGTTGACTGATGTTAATCTTTGGTATTGAGTCGGCGGTGATGAGGCGTCTTGCACCTTTTATCCAACGAGGTTATTTAAGAACATGACCCGAATTTTCAGGTTAGTATTTTGATTTTGTAGCATCTTACCGTGTTGAAGGCTGACGCAGAACGCAAACAAAAGGGCTTGCTAGAAAAGGGAGTAAATGAAAGCGAGAAAAACGGACAACGATCACCTGAAAGAAGATGGAAATTATGGTCATCAGCAAGAGTAAAAGCCCATGATGCAAATTACGAATTACAGACGCCAAATGTTGTAACATAGGAAGAGTTACTGAATGAGGAATAAAAAAAACGGAGGTTGGAAATGAAATAGTAATCTTTATAACATCAACAAAATACAATACTCGCCAGCGGCGTGAAGTAGGTAAACCACTGCTAGTGGTTGACTACTTAGACAGCATATTACCCACACTTACAATAGTGTCCAACGTATTTATGAGGATTGGGAAATACCAATTAGTGTTCATAGGTATGGTATATAACATTATGATTTTAAATTCCTCCAGTTCAACTGTCAGTCAATTCGATATCATAATATATTGAACTTGATTCATTCCTAATGATTAAAAGGTCCTATTTGTTAATTTTACACTTCATTTTCACTTTTCTCATTCTTCCTTCGCAAAACGATTCTTCCCACATATCTTTCTTTTCTTTATTACTTATGCCATCTTATTTCTTTCTTTTATAGTGCATTTAACGTTTCTGTTGTAACCTAGGAATGATTATTGAATGAGGAAAAACCAAAACGGAGGTTGGAAATTAAATGTTTATATTTATAACACCAACAAAATAAAATACTCGCCAGCGGCGTGAAGTAGGTAAACCACTGCTAGTAGTGGACTACTTAGCATATTATCCCCACTTACAATAGTGTCCAACGTATTTATGAGGATTGGAACATGCCCATTAGTATTCATAGGTACGGTATATAACATTATCTATTTTAAAGACATTTATAATATGTTTAACGTTCTTTTTATAGATACAAGTATTTATGCTCTGTTTTATAATAAACACTTAAATAAATGCTTAAATACTTGTATCTATAAAAAGAACGTTAAACATATTATAAATGTCTTTAAAATAAATTGTCGGACTATGTCCAATTCAAAAATATATAACATTATCTATCTATCTATCTATCTATCTATCTATCTGTTTTAGCCTAGAGAGGTTTACTGAATGAGGAATAACAAAAAACGGATGTTGGAAATGAAAACATCAACAAAATACAATACTCGCCAGCGGCGTGAAGTAGGTAAACTACTGCTTGTTGTGGACTAAGACAGCATATTACTCCCCGCTTACACTAGTTTCCAACGAATTCATGAGGATTGGGACATACACATAGGTACGGTATATAACACCGACATAAAACAAGTAAAGAATTTCAAATAGCTTGGGAAATGTTTAAACAGCACAGCACCAAAATTCAACACACATTGGATTAGCGAAAGAAAACCAAAAGGTAAACAATCTATCAAGAAGCAGGAAAATTTAGACAGAAACAAAGACTGCTGGGTTCCTATGTGCTCTTATACAGCAGAGAATGCTGGTCAATCTCTACACAGATATAAAGAAAACAGGGGGCCACAGAAATGTAGTTCTACAGAAGAATACTGAGAAAACTATGGACGGAGAGTGTAAGTAACGAAGAAGTCGTAAAGAAAATAACAAAAAGAACACAAACACGGAATTCGAATACGTCAGCTCAAATTTCTTGGTTATAATGAAGAATAAAGGCTTGGAAAACTTAACCCTCATAGGGCATGTTGCGGGCATTAGAAGCGGGAAAGACAGCGACGAGCTTGTGTGAGTGGATGGCGGAAATTGGTGGGAGGGGCCTAGAGGCTTGGCAAATGTAAAAAATATTGCTAAGGGCTACAAGGGATTAAAAATTAAAGAGAGGAACAGCTGCCCATTTTTTTGAAGGGACGCAGCTCATAGAAGATAAAAAAGATGGACCATCTTAAGGCGTTAGACAAAAGTACATCGTGCGCAATTTATGTGTTCAATTTCCTTATCTTCTAAAATAAATATGTTATAACTGATTCTGGAACTTAAGTACCAACTAGCAATGATCCCTATGCCGCTGTTCTGCTTGCATGGTCCGGATGTCTCAGTGCCCGGTATAATGGTACCATGCAAAGTCTCGATTCGCTTGTAAAAGAATGAGTGGTGGGCTGCACGGAGGAAGTAAATGGCAAAGACCAAATTTAGTTCAATACATGACCTCTGTTGTAATTAAGGGTCAGCGGTCCTGAGGAGATTCTGACTGGGAATCGATTTATGCCAATGGTGTGTGTAGTCTTTAAAATTAGTGACATACATGTCATTCATGTAAGGTGCGTGCCTTGAAACCGCTTGGGATGCTGGATGGAATTACCTGCAATTTCCGATTTGAAATAACCGAGACATTCTTTAATAGTTGGTTTGAATTCTTGGCATTTTGCAACCCGGCGTTTTCATTTCTTTCTTTCTTTCTTTCTTTCTTTCTTTCTTTCTTTCTTTCTTTCTTTCTTTCGCCTATTTCTCTTTCTCTTTTGGCCGTCCCCATCTTGCTTTCTTTCCTTTCTAAATTTCTTTCTTTCTTTTTTCATTCTTTCTACGTCTACAATTTTCATGTTTCTTTGTTTTTCTCATTTCAATGTTCTGTTTTGATCGTTCTATCTTTTGGAATTTACACTTTTTTGTTTTTCTGTTTCGTCCATTCTTC
>OZ038484.1:62056048-62086048 GCA_964036315.1 Acanthosepion esculentum | reverse complement strand
ATAATCCACTTAGTAAGATTTTTAATAGAAATACACTAAAACTAAGTTATAGCTGTACCGATAATCTTGAAAAAAAAATCCAAAAACATAATAACAAAATTTTAAATCAATACAAAACCTAAGTAATAATAGCCATTCCAAAGCAGCAAACGAGTGGAATTGTAGAAATTCTAATGAGTGTCCATTACAAAAAAGGTGTCAAACAGACACTTTTGTTTACCTAAGCACTATTTCTACTATAGAAAATCCAACATTTGAACAATTTCATACCGGGAGTACCAAGAACTCCTTTAAAACTACGCGGTCCAATATTTATTATCTTTCACCAATAAAGCGTACACAAAAAAGACGTCCCTTTCTAAATATTATTGGAATTTAAAAGAAGTTAAAACTCCTACGGTAAAATGGAAAATATTTAAAAAAAATAGAAATTGTAAATCTTTATATGAAGCATGTTTCTTAAGTTCACATGAAAAATTACAAATAATTAAATTTGCTAGGAAAAATCACCGTTAAACCAAAGGGGTGAATTAAGGGTAAACTGCCGACACAGTTTATCTTTCACCTTTTACTTTTGTTTATTCAGCTTAAATATTGTCATGTATTGCCGTCCAGTTAGTATTAGCAATATCGTATATAGATGTTCCGCACTTTAAATTTTATCTGCATCCCCTTTAAAGATTCTTTCTGAATATTAACATTTAGAAAAAAATATTTTTTCTGTTAACTTTACGTTTGATTAACCCACCAGCTCCTTCAACAAACTGAACATGTCATATTTGTCTACAATCACGATATATTTGTCGCTGCCATATTTCCCGCAAACGTCAATGATGGCATCTCTATGTGTCGGTTTATCATGACATGAAAAAAATAACTCAGCTACCTCCACACTCAGAGATTACTTTTCTATTTGGCGTAGATCTGCTATTTAATCGGCTAATGAAGGCATATCCACAAGTCTATTTTTAATTCTGACCTTATGTCCACACGTCTTTAACTTTCGGAAAAGAGGTAACTTAAAAATCATTTAATCAAGAGTTACTAAACCATCGTCTGACGAAGTACGATCATAGTACTGAAACATAATAGCGCTAGTGTAGCGATTTCAAAATGGTTTTATTATAATCACTTATGATAAAAATATATTAATAATATATTGCTTTACTTTGTATTGAGCACTGTAAATGGTACGAACAGTT
The DNA here is from genome assembly GCA_964036315.1 of Acanthosepion esculentum. NCBI lineage: Eukaryota > Metazoa > Mollusca > Cephalopoda > Sepiida > Sepiidae > Acanthosepion > Acanthosepion esculentum. The sequence continues at coordinate 62,084,846 of OZ038484.1, read as the reverse complement.
GATTTTAACTCCATATGTTCTTTCTCTCATTTGTATATATATATATATATATATATATATATATATATATGTATATACGCACATACAGACATATATATACATATATATATATATATATATATATATATATATATATATATATATATATATATATATATATGTATATACGCACATACAGACATATATATATATATATATATATATATATATATATATATTGTGTGTATTTAGGCAGCATTTTTTCATTCATACATGTTTCATTAAATAATATAGATAAGTGTTGTCTATATATTTTATGTAAGTTCTTTTCATATCGTCTGATAAGCTTAATAACATTATCATCAAACAATGAAAGAAAATCACAATATTTATACATATTTTTTAATCCAATCTAAGCTTTCGGCTTACATGAGCCATTTTCAAAGATGACAATTACACAATATATTAAGCAATACACGAACAAGAAATTGATGATAGTCTGTTTTTGTTTACATGGATGATTTCCAAGCAACGATAAACACATGCATATAAGATGCTGAAAGCGAGAATCGCACAACAGCTCATGACGTCACACATGACCACGAGAGAGTGAATCCGATGAGTATTGAGGATGGAAAGCCGTTGGTATGAACCAATTGCTTCTTTGATAATGGCTTATGTAAGCCGAAAGCTCTAGATTGGATTAAAATATATATATATATATATATATATATATATATATATATATATATATATATATACGCACATACAGGCATATATATATATGTATATCTTGACAAATCTGACAAATGGAAAAACGTTTTGCTGAAACTAGATTTGATTATGTGTTTCGTTTTTATAGTTTTCATCAAATCTTGAATCTAAAGATAGAAATAAATTTGTGTGTGTATTCGTGTGTATGCTTACACAATGAATCATAGCATTTTTCTCTAAGCTTACGTTTCTCGTGATTAAAGTGGAAAGAAAATGAGTGACTTTTAAAAAAGCCTTAAGCATTTGTTCTGCATATTTTCTTTATAATTCTTAGTTCAACTGAAAAGTTGTTAATATATTTTCATAAGATTTGTATCGAATCCTCATCTCATTTTCAGAAGGGCTCGCCAGCGAGAAATTCATATAGGCTTTTCTGAAATTAATCCAACGCAACTCCTAATGCATTTCTTCATAACGGGCCGAAAGTAAGGGTTTTGGATCTGATGAAACCTCAGAAAGATGAAACGAGTAACCAAATCTACTTTTTCCATTTCTTTGTCAAGAATCTATATCCTATTTTAAACACACACACAGACACACAAACACGCACATATATCCGGCATAACAGCATAATTGTCCAAATTGTGTAAATGCATAATTGTCCGTCTCACAAAATGTTTAATATTAAAAAAAACACTAAACAGATGAGATGTTTATGCATCTTGACACCATTTGTCATAAGAATCACTGAAAAAACCCGTTGAACTATTTAGCTGTACACGTATACCTACGTTTGTATTGCAACTAAAACCATTTCGTGTCAGCGTAAATTTGTCTTCCATATATGACGGTTCTGTGTAGTATACAGCATCGATTCTCGTCGCAGGACGCATACATTCTGTGAATTTTCTCTGACAAATGTTGTTAATATTGTTTATTATAAACAGAGCATTTACTAAAATATTTGTGTCTATACAAATAAGGTATTACAATAAAACATTAAAATAATTGTCGTACTTAGTCCATTTCATATTATATATATATATATATATATATATATATATATATATATATATATATATATATGGTTATTTGCTTGTAAATTTGGATATGTGTCCGAACGAACATTTTTAATACGTCTTCATATATCTTACCGATATATGCACTAATCCTTCGACTATATCATTTCTATATGCTTTTCCGCCAAGAAGAATCCCGTTGCTCACCCGTCAGCGCTCCAAGTATATACTTAGAGAAAGATGAATTCAACTCCGACATATGCCTCTTTCTAGAAATGTATTCGCCAAATAATGGAGTTTTATATTTGTCGATTTTCCTAGCAGTGTAAGCCAGGATGTCGACGCGTGAAATGTGCTCTCGGAGAAACGTAGAAAAACTAAAATGACAATAGACAGCCTCGCCTTTAGGTCTGCACGAATCAGGAAGTCTACCTCACGAACTCTATTCAAGCGAAGAAAAAATGGCGATGACGACATGGTTGTCTTGTTCTATGTGCTAGCTTCTTTCAAGTCGTTAGCTAATCTTGCCTGGGTGTTTTTTTTTCTAGGAATTATTTGAAAAGAGGATGGAAATTGCGACATCGAAATAAGAGTGTGCATTGGAATATCAAATGAAGCATTCAAAAGCGAAGTAAAGTTTTACGAAACAGGAAAATGTTGTTAGAAACAAAGAAAAGGATGTTGAACTGCTATCTATTATCTAATCTGGAGTCCTCAGCCGGGGTCAACATGGGCCCTAGGTGTCCATGTAATATTCCTGGGGGTCCACATGCAAAATATAACAAATTGGGATTCCCCAATAATATTTGGATGGTCCATGAAGAAAGCCAACTCAGAATGTTTTTATTATTATTAATAATTAAAATTTTACCGTAATTTGCACTATATTGATATATATATATATATATATATATATATATATATATATATATATATATATGAATGATTCTTGCCTTGTTTATTTCTTTTATATTTCTTTGAAGATTTCATTTTGGTTTTAATTGAAAGCTAAATGATTAAGTTTATTATTTCCAATAAGTAAACTATTCTGGTGTATTTAAAAAACATTCTTAAAAGGGGCCATTTTCTTCATTTTAAGAAATTTCTAAACAAAAGACACTTACCAATTTTTCAAAATCTTCCAAAATTAAATTATATATTTATGACACCTAATTTGAGTAAAATAAGAATTGTGAAGTGTGGTGATCTTCGACTGTCATTAACATCTATGGAACCAGATATAAAGAATCTCACTGAGCAGCATCAACCACAGGGATCTCATTGAATAAATATGCCTTTCTTTTTTTTTCTAATCACACACTTAACTTGGTTTATTACAATTTCTAACCAGTGCGAATAAATAAATTCTGCAGTGAATTCAATTGCCAGAAGAGCCCTTCTCCCCATTAGCTTGACCATGGAAAAACATTGTCATATTGTAATACAAGATATTGTTTTTTTGGTTTGGTTTGGTTTGTTTTATGACATATCAACCTCAATGGGTTATTTAATGCTGATAAAATTTTTATTTCTGATAATATCTTTTTTCAAAAATGTATTGCTGGTAATAAATATTTTTTACAAAGTATTTCTCGTATTAAAACCTATTTTTACACTTACATGTTTTTTTTTGCCCCAGTTTGGTGACTAAATATTTACCCATAGTTGGGACCGTAAAAGGTGCTACCACTCCGGGTCAGGGAGGACCTGGGAACACCAGCAATTAAGGAGTGGTTCCTTGTTATACCTATTAAGGCCTCAACCAAAAAAAAAGAAAAAGGGAAAAGGGGTCCATAGGTAAAAAAAATGTTAAGGTCTACTGATCTGATCTCCTATATGGCATTCAATGCTACATAGGAGACAATGCTGGGCAATTTCCTCATGCCTTTCAGAAACTAAGCAAAGCATTAAGAGATTGGAAAATGTCATTAGAAGCAAAGAAAAGAGTGGTGAACTGCTATGTAATATCTAATCTTCTGTATGCCAGTGAATGCAGGACAATCACCTCATACCTTTCAGAAAGTAAAGTATTAACAGATAGGAAAATATCGTTAGAAACATAGAAAAGAGTGCTGAAATGGTATGAAATATTTAATCTCCTATATGGTAGTGAGTGCTGGACAATCTCCTCAGGCCTTTCAGAAACTAAGAAAAGTATTAAGAGATACGAAAATATTATTAGAAGCAAAGAAAAGAGTACTGAACTGATATGTAATATATAGTCACCCATTTAGCAGTGGATGAAGGACATTTTTCTTATGCCTTTCAGAAATAAACTTAAGTATTAAGATATGCTCACCTCTGGAACTCCCTTCCAATTTCTTGCTTCTCTGATAACTACAATCATGAAAAATACTGTCGCCACTATATATATATATATATATATATATATGTATATATATATATATATATATATATATATATATATATATATATATATATATATATATATATATATATGGGATGTGGGGCATAAATTGTCTAAATTACAGAAAACTGAAAATAACACTGACATTTCATTTTAACAGATATATTTACCAAATTTGCACAAAATTATGTTGAGATACTAAAGAGTAAATTTCTTCAGTAAAATCGCCAATAGCTTTAAATACGGCCTCCAAACGAATCTCGTTGTTTAAGTTGGCAATTGCTCGCACAATCCTTGCCTTCACTTCATCTTCGTTGTTACAACGAGTTTTGTTGGTTTCTTGTTTAACTGTGCCTAATACATAATAAATGAACTTGGTTACAGTCTGGGGTGTTAGGTGGCCAGATGTTAGGGGGATGTGATCACACAAATTGTCTGACAGCGATGACTGTGTTCTCCTGCTTGTGTGGCATCGTGCAGAGTCAGACATAAGTTCTTCCAGCAGCCACCCCTTTGACCAAGGGAAGCACTATCTTCTCAAAGCATTTGATGTAGGCTTCTGTGTTGAGTCTGAGGCCCTGTGGGAAAAATGAATGGAGACATAACGTCGCCATTACAAGTGATCACTCTAAACCCCCATCATGTTGACTGGATATATCATCCAAATCTTTCAGAATACTTTGCACTGTCCTCAAACACTGTAAATTTCTAGTGAATTTCGTCATGGCGCTCTTTGTCTCACAGACCGTGCCCAACTGATACTACTATACTGTGCGGTCGACAAAACCAAAAACAAACAACGCGCATGCGTGAAATTAAAAATATAAAATGGTGACAATTTACCCATCGACCCCCTATATATATATATATATATATATATATATATATATATATATATATTTAGAGACATTTTTTTATGTTTAACATTCTTTTTATAGATACAACAGTATCGAACCTGCATCCTATACGGAACCGTCATATAGCCTGACGTGCCTTACCGTATAGGATGCAGGTTCGAATCCTTTCGAAGGACGAATATTTTCTATGAAAGTTTATCGGACATTCAGGCCGGTAAGTGTTATTTAATACTGTTTATTATAAACAGAGTATTTATTTAAATACTTGTATCTATAAAAAGAATGTTAAACATAAAAATGTCTTTAAATAATTGTCGGACTTTGTCCATTACATAATCTATATATATATATATATATATATAACAGTAAAATTGTGCAAATCATGTAAAAACATGGGTTAATTGTCAATCGCACAAAATGGTTAATATCTAAAATACACTAAACTAATTGAATTTCTTTTTTTCCAGGTTTTCAGATAAGACATTTAGCCATCTTCACACCATTTTTCGTAAGGATCACTGAAGAACACTTTGAGTCATTCAGCTAGAAAGAGAACAGTTTAAATTCATTTTGTGTCAGCGGCACTATGTTTTCCCAACTGAGCAATGGTGAGACGAAAACGATCATTCACACCTTCAGTAATGGTACCAACATTCATACACTGGCTTTCACCTTCAAAGTCCATTCAAGAACCATCAAGAGAAGGCTAAATAAGTTTTTAAAAAGAGGTAGAGAGGAAAAATTTGGATATGGAGGTCAAAACAGGAAGAGGGATCATCATTTGAACTGAGAGCTAAATACAATCTTATCTTCCAATCAAAACCAGTGAAAAAGACTTGAAAATGAATTTGTACGTGAAACCTGTATGACACCTTGTTACACTCGGACAAAAAAGTTAGAAGGTTTGAGAGGACGAAGATAATCTTGAATAAGCGAAAAAATGATCCTGGAATAATATATATATATATATATATATATATATATATATACCCAAGTTTAGGATTGGTATATACGGAATGAAATCCAATAACCAACAATCAATATTCTTTAAAGAGTGCTCAATACAGAGTAGAGCAGATATAATTATTTATTTGAATATTACAACATAAATATGTTATAAAATCACGACAAAAGTAGCCATTTTGTTTCAACACTTCTTGTGTCTTGTCAAGTGATAATATAGAGTATAGAATAAATGGTTTCAAAAGTTTCAAATTAATCAACGATCCTTAGCTAAGAGTAAACGCTGTTACGTAAGCCAGAGTGGCCAATCAAAAAATAAGTATAGGATGATTTGTAAAATTTGACAACTAAGCAAGGCTATCTTAGATATTAAAAGATTTATAAAATTTGAAATTAAAATTAAAAGTAAAAAATTAAAATTACCTATTTAGAAATCTAAATCAGATCTCTATTAAGTTTTAAATTGTAGAATTACTAAGGAGAAAAAATTAAAAATTGATTAATTTGAAACTTTTGAAACCATTTATTCTATACTCTATATTATCACTTGACAAGACACAAGAAGTGTTGAAACAAAATGGCTACTTTTGTCGTGATTTTATAACATATTTATGTTGTAATATTCAAATAAATAATTATATATATATATATATATATATATATGTATATAGGAACTTTATTTCAATCCTTCATGAAATTCCGATCCTTAGCTATGATTAATTAATGATGAACATGCCATTTCCTCTTTATGACAGATTTCATCACGATACTTCTGTTAATCTCAGAGAGTAATTATACATTCTTATTGTTCAAAGTAGAGTCCAGTAGTGTTATAAGAACTTGGCAGAATTTCAGTAAGATATCTTTAATCATTTCTAAGATACAACAGCTCAAAGATTAATCTAACAAATGGATATATAATATATATATATATATAATAAAGGTAACAAATCGGTTGGCATATAATCCAAGTGGATCCTAGTAATATAATATATTAAAACAGATTCACAAAAAGAGGTGATTTTCTGTGTATTAAATATATTCATATATCGAGTCTAGAAGAAATCTCAAAAGAATGCAGAGAGCACTGAACAACCTTTTTGTCCTTTTTGGGACTCATCCGCAGTGCACATCCACTACCGAGAATCGAACCCAGATCATTACGATACAACACAAGCGTCATACCACTGGACCAATTTTACTGTCACACCCGGTATATGTATGCATGTGCATTTTTGTGTGCGTGTGTACTCTAACCGCATACACTAGGTACTCGATTTGAACGACTATCTCCACCAACGAAATAGGAAAATTCGGATATTTGGTCAGGTTTAGGGAATTGGATTTGTGCCAAGAGCTTTTCAGCGTATCTTTAGCTTAAAAAGTCGATGTTCGTCCTGAGCGAACTTTCAAATTGATAATGTCCTCTGAGGTACCAACATGAAATTGAAAACGAAACAAATTACAAGGAGCAAGTGAAATTTGGAAGGAAGCCACTTTGTTAGAAATGTCTTAATTAAAAGATGTTTCATTTTTGCGAAATTCTTCTTTAATCCATTCCATTTAAACCGGGAATCTGCTTTTCGGTAAACACGAACGAATAAAGATTCTCAAAATAAAAAGAACTAAAATAAAATACGAGCAATAAAAAAAATAATTTTGTCTATTATCGCATGCATATTTTGTTATCTCCATTAATGTATTCTTTATGTGCCGTGTCTCTTCAGGATGTAGGCGATCATGGCTCTCCACAATTTCCTGTCCTTTGTAGCATTTGATGAATTTCTTTTTGTTATTTCTCCAAAATCCGGTTCCGCTATCCATTTACTCAGGTTCGTTCGTTTTCTTCTTCAATGTAACCGAGGCCCTACTGGAGGTAGGCAATCATGGCTCTCCACAGTTTCCTGTCCTTTGTAGCGTTTGATAAATTTCTTTTTGTTATTTCTCCAAATTCCGGTTCCGCTATCCATTTACTCAGGTTCGTTAGTTTTCTTCTTCAATGTAACCGAAGCCCTTCTGGACGTAGGCGATCATGGCTCTCCACAGTTTCCTGTCCTTTTGTAGCCTTTGATAAATTTCTTTTTGTTATTTCTCAAAAATCCTGTTCCGCTATCTATTTCCTCAGGTTCGTTCGTTTTCTTCTTAAATGTAACCGAGGCCCTACTGGACGTAGGCGATCATGGCTCTCCACAATTTCCTGTCCTTTGTAGTGTTTGATAAATTTATTTTTGTTATTTCTCCAAAATCCGGTTCCGCTATCCATTTACTCAGGTTCGTTCGTTTTCTTCTTCAATGCAACCGAGGCCCTACTGGACGTAGGCGATCATGGCTCTCCACAATTTCCTGTCCTTTTTAACTTTTCTTATATTTTGTCTTTTTGTTATTTCTCCTAAACCTTGTTTAGCTATCCATTTACACAAGCTAAATATGTAGTGCTTTGTTTTCCTCTGCCTCGCCTTCAATTTGATTTTCCAAGTCCCCTTTCCTCATTATGTGCACTAGAAATTTCAACTGTCTCATCCTGACATTAAGTATGTTTCCTTTTTGTTTCCATTTTGTCTAAAACTTCTGTCCATGATATCCTCAGCATCCTTCTGTAGAACCACATTTCTCCCGCATCAAGTCTCCACTTCATCTGTGAGGAAATTGTCCAGTACTCACTGCCATACAGGAGGACTGATATTACGTAACAGTTCAGTACTATTTTGAAACTCGTAAAATTGGGAGAGGTTTAATATGTGAATTATCCGTGCCTTTCCCTGAAGACTACATGTATGCCTCTTAGATATTACCTAGTTTGGCAGTTTCTGCTTCAAAAAGATACGTAATTTCTAAATTCTGATTCTAAAAATCACATTTTTAAAAAGAGATTTGTTTTGTTTATAATTTAACAATCTATTATTTTGAGATGTTTATAAAATTTTCAATTCCTTTTTCCTTATGATATACTCTAGAAATTTCAACTGTCTCTTCCTGATGTTAAGAAAATTTTCCTTTTTCTATGTTCTCTATAAACTTCGTCGTTGCTCACATGTTCGGTCCATGGTTTACTCCTGCTATAGAACCACATTTCTCTTGCTTCATTAAGGTTCTTCATCTTTGAGGACATTGTCCAGCACTCACTGTCATAGAGGAGGACATACATCACATAAAAGTTTAGTACTCTATTCCTTGTTATTAACGTAGTTTTTTTTCTGTTTCGTATTACTCTGCTTAGCTTTTGGAAAGCATCTTTGTCTAACCCAATGCGTCTTCGGATTTCAGTGTCGCACTTTCTTCCCTTTGTTAGAACACTTCGAGGATATTTAAATTTTTATATTTGATTGATTTTGGTATCCCCAATTTGTAATCTGCATCTTTGTCTACCCATTTTGCTAACAGCTATGCATTCTGTCTTCTTGCAGTTGATATGCATTGAGTTATTTTGAATTTACAGAATGCCAGATCGACTTTTTTCTACGAATTTCATTTTGATGCATATCTATTTTATAAATTAAGACCATGTCATTATAGCAAAGCAAGGCATTTCTACACCGGAATGAACGCCAACGCACCGCCTGTATTTTTTGTTAAACGTAAAAAGAAAGAAACTGAGCAGTATCTTTAGATGGCTGATAAGGAAGTCGGCACAGTATACAACTTTTGATCTGACCAAGCTTGAGCGCCTCGGGTGATTATATAAACCACAAGATTTGTTTGCCTTGGAGATATCTCAACTACTGAGCACTTCGACGTTGTGTAATTATTAGTGCCCTTATCTCGCTATATCAAATTACGTGACCTAAACTTACGGCTTTAGGCTATATTTGCATGACGCTTAGTAAATTTGAATATTCTGCTCGTTTCTTTCTTTTTCTTTCGTTAATTACACGACGACCCCCATCATTTCGTCGAGTTATTTCAATTCTCTGGCTGATATGAGAGGACTTTCCATTGTTGTCTTTTCGTATTTGTTGTTATATTTTGATCCGTGTCTGGTTCCGTGAGTGATTGAAATGCCTTTTTTCTCAAGCCCCAGTTTATTTAATCTTTTCTCCGACCATGACCTGCGCATTTACAAAAACAATTGGGAACAGCTGGGCACTGATCACTTGAACATTCAATACAACATCTCAAATGAATCTACCAAAAGAAGACAACGATCCTCTTTTCCCTCTCGGGACGAATGTACTGATGATGAGGATCAATTCTGCTGATGACTTAGCTATTCATAGTTGGGAGAAGAATAATCTCGAACCTCAATTCCACACACACTCCTAAAATATACTTCAAATACATACTTCAAACATCTACCCTTAAAATTTGTACCATTATTAACCGAATTACCCACGCCTCGCTGCGTGTCACAGATTTTTTGTGACAAAATGGTTATTGAATTTAAATAATTCTTATAATTTGTGGAGAAAAATGATGCATTTCAATATTAATCAATGATCTTGCCAATGTAACCTCCATCTTCTGGCTTTCTCATTCTATATTTTGGATAGGAGTCATTCCCTTGATCAAATTTTAATTTAATTCAAATCAAAGGGGAACAATTTTCAGTTGGGGGTTTGTGCCCCAGTGGAGCCCCTTTGATCAAATATATTTATCCAGGTACCCTAGGTTCCATTCCCTTGTTCAAATTGAAATTTAATGTATTAGTGAAAATAAGTCAGTGGGTTGTTTATACTCCTCGGGGACATCTTTTATTCAAAGTGAAATATAATTATCCAAGTAATCTGGGTAATGTAGTTTTAGAATATATATATGGTTATGTGAATCTATCTCCAAAACCCTGGGAGGAATTCCGTAACAAACAAACAGACAGACAGAGGCTACAAATTTTTATATATAGATTGGGTTTCGGGGTCCTTCAAAAGTTTACTTGAACTTTATACTTCTAATGTCTCCGCCTGAACTCTGAATGCTTTACTTTTTATTTATTAGTTTTATTGTTATTTTACTTGATAATTATTCTCCGCAATAGGAGTAGATATATTCGCTTATCGCCCGGTTCACATTCCTCCCTAGTCTTTTGACCTGAAGTAGACGTTTACCCCTTTTTTTCCTTTTTAGGACTGGGTTTCTGCTTCCTTCTAAATTCTACTTCAACTCTATACTTTTAACGTCTCCATCTAATATCTATGTATATATTGTTTTTATTTTTATGTTTCCCGAAATAGATGTAGTTGAGTTGACTTATCGTCAAATTCCACCCAATCCCCGGTCTTTTGTACAGGAGTGGAAGTTCATGTCTTGTTCTCTGTTTAGGATTAAGTTTACGGTTCCTTCTAAAGTCTATTTCAACTCTATATTTTTAACGTCTCTCTGTAAATTCTGACAGTTATACTATTATTGAGTTTCCGGTTACTTCTAAATTATTTTCCGTCTCTTTCGCTTCCAGTAGCCCCTTGTGTCTTAGAGGCGTTATCATCTTACTTGGATTAAATTAATTTAAAAAGAAAATAAATGTTCCAAGAAAGAGGGAAAAAGGGAAATAGTTAAAACTTTCCTAAGCAGAAACAAGAATGCAATCAATGATGGTATCTACTATGAATCCAAGTCTGCTTCGTTTGCGAAGGATTTTCCACGAAGTTGGTTGTCCAGGGAGTGAAAGGCATGGTGATCTGTTGGTGGAAACTGCGGGGTGTAAGGTGGATACCGCAGTGTCTCCCAGCCAAATCACCGTATGGTATCCCTTGCCGCCCGCCTCATATGAGGTCTGACATTGTTATGGAGGCAGAGTACTGCCTTGCGATTAACCAGTTCTGGCTCCTGCTTCCGTACCTGTTGCACACGTTCCAACTGCTGCGAGTACATATCCGCAGTTAGGGTTTGGCTCGTTGGTAGCAGTTCATAGTTCACCAAATATCGACTAGTCTACCAGATACAGAGCATGATCGGTCGTGGCTGTTTGTCTTGTAGTGTGAGGCACAGGGTCCCATTGTGAAAACCAAATGCCTGACACGTTCGGAAGCGTCATACAGTACCCACCTTTCGTCACTGGTGATCACTGGATCAAATATGGGTACGGTTCGGTGCTGAGAATGCAGCGAGAAACAGGCTGTGACTCGTTGTTGTTTGTTGCCCCCACCCGACAGTGTATGGGGTACCCACTTGCTCAATTTGTACGCCTTCCCCATGTGGAGCAGTTGATATCTGAGTGTTTCATCATTCACTGAATGCTGTTGTCATTCTATATGGCCTCATCATCTAGGAACCGTGGCTGCCAACTACGGGCTTTATCACAAAGAGACACATATCCCGATCTAAACTTCTGGAACAAATACTTAGCAGTATTTTCACTCACATCATTATCCACCCCCAAATTTACGTATTCGATGACTTGACGAGTGTGAGCAACCCACCTGCATTTGTCAAAAGCACTGCCCCTGGCACTACCGCTTTCCTGACAAGTGACACACTCATTTGCGTATCAGTGATCACTACATCACACAAGACATTTTGGGTTACCTTATAATATAATGGAAAAGGAAAATCGAATTAAAATGATCTGCACTATAGGTAGTTTCTCCTAACAGTCACAAATTGCTAAAAACCTGAGAAATCAAGTCATGTTCATAAATAGCCTCGTCAAATCGAAACTTTCATATGGATGTCATGCCTGGCATGACACTAATTAAGAAATATCCAAAATGGCAGCTGCATACGGCCGCTTTCTCATATCAATGATTAAAAAAGCCTGTGGCTCGTGGCGAAGACCACACTTCGTCGAACCTTGTTGACTGGCGCTACACAATCATAATCAAAGAACCGTACCAAATTACGGAAACCGCATCACTTGAGGAATTTCAACAGCAGCAATAACGCCTAAAATGGATATCACAAGAGACAAGAATGGCATAATCAAAAGATTTGATAGTTCCACACTACGTCAAATAAAAAGTTAGGACAGAACAGCCTCAGCAATACTGGGAAGAGCGATAAAATCTACTGGATTTGAGAATCATATTTAGGGAATTTATTTTATGAGAAACGTTCGGCAAGATCAACGAAAGGTTAGGCTGTAGTCTTCCTATATGGCTTCATCATTCGGGACCTCTGGTTTCCAACTGCGCGGTTCAAAGCAAAGGGACAAATATCCCGATCTAAATTTTTGGAAGCAATACCTGGCGGTATGTTCACTCACATAATCATCCCCAAAGAGTTGGCGTATTCGACGACTTGATAGCGGAAAAGCTATGACCGACGAGTGTGCGCAACCCACCTGCATTTGTCAAAGGCAATGCCCCTGGACACCACCGCATTCCCGGCACGTGGCACACTCATTTGCGTGAGTATCAGTGATCACTACTTCACACACGACGTATAAAACGGCAAATACTTTTTTGGTTACTTTATTTAGGGAATTTATTTTATGAGAATGATTTGATACATTTCAACAGATAGCAGCACTGACTACTCAGTCAATGAATGCTGAAGGTTTCCTAATAAGGAATCGGCTAATATCAGCATTACTAAATAAGTCATATATTGTATTTTACTGTTAACATACATAGGGTCTCAATGTTAAAAAAAAATGAAAGAATAGTATTTGGTCCTTTTTCTGAGACACTGGCTGCTCGGTCAATGAATGCCGAATATTTCCTTTTAAGGAAGCGGCTAATATTAGCGTTACCATTGCATTAACTGTTATTTCTGACACGATTATGACTGTTGTTAACAGGCATTTTCTTTGGTTTTTGTAAACATGGTATATCGTTGTAGTGACTCAATGGGGATTTTTTTTTGTCTCCTGACCAGAAAAAAAAAAGAAAAGAAAGAAATTTATATATGTGACTGGTTAGGAGTTCATAAAGAAATTATGGGTTCTGTTGTATGAGTTTGCAGTATAAATGAGATGTATTGATGAAAGGGCGTGTACCCGAGCGAATGGATCAGCGATAGTGTCAAGCGAACATCGCGAGAGCACATTGAAGACGAAATGCTACCAATCCCCGTTTTGAGGCCGCGTACGATATTTGTACAAGCCATGCTTAAATATGGATATCCCGACTGCACATGCGTATTGGTATCGATCGTTGGTGTGTTGGCGACAGTCTGGGGACTGCTGGTCTGTTGACGACCCTGCTATAACTCTTCATTTTGAAACTCTCATACGAGAAATTAAGAAACTAGTTTCCCTTCCCATCGAAATAAGTCACGCACCAAAAAGCATATTTCAAAACGCGTTAGAACGGCTAAATAGGCAGGCTACCCTATTATAATTTGATACATTTCATCCTTATAACTGGGTGTTGCTTAAAAACAAATCAAGGCTTGGGTAATCTATATTAGAAGTTATAACTCTAAAAATCGTGCGTAAAATCCGGGTATAAAAAAACAAACAAAATATCAGTGTGACTGTATTGTGTGGGAGTGGGAAAGGAATATTTTTCAAGGAAGAATCCGGAGTAAATTTTTCCATCTCCAAGAGAATAGGTTGGAATAGAAATAGTTTGAGTGGAATTCAAGCATACACTCTCACTGATATTTTGTTTTTTATACCCGGAGTTATATTTTCCGATTTTTTTTTGAATTTGTAGGTCTGATGAATTGGATCGTGATTACGATTCCAATGTTATAAATTTTAACCATTGAATATTAGTTTGAGCCTTTTATATTATATTCTTGCTCTGCCTTGGATATTGAACTCTACCTGTATATATATATACATATATATATATATATATATATATATATATATATATATATATATATATATATATATATATGTATGTATGTATGTATGTATTGACCACTCATATTAATAATATCTATCTATCTATATATATATATATATATATATATATATATATATATATATATATAATTACACTAGGTGTAACAACAGAATTGTCCAAATGATGGAATAAGTTTTGAACCGATGCATCATAGAAATGATTAAAGATATTTTACTGGAATTCTCCGAGGTTTATGTAAAATTATTGGTTCTACTTTGAGCAATACGACTGTATAATTACTTTCTAAGCTTAACAGAAGTATCGTGATGAAATCGATCGTACGCAAAAATAACTTGTTCGTCGTTAATAAATCATAGCTAAGGATAGGGAATTCATGAAGGATTGAAATAAAATTCAAATATATATATATATATATATATTATTCCAGGATTATTTTCCAACTTATTCAAGGTGATCTCCGCCCGCTCTAACCTTCTACCTTTTGTCATGGAGTAACTAGGTGTCACACAAGATTCAAGTACGATTTGATTCTCAAGACTTTTTTCACTGCTCTCTGGACTGCCATAGCTGAAACTCCTCTCTCACGTCTTATGGATCGAGTTGGATCTTTTCTAATTGATTTCTTTAGCTATAAGTTGAAATGAAGATCGCTCTTCCTGTTTTGACCTGGCGATCCAGTTTCCCTCTCTACTGTTTCCTCTTTATTAAACTTATTCATCGCTCTCTTCATGGTTCTTGAATGGACTTTGAAGATGGAACCAGGTATATGAATGTTGGTACCATTAATGAATGTTATTTTTACTCTCACCATTGCTCATTTGGGAAGAGAGTGGGTCTGATGATTAAATCGTTTTAACCTCTTCTCTTTCCAGCTGAAAAGGTTTTTCAATGATTCTTACGGCAAATGGATCAAGATTATTAAAAATAGTTCAGTGTTTTTTTTTAGATATTAAACATTTTGTGGGGTAGAAACTTATGCTGGATCACGATAAAAACTAATTTTAGACCAAAAAGAATAAGGAAACTGGTACAAAATGCAGGGAATGTATTTCTCTTCGTACGAGGGACGATTGATAAGTAAGGTTGGAGACAGATAAAACAAATTTTAGAACAGACAGAATAATGAAACTGATATGAAAATGAAGAAAACTGATTTCTCTTCAAAATTACGAGTATTGATTGAATAGACCATCTAAAATGGTTTCCTATACAAAAACATGAACAGACGCTGAAATCATGAACAGACACTTTGAATAATTTTCGGTCATCTATCGGTTGCATATATAACAATTAATTTAAAACACTCTAAAATAAACTAATATCACTTATTAATTGTATTTAGTATAACCAAGTAGAAAGCGATGTAAATTCACGTCTGAATTATACTGGTCTGAATGTGAATTGGGAGGCTTTCTTGTAATAATTTATATTTGAAGTTATCACGAGAATTGATAAATAAGGTCTCCAATCCTATAAAACAAGTTTTAGCCCAGATAGAATAATGAAACTGATATCAAAATGAAGGAAATTTATTTCTCTAAACCTGGGAATATCAGCAATTAAGAGGTGGTTCCACGTTCCTAAAAATCTCTCATCTTTCAATCACAGGCCTTGAGGTTTATCGTCATATCCAGGACTAGATATATATGGAACAGCCAGGTCGTATATTAATCGCATGAGAAATATTAGATAATGGCTTGTTCCATGCATCTTCGTCAGAATAGGCATTAAATGTGTATCGTATTATCGGTACCATTAGCTACGTTTCTGCTGTCGTTCCCCGCCCACATGATCCACAAAGTAGAAATAGCCGACACAAGCGGTGTCAAAGGAACGACCCTTGTGTCAGTTTAGTTGTGTCTTGTACAGCTTCGTGTTGACTTTCTTCATCGCAACTACATAATCAAGCGACAGGCCGGAGTAAGACGTATGAGGTCGCTTTGATCGCAGGTGATAATTCACCGAGTTCTTCATCTAGAGCTGCGTTTCACAACATGTGCGCTCGGGCGCAATAATAGGCCCTGAAAGGTATCTAGATACGCCCCAAGAAGAGTAATTTAGGAATTATTTTTATATTTAGTAAATTTTTATTTCTTAACAAGATAACAACAGCAATAAATGAAAATACCTTGTTCATCAATAATTAATCACAGCTCGTTATCGGAAACTCATGAAAGATTGAAATAAAGTCCATATATATATATATATATATATATATATATATATATATATATTATTCCAAGATCATTTTTCAACTTATTCAAGATGATTCAGTTTTCGTTTAAAGAGATTTATGAAGAATATGCTGTTTTTTGAGAGACCGGCAATGCGTGATTTACATCCCTTGAGGGAAGCTAACGGAAACGTTTATCCACTCCTTCTTAAAGATTAATGAATTTAGCAACCAGTTTGAAATATCAAATGAGATGACATGACTTAGACATTTCAACTTATAGCTAAAGAGATCAATTAGAAAACATCCAACACAATCCATAAGACGTTTGGAACATGAGAGAAGAGTTTCAGCTATGACAGTCCAGAGAGCAGTGAAAAAAGACTTGAAGATGAAATCGTACGTGCAACCTGTAAGGCATTTTGTTACTCCCGGACAAAATGTTAGAAGCTTAGTGAAGGCGAAGATCATATTGAATAAGTGGTAAAATGACCCTGGATAAATATACATATATATTTGAATTTTATTTCAATCCGATGAACTTCCGGTCCTTAGATATGATTTATTAATGATAAACATGTCAATTTCGTTTATGAAAGATTTCATCACGTTTCTTCTGTTAACCTTAGAGAGTAATTATGCATTCTTATTGTTCAAAGTTGAGTTCAGCAGTGTTATGAAAACCTCGTAGAATTCCAGTAAGATATCTTTAATCATTTCTAATAATCAACGACTCAGAGATTAATTTAACAATTGGACAATTTTGCTGTTATATAATTTGAACAATTTTTTTGTTATTCCCGGTATACTTTTTGTTATGGGAACTTACCCATAATAATAATGGACTATTCATCATAAATATCATCATACATACTGCGCCTCATGAGGGAGCAGCGTTCAGAGTCGGAAAGGATGTGGAGAAGGGAAGTGGATAGATCAAGGCAGCTGGAGATGTCGATTGACGTTACACTTAAATAGTTGGAGCTTGTATTTGCCAGGGAAACAGGAATAAGGAAGGGAGTTCCACAGGCGAGATGTGCGAGACATGAAGCTATTGGAGTAGAAGAGACGTCTACATCTAACAGTTTCAACGGTGAATGGGTGGGAACGGGATGCCAGCCTCGTAGGACGTTTAAATTCATGAGGCCTAGGAACCAGCGAAAGTAGCTCCTCGGAGCAATTACCGTGAAAGTATTTGTAAAAAAGACAGAGCGAGGCAACGTCGCGTAGATAGATAAATAGATAGATAGATAGATAGATAGATAGATAGATAGATAAACGATGAAAGCTGACCAGAGCAAACTACTAACATAATAGTCGAGAATACGTGTAGGCTATGCCGAAAAGAGAAACTGGCTATAACAACACATAAAAAAGCCATTAATTGCTGAAAGGGAGGTCAGACATCATGACCAAATGCAGACATTTTAAAAAGTTCAGGTTGGGTTTATTGGAACCGGGTTAAAGTTAAAATTTCTTCTCCTCCCCCCAATACTTGTGGTTTCGAAAGTGCTTAAGTTGTCGAGCTCCGTGTAGTTGATTAGCTGAACAAACCACCTGAGAAGACCGTAGAGGTCGAAACAACGGTAGTATGCCCTGTTTAACTTTCATCGTTTCTAAATATTAAATAGTCTGCATATTAAATAGTCTGTATATGTATATACTCTGGCATATATATATATATATATATATATATATATAATCATTTATTTAAATATTATAACATAAATATGTTAATATATATATATATATATATATATATATATATATATATATATGCCAGAGTAACACAAATAGTGAAACATTTAATAAAACTGAACGTATATATATATATATATATATATATATATATATATATATATATATTCTGTATAAGTGTTTATATGCAAAGTTGTTCGATAGTTGTTGGGTCAAGTCCTAAGTATAGACTTATTAGTTGCAGGGAAATCATCATTCTAGGGTGAAAACGATCGCTACATTCCACTCCCATTGTTGTGATCGATTAATCAATAGGTTTATTGGAATCTTATGAAAGACTGGGGACACATGTGAGTGAATGTCAGAAATCAAAGAGTAGCCACAAATAACTAATGTGAAAAACCATAATTGCAAGTGGTTTGGGTAAGCGCCTATTATTTCTACGCCATACATTCAAAACATTCGCCTTTTCTCTTGACTCGTTTTCGTTTTCCAGATTCTGTCGTTCTGTAAAGATCAATTTTGAATCTAGACTTAATAATATGAATAAGTTCCGCAGTCCAAACTATCTGGTGATGACAGGGCTTTTTTACCGGATCGAAGTCTTCTATCGGAGAAAAGATAGCCTATTAAATCAGAATCGATTTATTTAATGAAGTATAACCAATACTTTATCGTTCATAGGAAATCATCAATATGGAATCCCACCGAAATAATAATTACAAAATAGAAAGCGTAATTTGTCATATAATAATAATAATAAAAATATTTTTCAATTTTTCCCAACGATTGACTTGGTCGTCTGAAAAAGTTTCCATAAAATTTATGTGGTTAACAATTTTGTCTAACCACTTTCGCCCCAGCCCCTCAACCTCCGACGTCTTACTCTCTGGGTTGAGGTCTTCACCGAAATTAAGGGAGTGGCTGTAGGTCACCTGAGCATCCGTAGATCATTCGACCGGTCCACTGGTTTAATCCTGCTTCCTGCCTACGTTGTGTTTGGTTTGATCCAGAAAGCAGAAGTGATGTTCATCCATTCACAGTCGACTGAAGATGTAGACATGGCTGGAGAGTCTGTGCTAAGAAATTTAGAATGCACCAAAAAATATATATATATCTGCAGTAAGCCGAACAAACAACTATTCAATGGTTGAATTGTTAATGTCTTTTATATAGCAGAAAAGAATAGTATAGAAAAGAAACGGGTTACAGAAATGAAAATAATTGATGTAAAACCTCATACACTGGATACTAGACAGAGAGAGAGTGGGTTGTGATTAGCTTGTTGTGAAATCGTTTCAGAACGATATGCGACTCTTGATTATTGTAGCTTGTTCGACGTTTCCGTTTCCAGTGGTAGTAATAATAGTAGCAGTAGTAGTCTTAGACGTTGGAGGAGTAATTCGCTTCTTCGTACGTATATCAACAAAATATGTAAGCGGGCGCCTAGCTCCAACCTCTGACGTCACTCCTAATCTCCGACCTCTGTCTCCAGCTCGACTGCATTCAACGGCAGACCAGCTAACCACTCTCTAAAGAGATTTCTGTGCGCGCTTATATAGGACTGATCACAAATCGACCCTTGGTCCCCAGGTTTATAATGAGTGTCGCTGTCAACCCAAAACCATGGGAATTTCAAAAGTGCTTACTTGCTTACTCACCCCTTTTAAAAATTTTAACCGACAAAAGTCATTTCGATCATAAATTCATTGTCTTTTCTAATGAATTAATTCCGAATGGGCGAGATCGGGTTTCCCCCAGTAATCAAAATTGTTCTGATCTAATTTCACTAAAAGAATATATATGTGTTTGTGTGTTTCCCAAACTCTCTCTGTCACATTTTTTAGAGTGAGCATATATATATATAGCATATATATATATATATATATATATATATATATATATATAGGATATATATAGGATATATATATGTATATATAGCATATATATATGTTTATATATATGTTTATATATATATATATATATATATATATATATATATATATATGTATATCAATAATTTTGATTAATGTTTGTATTTGCTTGATTTTGAATCAAAATCAGTGAAATTTACACTTTCAAAATTTATAGTTTAGATATATGTGGAGAAAATGCCACCAGTTAAAATCGAATAAAAAAGATTGCGTTTATTTAGAAACTCAAGGGAGCATCAGCAAACTGGCAGCATCTTTTTTTTTATTTATGATGACCATTTTGATTAAGCTTCATATATATTCTGATTCAGATAAAATCTTGGAAAATATCCAATATGAATCAGTCAAAATTTCATTTATCCACTTTTTTTCGGTGGGGTCCACCTTGTACGAAGACAGGGGGTAACTCGAGGTAAAAGGTTACGTTAATGGGTAGTTTATATAGATAGGAGAGGAAGATCGCGGTTGACTCTAGATTTGAACAGGTTAAGATTGTAGTGATAGACGAGTTTAATCTACAGAGCAGTGGTTCGCGGGAGAACCTGTTCGACTGGAACTTACTTCTCACCGATGGAATATGGAAGGAATGTGGGTGATCTTCTACTATGTAAGTGGCATGGTGACTACTAGCCTGGCGGAAACAAGGAATATAGTTCCTCCGAGCACTTTCCATCGAAGTAACGATAGAGAAGTGTGAGGCTCGCCACATCCCGCCTGTAAGAGAGAGGTTGGTTGGTGGAAAATAATTCCTCACTCACAAAGACTTGGAGACGTTTTTGAACTCTATCATCGCTGGAAAGTAAAGACTGCTCAATTCTCGCACAAATGTGACAACATTACTGAATTTTGGTCTGATCTGGCTCTTGGAAAGGTAGAAGATAGCATAAGGAGTCTGGTACATAGCGGAATGGCAAAGAGAGCCGGCCATTTTACCTGCATCTTTAGCGATGGATTGTCTGTACGAGTTCCACTTGAGGTCAGGTGTAAGGCTCAATTGTCTCTCAATGCACGGTGCCTCTTCGAGGGGACATCCAGTCATCGCGACTGGCGGTTGTTTGGTGTCTGGTCGACGCTGATGAAATAACCACAGTTAATAATTATAGACAAAAATGAAGCTACCGCTTGAGCTTTCACTCGGAGGATACATTTAAGCTTAACACAATGAACCCAGGCGGACGGTATACCACCCAGAGATGTGGGCAGCAGAGGTGGATAGCTGGGGCTTAGGGTGGGAGATGTGTCTTCATCAGGGGGTCAGGGTTAAAAAAAACAGACATGATTTAAATTCTCCAATTAACACTCACTGTCTCCATCCACGAATAACGAAAACATTCTCTATATATTAAGAAACTTTTTTCTTTCGTTATATATAGGCAAATGTTTCGGCACTTCGAGGTGGTGTAATGGTTAGCAAGCTTGTCTCGCTAGAACAATTACGACTGAGTTCGATTCTCACTGGGTGCCTCCTAATTTCGTCCTTGTGCCACATCTTAGCTATGCTTTGAAAATGAGTATGGGAACCTCGGCGTGGCGTAATGGTTAGCAAGCTTGTCTTACTAGATCACTTACGACTGAAAAGTGAGTTCAATCCTCGATAGATGCCCTATGTTTTCGTCCTTGTGCCACATCTAAGCTATGCTTAGAAAATCGATATATAGACATATGTCTTCGTGCAGAACCCTAAAATACGGTTTGGTTACTTATTAGTTGAAACAGGAAATTTTAATTTTTTATACTTCTTTTATTTTATGCAAAAATATCTTTATTAGTAATAGATACTGTTTTTAACCGGTCTGTGTAAATCTATAAATTATCTTTTATAAATAATGTTCAAACAGGAAAGATATTCGTATGCTATCAAAAATAACAATTGACTGCAAAGATTTAATGGCAAACATTGAGCTTCGAAAAAAAAAAACGGAGTATCAGAAGGACGGTTTTGCCCTTCACACCGCTATTGTTTTAAAACTATTATCTCCTCGGGCATGTCTATTGTTTTAGAAAGCGATGATTAAAATTGTAATAAAACTTAAATATAGGATGAAAATGAATGTATACATTTTTTTCTTGAGAATTGAAAACCATATCGATTCGAGCTTTATAAAATGGTAAAAAATAAATATTTACTCATAGTTGTTCACATATTTTAATAATTTAGTAAATGTTTATAAATTTATGAATAAGAAATTATTTTCATATTTATTTCTTTATGAATGAATATTGCGCTGAATTCTTAATATAACTGTATTAGTTTTACAAATAGTCAAGAATTTAAACCAATTTAACATTATCGAAACAATCAGACTTAATATTTATTACAATATTGATTTAGGATCAGATACAGATCAAATATGAATCTGAAAGCTTTATCAATCTAACATGTTTCACTTTTATTAAAGATTCATCAGGGAATGAGATACGGAGAAAAAGTCTGAAATTCTGGTATTTTTAGTTTTGTCTTGTTTGATTTTCATTGGTTAATCATGTTTCATGCGCATTCGATTTGGTAAACCAATTAATATAATTTATGGCGTTTCGAAGAAAGGGGAGAAAACGCGTTTATTTGAAGTTCTAAGAAATAATTGAATTCCAAGACAAACTGAAAAACGGTGAATATAGCTTTATGTTTTCCGTTATATAATAATTCTAGTATATCAATTTTTTATTCAAATGACTAAGCATATTCCTAAGTGTGTGCATGTGGTGTCTGTGTGTGTAGTAGATATGACAGGTGTTGGTCTTTCACAAGTTGATTTCGGAACTTTTTTTACGTACATACTGTTTGTTTTAAATAGAAAATAGGTCAGATTTTAATTTATTGTTTAAACCTTATTCTTATTGGATAACTATATTTCAGTAAATTATATTTATCGGCTAGTAGGTTATTTGTAGTCGAGAGGTTAAATCACTTCAGATCAAATAACGGTTTTTCTCTTGGACAGAAGTTCATAACCGGGGAGAAGTTTCTATCCATGAGGAAATTTCGGGTTGTTAGTGGGGAGGGGAATGTTCTGAAGGATGTTTTCTGTGATTTACGTTTTTTGTGCGCTCTTATAACAAGCAACTAATCAAAAAGCCAGAAGTTGTTCGTCTTTTTTTAACAGCTTAATCGACATGTGTCAGTCTATCGCTGATACCATTTGTAATCAGATCGTATACTGTGCAAGCTTTATTTGCTTGCATTCGTACGTGCCATTTTATTTGTTCCACCTTTCCCAGTTTGGAGACACGACATCGTTCTTTTCTTTCCGTTTTCCTCAGGAGAAGATGTCCAAAAAACGCCGTTGTCGAGATTCGTAATAAAGTCTCGTTTTCCTTTCTGATCAAGAATGAAGAGTAGGTACCCCAATGTGTGTTTTGTTTGAAAACTTTGGGGATAACTCCAAAAATCATTCCAGTTAAAACAACATCTTGAAAACAGCCATCCAGAATTCAAAGACAAGGATCGTACATTTTTCAATCTCGAAGTGGCCAATTTGAAACGAACAAGATTAGACGCGGCTGGAACCTTCCAAAACCAAACAGCTGAAATTGTGAAAGCGTCAGAAGAATTTGCCTACGATATCGCGAAGAATAAGAATGGACATACGATTGTGGAAACATTGGTAAAACCATGTTTGCTGACCTGTGCCAAGTTGTCTTGGGAGACGCTGTCTATCAGAAAATGAAGCAAATTTCAATGCCGAATGACACCATTCGCTCTCGTATTGGCAATCTGGCTGAGAGTAAGAAGCGGCTACTGATTTCGAAAATTATGAAATCACATTTTTGTGCAAACCAAATGAATGAGTCAACGGATGTTGTAAATCTTTCTCAAATTTTGGTCTTTGTCAGGTACATTCACGAAGAGAAAATTGAGGAGGATATTCTGTGTTGCCAACCACTGGAAACAAGCGCCAGAAGAACTTGACTTGTCTTGAGATTGCTTGGTTTGAGTGTGCACGGATGGAGCACCTGCAATGTTGGGCTCAAGATCCGGATTAGCTACCTTCATCCAGCAAAAGAATCCATTGGCCCAATCTACTCACTGTGTGCTTCAAGGAGAAGCACTGATATAAAAAGCTCTCCTAAGATGCCTTCGTGATGACTTGTCGATTGTGATTAAAGTAGTCAACTACATCAAAAGGTTCCGTTATTAATTCAAGACTGTTTCGACGATTCGGTCAAGATCTGGAAGAACGACATGATGCCTTGCTTTTTCATACGTAAGTCTGATGGCTGTCCAAAGGCGATATGTTTCGACGGGTGCTTGAACTGTTCAATGAGTTTGTGTTGATCCTCGCGGAACAAGAAATGACTGTTTTTTGGACGATTTGAGTAATGATAACGTCCACATTCGATTGGCTTACTTGGCCGATGTGCGTTAGGAGCTTAATGAACTCAACTAGAAGCTTCAAGGAAATGATATGAACATTCTGATGCAAACAGACAAAATCAAGGCATATGTGGCCAAACTCAATCACTGGAAGGACCGAGAAGAAAGGGGTAATTTTGCTTATTTTCTGAGTTTGATTGATTGTGCTGGAGATGATGTTCTGAAAGGACTTCCTGAAGATATTTTTGATCACCTCACCGCTCTTCGAGATTAGTTTCAAAGATATTTTCCGATTATTGTTGAGAACTCTCAAACCGCGTTGCTCAGAAATCCATTTCGGTGTGAGGATGGAAATGTTGAAGAGGCACTTCAAGAGCAATTCTCTGAGTTCTACAACGACTATTCTGCGAAGGATGATTGCAATGTTGTGGAGCTGAAGAGGTTTTGGCTGTCCGTTTCCGTTCTCTGTCCAGAACTGGGCAGCAATGTCCTGAAAGTGTTAGTGCAATTTTCGACAACTTATTTGAGAGACGCATGGTTCTCTGCGCTTGCCAATGTTAAAACAAACTTCAGCAATCATCTGAATGTCGAATCCGATCTTGGGTGTGCTCTAGATCGGACTCATTCTGATATTGATCACTTAGTATCACAAAAAAAAACAAGTCCAAAGTTTCCATTGATTAAGTCTTCTATTAGTGTCTTCTTTTTTTAAAAAACAAAAACGAGTGTTGTCATGAAACCACCTACTTTCTCTTCTCAATGGCGACATTTTTAGGAGGTGGAAAATGACTTCGTTGGCTAATGTGAATGGGGAAGCGACCCGAAAAAAGGTTAAGAAACATTGCCCTAGGGGGACGCTGGTTCGAATTCTGCCGGAGAACGCGTATCTTTCTCGAATTTTTAGTCCGGTAGATGGAAACAAGTAAATAAGTTTAATAAATAAAATGTGCATTTACTCAAATGTTAGTTTCCATTAAAAAAAAACCCAAAAAAACGTTTACGTAATAAATTAAAATACATCGGATTAATAAATGAAAAATCCATTCCTAAAAAATAAGGTATATTCTATGAAAATGGATTCAATAAAACTTGGTGACGTAATACAATGTTTTTGACATGTGTTTTAGTTAGTAATTTTTTTATTAGTAATCCCTCGAAGTACTTTCGACGTAAAGAATTAAATTATTTTTAAGTAGGGTGGCATTTGTTCCTTTGTTTTACGAGTGACATTGAATTGTTGTCTTAACGTAAATCTTTTTTATGCTCATAGATACAGGCTTTTAGATTTCGAGCTGTGTTGCCCGCTATAAGTGTTTTACATTGTAAGGGATTTATTTGATAAGTTCCAGTATCTGGATTGGTATTGGATTTATTTTCTTCCTATTTATATCTCCGATTTTCTTGAACGTGGTGATAAAGATCCTCCTATTAGGGATAAGTAATTATTTACAAATTTTCCAGAAAGAGGCTAAGATTATGAATTTTGTGTTTGTTTTTAAAAGTGCTATCTGTAGTGTTTGTTTGTTTTATTTATGGATTTTGTAAGATCGATTTTTAACGCTGACGATGCAATAATATGGATAGTTAAGAAATCTGAGAGTTTTCTCAATGTATTTCTGTCATTCACGTAAGTAATTATGAGCTACAAACCTTAACATCTTCAGTCCTGGGTATGACGATAAATTACATCCGACAACAAGGCCTCTGATCGGGATGTTTGTAGGTTTTGAGGAGCGTGGAACCAACTCTTAATTGTTGTTGCTTTCATGTGCAACCTGATCCAGGGGTAGTAGCATCTATTAGGGTCCCATCTACTGGCAAAGAGTGAAGCCCACCCCGAAATAAAAAGAAAACACTATGAAAGTATAAAAATACTTTTATAGTAAAAATAACAGTAATACATTTTTATATGAAAAATTACCAACAATACATTTAATCTGTAATTGAATGCATACAATTGTGGTTAAGATATTCAAATTTTGGCATTAAATAATCCGTAGAGGTTGACATAGGTGTTCTGAGTTATAAACCTATCAATGACCCTGCTTTTGAAATCAAAGGTTAAAGTTGACATATTCTGACCTTTGCGATAAAAAATACAATTCCCTACTTCATCGCCTTGCGAATATTTCATTCGGTATCGCTAAGTTTGTTGACGTCTGTAGGAAACGAACTCACTATATAATTATTGAGGGTTTCCTCCTTTTTCACACAAATGGACTCACCCACGTTATACATATGCTACTACCAGTGAATACCCGAATGTCAAGTCAAGTAACAGTATGTTGAGTCAAGCCACAGTAGTAGTAAGAACGTAGCGACAAGAGTCACAGTAACAAGCACGTAGACTCAGTAAGAAGTCATACGGCAATACGTCGATACCAAAGACTTTATATATATATTTGTCTACTAACCCCGCATTCCTGGAACTACTAACCTGTATTACCAGTTTGTATTCTTACGTTATTACATTTATTTCCTATATTCATTATTGGCGTTTGTTATTATTTGATACCGGATTTCATCCCGGAATCCACAAGAATAATGTTATTTATTTCAAAGTAGATTATTTGCCTCGCATATTATATTTCGCGTTTTTTTTGTGCTTCTAGCGTTTAAATTGCGAGTTTTGGACACGATCAATATATCTATCAATTAACGTAGTCTTTCATTGTATTCCACTAGCGATTATACGGGTTGATTAAAATGTCAAATCCCCGACACAAATTTAGGTAGCCCTTTCCACAGTCGTAAAATAAGATATGAAATTGCAAAACCGAAATGAGAATAAGAGAGTGAGAAATTTTCAAGCGAATTCCCTGATGTAGAACTAAAGAAGAAATCATGTAATTTGAAGCCTAATTATTTTACTGAAAAAAATTAAAAAACATTTCGTTCTAGAGGCTTTCATTTGATTTCATGTCACGTATTGAATCATTAATAATATTTCACACCAATTTATAGAAATGGAGTGTTTGTTATGGGGAAAAATGAAATATAATAGCCATAAATTTATGTCATACATATATTAGCACTAACTTGTCAGCAACATTTGCATTTAAATCACTCTTTCTTGATTTTTAATATTTTTTTAAATAAAAATCAATAGAAATTCATTTATATCGTGAATGTAATAAATTGTCAGTAATATCCTGTCAATAACATTTGCAAGGAAGCACAATATAGCAATGGATAGCGGCTCGGTCTGAGAGCCAAGTTCGAATTCCAGTCGTGTTCATTATATTTATTACGTGATAATTCCCTTGTGAAAGGTATGAATCCATCTCTTCTACCCCAGCTATAAGTAAAGAGCAGAACATGCTAGATTCTATAGCCCTGGTAAATGGATGGCAGTATATTGACGGTAGGGTGAGAAGAATTTTCTAAGAGCTACAAAGGATAGAGAATTTTGGAGAGACATAAATGTTCACGTCCTGAATAGACATTGTATAAATAATAATAATAATAATAATAATAATAATAATAATAATAATAATAATAATAATAAAATCGAAATCTCAAAACGTTAGCACATGAGAACATCAATAATTCCAGTTGTAATTGGAGACCTCGGATTGATTGGAAAAATAGACACTATGAACGGGTTTTTGGTAGCCTATGTCTTAAAGAAATACAAAAAGCTGTTTTCAAGGGAACAGACAACAACTTACGAAGGGATTTATCTATATAAAATATGTGATGCAAATCAGAAATCAAAGGAAACAATAATAATAATAATAATAATAATAATGAGAAGAAGAAGAAGAAGAAGAAGAAGAAGAAGAAGAAGAAGAAGAAGAAGAAATAGTATATAATAAGAATGACAATTTTTCCGCTTTGAGAGAGGCACTTCTTAAAACCATGTAGAACTATCAAACACAATTATTAAGCAAAAATAAAACAAAATTCATTTAAAATAAGAAAGACAGCCAGAAACATAAAACAAATCATAGTCAGTTATCGGTACGTTAACAGGTTACCAATCAAGATAAAACGAATTGATTAATGTATTGAAGTGACCTGTCAAACCTCGTGTAATTAACAACATTACTTCCTGTTTTCATTATAATATGGACGATGTTTTTTTTCTT
>OZ038484.1:62043548-62051048 GCA_964036315.1 Acanthosepion esculentum | reverse complement strand
TAATTCAATGCGTGTTCGGATTTCGGTGCCGCATTTTCCATCCTCTGTTAAAACATTTCCCACATGTGTAAACTTCTTTACTTGTTTTAATGTTGATATCTCTAATTCGTAGTTCACATGTTTGGCTTTTTCTCTTGTTGACGAACATACCTTCTGTCTTCTAACAGTTGATGAGAGTGTATAGTGATTCTGGTATACACTTGGGCCTGCTTTGGCATTCCAATCCCATTGTACAATGATGATAGCTTTCTTGGGGACTTCCGCCGTGTTATGTAGAGTGTTGGCGAGACGGTGACTTCTAGCAAAAACCAAGCAACGATGCCAAATCTCCAGACTGTTCCATTTCTCGTATACACTTGGACTTGCTTTGGCATTCCAATCCCCTTGTAAAATGATGATATATTTCTTTCGAGACTTCCGCTATTGTGGATTCTATAAATTCATAAATCGTTTCAACGTCTTCATCATCGTGGTCTGAATTAATAACTGCATTGTTTGTCCATGTAAACTGATATCTATCTGACTGTTCAAAGAAGATATCAAATGTCACATGTAGTGACTCTTCTTGAATATAGACAAAATTTCGCATCTATGTGTTATTAAGTAATTACAAAAATAGTTTATCCCCCCAAAACATCCACACACACACACATATATATATATATATATATATATATATATATATGAACACATATATACATATTAATATATTACAGCCGTTGGGGGTCAATAGGTTTTTAAAATAACACACTCATAGAAGAGCCTTTTTCTTAGCTTTTTTCTTCATATCATATGCCGTATTGTGCTTGGCGATGACCACTGATATGAAGTATGGCCCTGGTCTTAGCTGTACTGTTGAGAACTGCGGGATTAGCGCACTTTCCGTGCATTTCCTTCTCAGCGAATTCTCTCCTCTCCTTTAAATCAAAACTGTGGTCAGATGTATTGCTGTGAATCACCAGTGCATTTCAATTATTGTTATGTAGGGTATCTCTGAGGTTTTGAGGTTTCTGAATGTTTCACCGATGTAAATCTACGAGCATTCTGTGCAGTCTTCTTTCATTTTCCAGCCTCTGTTCTGTTGTAGTTTCATGTTAACTATATCTCGTATTGATTTAGAGGTGGTTACGATGAATTTTAATTCATGTTTAGACCAGTTTTTTCGCTATTGTTATAGAGTCGGTAGATAGAATTATGTATTTATTTTTTTTATAGTTGTCGAAATTATTTTTATTTGTCGATTTTTGTATGTTTCGTTTATGGATTTTATAGGCTTTGCGTTTGAAATATTGCAGGAAATAATTCGGGTATTGGAGGAGTTTGAATGTATTGTCGATCTATTTCTCTTCTTCAGGCAGGAATTGGGGGCTGCAGATTCCTATGGCTCTTAATAAAACCTTAGATCAAACCGGATTTGATTTTATTGTTCCGTTGGGAGTAAAAGAGCAAGATATAATTATTATCTATTGGTTTTCAATAAACCTTCAGTTGAATATCCTTATGTGTGAGTATCAACATAATGGCGAGATATGTTGAAATTCGCTTCCATTTCGTAAGTGAAAATGATTGCAAGTTCTATCCTATTCAATATATCAACACATTCTGGTATTGTGTCGTGGAGCGTACTAATAAGTCACCCACAGAGATAACAAGGCATTTATCCTCAGAGATCCAAAGGCATTTTCTTTCTTTCATTTTAAACCGAAGAAGCCAAATAGATCCCGTCCTGGGTATAACGATAAATTGCATCCGCGTCCTTGGTAAGAGGATAATCTAGGTTCAACAGCAAGGCCTCTGATCAGGACGTTTTGAGGAACGTGGAACCACCTCTTAATTGCTGGTGTTCCCAGGTTCGCCCTGACCCGAGGTGGTAGCACCTGTTAGAGTTACAGCTATGGGCAAATAGTTAACAACCAAACTGGGGTCAAAATACTATGAAAGTGTAAAAATAGGTTTTAATATCGGCAATAATTTTTTTGAAGAAAAATTATTACCAGCATTACATTATTACCAGAAATACAGTTTTGAGGAAAAAATATTACCAGCAATACACTTTTAAAACAAATAGTGCCAGTAATAAAAATCATGTCGGTATTAACTAACCCATTGAGGTTGATCAGACGTAAAACAAAACAAACCAAACCAAAATAGCATAAGCTATCCGGCAAAACGAGTCGTTAATTAAACTAGTATGCATGTGAACGGTGAGTAGGCAGAATTGACCCCTTTGTAGATCTTTGGAACTACTATCATATGCTATGAAAAATCAAATCCTCTGTCGAATAGGTAATGTTGAAGGTCTCTGAAATTGACTTGTTACATAACGTGATTTTCACGTCATTTAAAGAAGCTTTTTTTTCTCTCTGTAATACAAAGACGATGCAGTTCCTATAAGTTGCAGGATTTTTCCTTTTCATAAAAGGATTAATTCAATGAAGTGAACGATGCAAATAGCATAAATCTCCTAGGAATCTCTCATTGAATGATGTCAAAAGGAACTAACCGAGAAAATAAAGGAGGGAGCATTAATCGGACGACGAAAAGTGGCAATGTAGTTATCAGGTCTTGAGCTTCGAGGAAGTAAAAAAGTAATGTTCACAATAATGAGTAATGCTGGAAAGAAAGAAAGAAAGGAATATAAAAAAGAGGTAGGGGGGAGAAAGAGGGCTAAACTACTAAAGAATGGGGAATCATTGAGGAAAGATATAGGGAAATACAGATAACGAAGAGAACGCTGATAAAGAGGGCTAGACTAATAAAGAATGGGGAATCATTAAGGAAAGAAATAGGGAAATACAGATAATGAAGAGAACGCTGATAAAGAGGGCTAGACTAATAAAGAATGGGGAATCATTAAGGAAAGAAATAGGGAAATACAGATAACGAAGAGAACGCTGATAAAGAGGGCTAGACTAATAAAGAATGGGGAATCATTAAGGAAAGAAATAGGGAAATACAGATAATGAAGAGAACGCTGATAAAGAGGGCTAGACTAATAAAGAATGGGGAATCATTAAGGAAAGAAATAGGGAAATACAGATAACGAAGAGAACGCTGATAAAGAG
Organism: Acanthosepion esculentum; assembly: GCA_964036315.1. NCBI lineage: Eukaryota > Metazoa > Mollusca > Cephalopoda > Sepiida > Sepiidae > Acanthosepion > Acanthosepion esculentum. The sequence continues at coordinate 62,047,983 of OZ038484.1, read as the reverse complement.
GGCTAGACTAATAAAGAATGGGGAATCATTAAGGAAAGAAATAGGGAAATACAGATAATGAAGAGAACGCTGATAAAGAGGGCTAGACTAATAAAGAATGGGGAATCATTAAGGAAAGATATAGGGAAATACAGATAATGAAGAGAACGCTGATAAAGAGGGCTAGACTGATAAAGAATGGGGAATCATTGAGGAAAGAAATAGGGAAATACAGATAATGAAGAGAACGCTGATAAAGAGGGCTAGACTAATAAAGAATGGGGAATCATTAAGGAAAGATATAGGGAAATACAGATAATGAAGAGAACGCTGATAAAGAGGGCTAGACTGATAAAGAATGGGGAATCATTGAGGAAAGAAATAGGGAAATACAGATAATGAAGAGAACGCTGATAAAGAGGGCTAGACTAATAAAGAATGGGGAATCATTAAGGAAAGAAATAGGGAAATACAGATAATGAAGAGAACGCTGATAAAGAGGGCTAGACTAATAAAGAATGGGGAATCATTAAGGAAAGATATAGGGAAATACAGATAATGAAGAGAACGCTGATAAAGAGGGCTAGACTAATAAAGAATGGGGAATCATTAAGGAAAGAAATAGGGAAATATAGAGAATATACAAGAAGTAACGAAAAGGTCTACACTTATAAAATATAACGAATAATGAAAGAAAAAGAGCCAGAAATATAGTGTTGTGGTGGGATCCACCTAATCTGCATAGGTGACTACCAACTATATAAATAATGGTTGATACCGGAAGACGAAGAAAGGGAATCACGAGATCCAACTAGAGACTCTGATCGACTGCGACTAGTCAACACATTCTCCAGGAACATCTTCCCAGAAATATACAGAAATACTATATGTACTTATTGTGTACACTTTCTTGTTATAATACATTCTTGTTCTATGTACATTTTGTGTTGCATTATTATTCCATGCAATAGGCGAGATTCAACATTGAGTCAAGACTCAACAATGGCAACGAAGTAGAACGAACCATACGTCAAGACTCAACATATAGAAAATAAACACGGCGGTGAGAAGGAGGGCTAGACATACGAAGAATGAGCAATAATGAAAGAAAGAGAGAAGGAAATATAGCGAATGAAGTTGGACGCTGAGAAAGAGGGCTAGACATATAAAGTATAACGAATAATGGAGGAAAAGTAGACGCAAATATAGAGAATATACAGGACGGTGACAAAAAAAAGGTCTACACTTACAAAGCATAACGCCTAATGAAGGAAAGAGAGCCGGAAATATCGAAAATAAACAGGATGGAAAGAAAAAGGACGAGACAGATGAAGGATGGGCAATAATGAAAGAGGGGGGGGGTAGATATAGAGAATGAAGAGGACGCTGAGAAAGAGGGCTAGACATATAAAGTATAACGAATAATGGCGCAACGAGAACCGGAAATATAGAGAATAAACAGGAGGGTGAGAAAGAGGGCTAGACATATAAAGTATAACGAATAATGGTGCAACGAGAACCGGAAATATAGAGAATAAACAGGAGGGTGAGAAAGAAGGGCTAGTCATATAAAGTATAAAGAATAAGGGAGAAAAATGAGAGGGATATTTACAGAATAAACTAGACGGTGAGGAAGAGGGATATACTACTTAATGGAGGAAAAAGAGAGGGATATATATATGGCACGGTGGAGTAATGGATAGCGGCTTGGATTGAGGATTCGGAGAGCCGAGTTCGAATTCCAGTCGAATCTATTACATTCACTTACGTGCTAATACCCTTGGGAAATGTGTGAATCCTCTTCTTCTCCCTCCAACTATGGGTAAATAGCAGGACAGGCTGGGTTCTATAGCCTTGGATGGCAACTGGTCTAGGAGAAGGACAACTCTGAATTCAAAACCTGCGAAGGGGACCTTGTGGCATTCGTTGCACCAGGTCCCTGTATTCGTCCCTCCAAAAAGTGTGGATGCACAAAGCCTTCACCACTATAATCAAATCCTGTGTGGGTGTCGGGCTTTCAGTTTCTGGGAACTGATCTGTCTGACCCTCATACGTCGAGTTTGACGGGAGAGTCCATCATATATATATATATATATATATATATATATATATGTCTTGTAGCGGAATCATGTTGCTACATTTTAGTTTTACAAACGTTAAAAAATCATTTTAATTTCAAAAGACGCGATGATGTTATCACGTGCATGGCGAAGATTGTTAATCATGTGAAGGCGTGAAAAAGATTTTTTTTTATTATAAGAGCCAAATGAGACTTTCTATTTGAAAATTATATTGAAATAAATATTGTCCGTAGGATAACCGAGTACTTTCGAACATCATTGTTCATCTTCAGGGTGAAAAATTTTTGAACAATGTCTTATATATATGTAGAGTCAACTTTTTTTTTTAAAAATTGTCTTGTAGCGGAATCATCATCGCGTCTTTTGAAATTAAAATGATTTTGTAACGTTTATTTAGTTTGTAAAAATAAAATGTAGCAACATGATTCCGCTACAAGACAATAGAAAAAAAAATTTTGACTCTACACACACATATATATATATATATATATATATATATATATATATATATATATATATATATATGTAAAGAATGGCCCACTTATTTAAAGAGATAGTAAGTTACTTAGACGGAAAAGTTTCGGGAGTGTACCTATCGAATCTTATCAAAATATTTCAAGCCAACATACATAACTATAAAAATATTTGAAAAATGAAAAGAAAATGGCTAAATTCATGATCTCTTGTTATTAAAAAATAATAATGTATAAGTTTAACTCGTACTAAAATAATTTAAATATTAATTGCATAAAAATATTCAACATCATTTACTTAATTTCGTTTAGTAGACATTAAATTACCTCACTTAGCGTCCTCCATAATTTTCCTTGACATTTCAGTTAACCTGATGAATATTTATGAGCGTCTCTTAAATTAAAAAAAAAATGAAAAACTAAAATCTTTTTTACTTTTGTTTTTAAATACATGTTTCAAAATAAAATCCTCATATTTACCTTGATAAAGTCCGTGAGAAGACGAACCATATATACAAACACACTTATACTAACATCCCACTCAACCTAGCCAAGCGGTTATGTCCAATAGTCTCAAACAAAACTACAAGAGACCGCAGACTAGAAGAGATGAAAGAAATACTCATCAAGATAAAATACCCACAAATTTTGGTCAACAACAGTATTGCAAAAGCAAAACAAATTAATATCCAGAAACTCCGGGAAACAAAAGGAAATAAAGAGGAATAGGTCATCCCTTATGTCTCAACTTTCAACCCAAAGAACACAGAAATCTACACACACATACAACTAAATCTACCAATCCTACTAAAGGATAAAAAAATGAAAAAAAATGAAAAGCCTATTACAAAAGTATCCAATCATAAAAAGTAAACGACAACATAAATCACCAAAAAATATACCGACCAGTGCAAAACTACAGAACAATGAAAACACCTCAAGTAAAAAAATGCAACCAACTATTTTGCAGGCCATGAAATTCAGTTCAAAGAAGGATCATAATTCAAAATGATTTCTCGTGCGACTCAGAGAATTTAATATACATAATTAATATACATAATTAAAAGGTTGTCACGGGCAATACATTGGCCAAACCGGCCGGTTATTCCGGCAAAGATGACAGTTCATCGCCAACAAATTAGGGACCTCTACACCAGAAAAATACTCCTCAGCTAACATATAGATAAATGCGGAGTACAAAATCTGCCAAATTTTAGTTTCTTCCCATTCTACAGCTGCGACGACAGAACCACTGATCAAAGTCGGATTAATACCGAAATATTTTCATCAAGTTCAAATCACATACTTAATTCATTGCATAAATATTCTACCATAATTCCCTACACCGTAAACGACATATAGAGCCAGTTACCCTCCTTGATTCTCTTTTTTTTTTCGTTGATACAAACATAAGCATCAACATCTGGAGATAGAAACAGTTAAAAACCTTTTGAAAATCTAAGCGGAACCGGTTAAATTGAAAAAGTAAAAAAAAAAAAAAAACCCAAAAAAACAACAAATTATTTTTCTAAGAAACATCACAGAAAATCCAATTGTAAGCAACAATGTTTTAATTCTTTTCTGTAAAAATTCATATATTATAAATAAATATCACGAAATTAAATATTAGGCGCCTTTTGTTCCAATCATCATTTTAGTCTATACAATAAGTTTCTGTACATAGTCATACTAACAAAATAATTTTCACACACACACACACATACATATATATATATGTATACATATATATATATATATATATATATATATATATATATATATATATATATATATATATATACATATTCAAATTGTTGATCACGCTATATAAAACGCTCTCTCTTATAAACTGTAACTAAGCTCTGCTCAGAATAGTTGCAGTATAAACCACAGGTGGGCTCT
>OZ038484.1:61961048-62038548 GCA_964036315.1 Acanthosepion esculentum | reverse complement strand
TGTGCTAGCACGAAGCCACAAGTCATCGTGGCCGAGGGCTTGAGCGTGCTGGCCTTGTTCAAATTGTTGATCACGCTATATAAAAGGCTCTCTCTTAGAAACTGTAACTAAGCACTGCTCAGAATAGTTGCAGTATAAACCACAGGTGGGCTCTGTGGGTGTTGAGCACAGATCTGCCTGAGCGAGCATCTACTACAGGAATTGACTAACCACCCTAGTGTCGGGTATCCTCTAATACGAGTGGCCAGATATTATATATATATATATATATATATATATATATATATATATATATATATATATGTGTGTGTATAAATATAAAAGTGAACATAGAAGTCAACACTTAGAGGTGACAATCTGTTTCATTCTAGATGCAATCGTCAGGCAACGAAACTGAAACAGACTGTCGCCTCTAAGTGTTGACTTCTATGTTCACTTTTATATTTACACACGCTTTATCTCTGATGTTGAGCACTTTGTCCCATAAATATAGCACACTTTAAGACTATATTTCTTCATATATATATATATATATATATATATATATATATATATATATTGACGATTCTGTCCAGCATGAAACAGCCTGTCATATCTGATATTTTATATTTATATTTACATACGCTCTATCTCTGATATTGAGCACTTTATCCCATAAATATAGCACACCTTAAAACTACATATATATATATATATATATATATATATATATATGTACACACACAAACACATACATACACACACACACATATATATGTAATTATTTTACCTCAGGCAAGGTAATAAAGCCCAACAGTGTTTATTGTATTGAAAGGGAATGAGTACTCTTCAGTGAGGATAAACGGCAATAAAAGAACAGAATTTGGAAGACAGAAGATAATGATTAGCATTGCGTTTAATTTTTTTTAATGCATTAATTATTGGTCTCTGTCAAATCCTCCACCCCGTTTTAAATTCATTATATTTAAATTGAATGCCAAAACTTTCGCTAATAACTTTCAGACAAAAAAGAAAATTAAATGGATACACATTATCAAATTATACCTTCAAGCTTCTGTTTACTTGTAGTGACATCCATTTATCACAGCTTACATTTAATGAAATTATAATTATCAAATAATAGGATTTTCTTCCGTGTTCAAGTGTTATTTAATTCGACGCATGCGCTAAATTTACATAAGAAGAAGGACATTTATACAGTGTATATCAAAAGTACTTCTACAAATTCTTCGTTTTTGAGTACCGTACTTGACGGCATATAAGGCGCACTTTTTTTTACAAAAAATATCTTTAAAATTCCCCTGTGTCTTATATGCCATATATAGGTTTATTAATTGCTAATTTTTTCTTGATTTACCCTGCTGAAATTGGGGTGCATCTTATACACCCGTGCATCTTATATGCCGTCAAATACGGTTATTAAGTTTAAAGAAAGTTTACATTAGATAGCACTGTGTTGCCACGTAGACATTTTTATATTTGTCATTCGTGTACATGTGTTGCTAGTCTGTCTTCGATTTTTAAAGTGTGTAGCAGTGTATTATCTGAGAAGTTTTCCGTTTCACAATGGCAGGATATTAATATCGTGAGCAGGAAGATATGATTTTAACATACGGCCGCGCGAGTGGTAATGGACGCGAGGCTGCACGGCTGTATCAGACTGCGTTTCTACAAACCCTTTCCCATAGACGAAACATTCGCGAAGTACACGCTGCTCTATCGCTATTTCCATAGTAAGTGTTTAGACGAACTACATTATTAGTTCCACCAGTTCAGGCCTTTACGACTAAGACCTGCCATACCACACATAATGTATCGAACAATTGACTTTCGTATTCCATTAGTGAGATGTAACTGGAACATCCTCTTCCCACGAAACGCTATCTTGTGTAATCGACTTCCAAGAGGATGCTTCCCCAACAACCAAAATTTTAACCTGTTAAATCTAGAATTGACCACATATCCACAAAACTGAGGTTTTTAGGTTTTACTTCTCACAGATCAAATACTTTCAGTAACTCTCTAATTCGAGTGGCTCTTGGGCCTTGTATTCGGTGAACATTTTTAAGATAAAGCTTCTGGGTGTGGTATGAATATATATTCAAGTATGAAACTAGTATAATAAGTAAAATGAAATTATAATGCAACTAAAATTAATATATTTTATTGTTCAGATAAATGTCTATAAATAATTTTTTTCCTCATTATGATGTGAATAACAAATACTGTCCGAAACTGTTGCGGAAAGTAGATATTTTGCGAGGACCTTTTGTTAAGAGACAAATATGTTGGCGTGTGAGATTTTTTAATTTTATTTTCTGGGTGGGAGTTGACAATGGAATAAACAGTTTTTTTTCCTTCCGCTTCGAAAATTTGAAGCAATTCCAAAATTACACCGGCTGCTATATTCAGTTCCACTTTCAAAAGCTGAATTAAACGCGATGTATGCGAGTAAACAGACGGATATCCAACACAGTGAACTCTTATATATGCTGGTCAGTTTTCATTCAAAATTGAATTTGTAAGAGCAGACATCGTAAACAGCTTCAGAAATACACTATATTCTGTTTAACTTTCTTTCAAACACAGATATGTTTACATAATGCCACTTTGTAGTTTTCAAAGCGCAACTTAGTTCTGACGCAAGGCCGACTAAAAACTCTTATCAGTTTAATTAATGGTACAGTGTCTATATTTCTCAGATGATGTATTGTAATTGTTTACACTATTTAATTAGTTCGGACTGTTGTACTGATCTTTCTTGCCCTATTCACGACGTTTCGTCCTCAAGGAGACATGGCCCAGTGGATAAAAGCGTTGGTTGGATCCAGTGACTTGACCTAAAGTGTTGTGAGTTCAATACCTGTCTACTTCAGTGGCGAACAAAAAAACTTGGAGAGTTGAGTTAAAGAGACATCCGGAAGAGGCATGGCACGTGAAACTAGATGTACGAAATAAAGGGTTCAGTTCAAAATTCCAATGACCCGAAGAAGGACGAAGCTTCGTGAATATGGAAATAAAGATGCGGACTACGGTCCGAACAATGAAATAATATAAATAATACCTAATATCAGAAATATAAACATATATATCAGTTGGAATGGTTCTAGTAAGACAAGCTTGTTCCCCATTGCACCACGCCGTGGTGTCCACTGGCACAAAACCGGAAGTACAGTGCACCCAGTGAGTATCGGACTAATTATTCAGTCGTAATTGACCTAGCGAGGCACGCTAGGTCAACATGTTATAGCCGTGTTCATAGTTGATGTTGTTGAGTGTTGTTTTTTTTCTTTTTTTGTTGTTGTTATTACTGCTTCTATTATTTAAGTCTTTTTTATACTTGTTTTTTTTTTCTACAGTATGCTGCAGTGAGGTTTCGGAGGTTTCCGTCTGTGTTTAAATGAGTCCTGATTAAACTATTGTCAGAGAGATGTAACGTGAGTCTTCTTCATTAACAAGTAGTGATATGTCCAATAAACTTATTCATGGAGTGCATCCCTGATCAAACCGGGGATGGGGTGGCCACTCAAGGCAAAGGTTTACGGAGTAAGAGGCTCAGTTTATGCGGATACGCGGGGAAGATAAAGGGTAGCCATAGATTTGAACAGGTTAAGATTGTAGAAATCGGAAATACATCCCTTTGGCGTCGGTTCCACAAAGCAGTGGTTGGTGGGAAGAAGCTGTTAAAGTGAAACATAGTTCTCACCAATGGAGGACGAAGTGAATGTGGCTGGTTTGTTTGTGCGTAGAACGGCGGTAAATACATTAGTAAATAAATAAATAGGCAACAAACAAATCATTAATGAATAAAATTTCAGAGTTTAATCGAGGACATTAGAAGTATAGTGTGGAAGTAGCCTTTAGAAGGAACAGGAAACATAATTCTGTCAGGAAAGAAATGGATAGGCACCTACTCCTGTTCAAAAGACCGGGAAGGAGTGTGAATAGAACGGCAGCCGAACATATCTGCTCCTATTAGTGGGGGATAAATAAATAAATAAACAACGGACAAATAATTAATGAATAAACTTTCAGAGTTTAATCGAGGACATGAGAAGTATAGTGTGGAAGGAGACTTTTGAAGGAACCAGAAACCCAATCTTAAACATGAAGTAAGTGATAAACCTCTACTCCTGTTCAAAATACCTGGGAGGAGTCTGAACCGGGCGAGAGGCGAATATATTTCGTAAGCAATAAAAACCACTACAAGTAATGGCAAATCTGAAACAGTAGAAAAGTTTAAATCAATGATTATAAAACAATTGATTTTTTTTAAGACTTATCGATCGTTTGTGGGTTGTTTAAAATAGAAACAGATTTTGAATTGTAAGAATAATTATATTTTTCTTTTGTGAGGGAAAATTGCATTAAGAATTTTATAGAGATAAAAAATATTTTTCAACCGACAAAAAACAACTATTTAACCTATAGCTGGGAGGAAGAGACGGCTTCATGCCCATTCTCAAGAGCATTTGCGCTGAAGTGAATATAACGAACGCGACTGATGTTCGAGTAAGGACTTCAGCTTTTCGGCTACTGTAGATATGTGCGACCCCTTCCCACTCCCTTCATATTAAGAAAAATGAATTATTTTCCGCCCTACAACCCCTTTCCCACAGACGAAAAGTAGCAAGATTCTTACTGCTCTATCGCTTTTTCCGTGGAAAGTGTTTTGATGAACCACATTCCATGGTTCTACCAACCCTGACCTTTGCAGCTGGGACCACCTATACCACGTCCACAAGGATGAATCATCCCCATTTCCTTCGTATTCCATTAGTAAGGATTAAGTTCTACTCGGACAGCTTCTTCCAAATAAATATTGCTATGTGGAACTGACTCCCGTAAGAATGTTTTCCCGATCACTATAATCTTGACCTCTTCAATACTAGGGCTAACCGTTATCTTTCCCAAATAACCCCATGAACTTCCCTTCTTGCCTTTTCTTTCGCTCATGCAACCCGACATAGGAACCCTCTACCTTGAGTGGCTCCAATGCCTTGTATTGGAAGAATTTTTACTATAAAACATATTAATCAATTTTAAATAGATTTGTCTCTTTTTGTTTTTTTTATTTACTTAGATACCGTATACACTCGTGCATAAATCGACTTCACGTACAGTGCGATCCCTGTTATTTTTTGCATGAATTTTAACCCCTACACAGAAAATGCATGATTTTTACCTTCTTAAAAAATGCATGATTTTTACCTTCTTAAAAAAATTATTTGTGTATAATGCGTAAAAAAGACTGATCATACAAACTCACACAATACACGAGTATATGCGATACTTATTTTTTGTCTCGCCGTTATTTTCAGTCTTTTCAATGAATCTTTATGAATCACACAATAACACAAGAAAACTCTATGAAGAATCTCAAACAGGCGGGTTCAAAATACAACTTGAAAGTTGTTGCAGTATGAGTGTATGGTAAAAAAAAATCACATATATATATATGTTAGAACTTTTTGATCAAACACGTTTTCTGCCTAAAGAGGACATAAAACTAATTCTGTGAGAAAATCTAGAACGGTCGAAGGAATTCCGTCATATTCTCACTTATTTGATAAACACAATTCCAAACCATCCATGCGGTCATAACCATCGATAAATCGAAAAGGCGTGCCCGGTGACATTGATTTTCCCAAGTAATGACTTTAAGCAGAATGTACATCAAACGCTGCCTCGGATCGCAAGCGGGTGGCTTCATTTTATATCATAACACATCCACATATATAGATTAACATGATATATCAGTTTTACAGCTTCAAGTCCTCTAATACGTCCATTACAATAGATTAAACGTTTGATCGGATTATGTGGCATGGGATTAGAAAATACAATACTGATTGTATAAAATTAAGTATAATAAATAATTTCTACACTGATATGCCCCAACAGAAAGTACTCGTTCATGGCACTCCACAGTTTCCGTTTTCTTATTATCTTTGATTTGCCATAATTTCCTGAGGAAGATAGTGCAGTAGATAGATAGATAGATAGAAATGAACAGACTGAGATAGATAGATAGATAGATAGATAGAAATGAACAGACTATAATAGATAGATAAGGAACAGGCTGATAGATAATAAACAGGCTTAAATAGAAATGACATCTATCTATCTATATATATATATATATATATATATATATATATATATATATATATATATAGAGAGAGAGAGAGAGAGAGAGAGAGAGAGAGAGATAGATAAACAGGCTTAAATAGATAAATTTGAATAGATATGACATCTATCTATATATATTTCAGTTTGTTCATTATGTATCTATGTCATATCTATTGATATCTATCTATATACCTATCTATCTCTATATATATAAACATACATATATATATATATATAGTGAGAGAGAGAGATAGATAGATAGATAGATAGATAGATAAATATGACATAGATACATAATGAACAAACTAAAATAGACAAATTGATAGATAATGAACAGACTGAAATAGATTTGAATAGATATGATGCACACACACACACAGAGGAACGCACGCATATCTATCAATCTGTCTATCTATCTATCTATCTATCTATCTATCTATCTATCTCTGCCTGTCTGTCTGTCTCTGTCTGTCTCTCTCTGTCTGTCTCTCTCTCTCTATATATATATCTCAATAGATTTGACACACATAATGAACAAACTGAAATAGCTAGCTAGCTAGATAGATAGATAGTGAAGAAAGATAGATAATTAATCAGAAACCGACAGACTGATAAGATAAAGAACAAATAAGAAACGCTTATTAATCTAACATGTTTGGCTTTGATTTTCTGCTCAGAGATTTACTAAGAACCACAAGGAAAATGTAACTTTGGAGAATCATTGTCGACTACGTCCTGAAAAAACACGACATAGAGAAAAAGAATCCCTGCTACTTTGTCGCTATTGAATGACGGGTCATTTCAGGACAGACTTCACCAATTCGGTTAAATCTTTTACAGCAATCCCTCGCCTTTATAAATATTATTTTGTCGGCAATATTTTATCAATTTATGCATGTCTGCTGAATTTTGCAATTCTTCGGAAAAGAGAGATTATCGATGAAAAACATTTAACAAATTCAATCTTGTTCACATATTCGTTGATCTAACATTAAGATTTATCGGAACCGTTCTAGAAATCGGTATTTTTAACAGGACTGTTTTGTCAGTTTCATGAAACGCATTTATTTAATCAAAACCAAAAAAATTCTCATTCAGATTAAAATATTGATCGATTCTTGCAACACATCGATTCACATTTTATCTTCATCGTTTTTTTCCACCTATCAAATCTTCTTGATGGAAATCGATAGAATTTTTTCACAAGAAAATTCCAGAAATCTATCACCTGATCATTGAAGCGGACGCTTGCAATAACCGAGAGGGTTATTCTTTTTCTTCCGGTTCAAATAAAATACAGTGTATAAAAGAAGTGCTTGACATTCTCGTACATTTGTTTTATTTTTCTGTATAACTTCACCTTGAGAGATGTCGACATTCAACACTTACTCATCAATAACGCACAGTAAAGTTCACCGTATACAAGGCCCGGGTTTACTCGAAGTAAAGGGTTACATTAAGAAGCAGTTTAGGCGGATAGGAGAGGCCGATAATGATTAACTCTAGACTTTAATAGGTTAAGATTGTAGGGATCGAGAAAACATCCTCTTGGGAGACGGTTTCATGGAACAGTTGCTCGCTGGAAAAGCTGTTCATGTGGAACTGACTTCTTCATCAGAGGGTAGGTGGATAGTTTGCTACAATATAAGGTGCATTGCAGGCGTGAAGATTAGAACTTGCGGAACGAAGGAATGTGCTTCATCCGAGAACTTTCCATCGAAGCATCAATAGTGCAGTGAGAGGTCTGCCATATATATATATATATATATATATATATATATATATATATATATATATATATATATATATATATATCAATTATGTAGTGCGTATTCAATTTATGTAACGTAAATCATTCAAACGAAAATACCTTGCCGTATAATTAGCTTCAGTATTTGTTTTTCGTTTGAATGAGTTACGTTATATATATATATATATATATATATATATATATATATATATATATATATATATATATATATATATATATATATATATATATATATATATATATATATATACCATTACTCCACCGTGCCTCCTCCCCCCCTCTCTCTCTCTCTATATATATATATATATATATATATAGAGAGAGAGAGAGAGAGAGAGAGGGTGAGGAAGGGAGGGAGGGAGGAGGTACGGTGGAGTAATGGATAGCGGCTTGGATTGAGGATTCGGAAAGCCGAGTTCGAATTCCAGTCGAATCCATTATATTCACTTATGTGCTAATACCCTTGGGAAAGGTGTGAATCCTCTTCTTCTCCTTTCAGCTGTGGGTAAATAGCAGGACAGACAGGGTTCTATAGCCTTGAATGGAAACTGGTCTAGGAGAAAGACAACTCTGAATTCAAAACATGCGGAGGGTCGCTTGGGGACCCTGCGGCACATAGTACACCAAGTCTCTGTATTTGGCCCTTCAAAAAGTGTGGATGGTTCTGCACAAAACCTTCACCACTATAATCAATTCTCATGTTTCTGTTGTCGGGCAGTCGGTTTCCTAGGAACTGATCTGCTTGACCCTCATATGTCGAATTTGACGGGGGGAGTGGAGAGTATATATATATATATATATATATATATATATATATATATATATATTAAACATGTTGTGTTGAATGTTAAAGACAACATCGTCCTGCATATTTTCTTTTGAATTTTCTCATATTTTCTAATGATACTTTTTATTTGAAAATGATATCGAAATAAATATTGTTCGTACGATAACCTAGGACTTTCGAACATCATTGTTCATCTTCAGGGTCAAAATTTTTTTAGTCAAAATTTTTTAAAAACATTTGCCAATTGTCTTGTAGCGTAATCATGTTATTATTTATTTGCATTTTAAAATATAAAATGTGCCACAAGGGCTAAAATGGGGAGGGGGGAAAAGACTGGTCTTCTCTAGTCCTACCTGAAAACTATCTAGTCTCATTCGTTGACCCATTCGTACTTACAATTTTCCTTTCACCATAACAACACATTTACTTTCACAACACAATCACCAAAATACCACATTTTCTCGATGAAAAGCCCTAACATGAATTTTTATTTACAAAATCATCGAGGGATGGGGAAAAAATCAAAAGCCCAATGTTTATATACAATGTAAAATATGTATGTACAAGAAACTAAACAAAACAATATTAGTAGTAGGACCCTTCCAAAAATGTGGCAGAAATCTCTATTAACTGGGATGAACAATTCCAGAGAACAGAGACATCTGTCACCTAAAACGTGGGGAGGGGTGGAGACAAGAAACTAAAAAGGAAGACAAAAAAAACAGGACTTATGTACTTGCATGCTCTAGTTACGTTGAAAGGAAAATATTTAGCCCTGAGGAGGCCAAAACTGAACATGAAAATGTCCTATCTTACCTTAAAAGGCTGGGATGTTTCGGTTCGAGGCCCCAACTCCTCTTGCTTAAGTTGCGTCCAACAACCACTCTAGGTCAGCACCTCTCACTCGCACCAAGCGCGAAATTTTCACCCACCTTTTGCCGAAATTCCACGAGGAGAGACGCGCCCTCTCCGCCCTGATCCTAACCTTAAGCTGATGCCTAAAGAATGAGACCAGTTGCAGAGAGGAAAATTTCTCACCTGCGTGGAACTCCTTCTGTCTAGTCGTCCACACCACCATTCGCATAATGCCGAGCAGACACAGGAGCACATAGTGCTGATCCCTGGACATTGACGGTACCACATTGGAACAAACGGAACTGGCTTCCAGGACAAAAAACTTTCCGTCCAAGACGCAAATCATGTAGCCTTCAATCAGCCTGCACAGAGGTTGCACAACGTCGCAGTGGAAGAAGGCATGTTCAATTGACTCCTCCCGGTCACCACAGCGAACACATTCGGCTGAAATCGCCAAACCCGCTGCGCAGAGCTTTTTGCCGACCCAGAGAGCCCCTCGCAACACCAGCCAGGTTAGTGATGCCTCGTCGTTGTTGAGACATTTCAACCCGGGCGCCCAAGGCGAGACGGAGCGAAACTCCTTGTTCGTAAGGCCCAGCTTGCCCGGAAGCTTGTCCTTGGCAATCCCCCTCACTGCCACCCGATACAAAGCCTTCCGAGACATATCCCGTGTATCGGAGAGGCGATCTTTAATCTTTAACAGGCAACGCAGCGCGTCTCTACATTCCTTATAAAAGAGGCATTCACCTTCAGGTGAACGGTGCGCCTCCGCCTCGTCTAAATGCACACTTTGAATGGACGGAAAAGATTGACGGGTGTCTTCCTTCCAGAATTCGCCTTCACCGTCGTTTTGCGTACACATCCGTTCTAGGAAATTCAAGCGGAGCATATGCTGACGTGTCTCGACGCTTGGCATTCCCAGACCGCCTTCAGCAGGATGGAGGCAGCAGACCTCGCGACTTACCATGTGAGCCTTTCCTCTCCAGAGGAAATCGAAAAGCTCTTTAACGAAATTGACTAGTACGGTAGACGGGAGTGGAAGAATCGAAAGCCGGTAAAGGAGAATCGGGTAGATGTGCGAAATGCACACTTCCGCCCTCCCTTTCAAGGAAAGATTCCTTCGAGTCCACAGACGAACTGCTTCGTCGACCTTCCTTCGAACTTCCGACCAATTTGTGTCCAGCAGAAGGCCGGGACCGAACCAGATACCGAGTATCTTCACCGGCCCGTCCGTCCAGCTGAAGGGCCCGGGGAGAGTAACTCCCGCCCACTCAGCCAACCGCAAGCCAACTGACTTTTCGCGGTTGATTTTGACCCCTGCCACCGTCTCATACCTGCAAATCTCTTTGCCGACTTCGTGAATCTCGGCAGTGTTCGTTACGAAAACAGACACGTCGTCAGCATAGGCGGAATACTTGGCCGCTTTGGTGGCACCAGGTAATGAAATTTCGCGAAGGACCGGATTCGCCTTTAGCTTGCGAAGGAAGGGCTCCAACGCAAGGACATAGAGCATAGGCGAGAGCGGACAACCCTGACGAATGGATCGAGACAAGGTGAAAGGCTCCGACCTCACCCCGTTCACTTCCACCAGTGCCCCCGGGGACTTGTACAGGAGACGGATCCAGGAACGAAATTGTGGCCCGAAACCGGCAGACGCGAGAACAGCCTCGAGAAAACGATGGTCCACCCTATCGAATGCCTTGGACTGATCCAAATTGATCAGCGCGGCTTCACCGTCGACTTTTTCCATGATCTGGCGAACCATATGAAGGTTGTCCTGAATAGTCCTGCCCCTCACAGCGCATGTCTGTTCGGGACCGATCAGACTATCGAGGACAAGCTGCAAACGGTTGGCCAAGACCTTCGCCAAAATCTTCAACTCTACATTGAGCATAGTCAAAGGGCGGAAATTATCTAACCCATCCCCTCCGCTTTTGTTCTTGCGTAGCAACTTGATGACACCCCTGGTGAAGCGTTGGGGTATGTTCCCATTCCTCAACCAGTGGTTGAACATCAGTGCCAGCAGCGGAACAAAAACGGGCGACAGCCTCAAATACACCTCGTAGGGAAGACCGTCTATACCAGGAGTCTTGTCTCGGCCGGCCTGCTTCAGCTCTTCCCAGATTTCCTCCTCGGTGACGGGCCCTTCGCACACATCCGCTTCCCCCGTCTCGAGACGCGGAAAGTCGGCTAGATATGCGTCGAAATTGGCGGGGCTCAGTCCGAGCTCCCTGGTGAAAAGGTCGCGGAAATGAAACCGAAACGCCTCGCAGATGCCTTCGTTTGTAGTAATCTGTCGTCCGTCCGGCGATGTGACGCTCGGAAAGTAGCGATCTGACGCGCTACGCAACTCCTCTTTCCTCAGTTCGGCAGCCATGTTAGTCGCCTCGGCAGACATTTTCTTCAATCTAGCCCTAACTACCAGAGCCTGGTCCTTCTTGATAAGCGAGGAGGCCAGCTCGGCCCTAGCTACTGCTACTTGCCCACTATCTCCCGACTGGATGGCATCCTCTAATCTAGACTCTGCTGCCATTTGCGCTGTTAATCTATCTCTATTGAGCCGACGACTATAATCAGCTGCAAACGACCTGATGACCGACTTAAGGTGTCCCCACCACCTATTCCCAAGCACACTCCCCGTCAATTCCCGCTGTATGGTTGCTAATAACTGGTCACGGAAATCCTTCACGTCGAGCAACGACGTGTTGAATTTCCAGTAACCAGTCATTCTGGGTTTAGGCTTATCTAAGTTTACCCGCACCCGGACGAGCCGATGATCCGAGTAAACTATCGAATGAAAACTTGGACACTCTAAGAGCCCTACATCGACTCTCCTAACTAAAACCCGGTCGATGTAGCTCGT
Source organism: Acanthosepion esculentum (assembly GCA_964036315.1). Lineage (NCBI taxonomy): Eukaryota > Metazoa > Mollusca > Cephalopoda > Sepiida > Sepiidae > Acanthosepion > Acanthosepion esculentum. The sequence continues at coordinate 62,026,140 of OZ038484.1, read as the reverse complement.
GCGAACTACCGAACCCGGGCCGCCCCTATTTGTCCAAGTCCACGCTAACTGCCCGGAGTGTTCGTTACGAAACTTATCGACCAGATCAGATCCATCGACAAAATCACGAAACGGTTTCACGTCCGGGTTGTAAGAGCCCGATCTTAACCCACTACGATCTAATTCGGGATCAAGGACGGCGTTCCAATCACCCGCTAAAATTACCTGCCGAGTCGTATCTAAAAACGGCTCGACCCGCCGAAAAAAGGACACCCGCTCCGCCTGGTCGTTGGGCGCATAAACCCCGATGAGACGAAGAGACTTTCCCTTTATGGTAACGTCCAGGACACAAAGCCTGCCCTCCGAATCCGCGAACACAAGGGAACACGACGCCGTCAGGGACCTGCTGATCAACAAAGAAACCCCTCTTGAACGACTATCAAAATAAGCTGAGTAGAGGTGAAACCTCCTCGACAGAATATCCTCATAGTCGCTGGCAGTAAGATGAGTCTCCTGTAAACAACAAACATTCACACCGAAATGCTGAAGATCGCGCACGAGCCTCGCTCTGCGAGACTCCGACCTCAGCCCTCGCCCATTCAAACTTGCTAACCATAAAGCCATTGCGAGACACTTACCTTAAGGTTGGGCATCGCCCTGAAACATAGTCGGGGTGAGAATGCCAACAGCTTCACCCATCGACCCAGTGCCCATCGCAGTCTTGATGGTACCGTCTTGGGACAAGCCGCCGACATCCCAAGGAAAAGTTAATTTTAATGCCCTGTATAGGGAGGGGTGAACCAAAACAGGGACCCTCCCACAACAGTACTGTTTCAGTTTGATAAGTTCATCGTTTTTAGTGATGACGACTTGAGATGAGGCCGGGAAGCTCTTTCTCGCCTCCTCGATCATACCCCAGACGTAATCATGTTGCTACATTTTTTACAAACTAAAAAAACGTTAAAATCCTTTTAATTTCACAAGACGCGATGATGTTATCACGTGCATGGCAAGATTTTTAACATGTGTGGCTTGTATAATAAAAATCTTTTTCACTTTGTCACATGATAATCTTTTTTTCAATTTTTAAAGGAATAAATTTCTCCTTATTTTCTTTTAATGTTTCATTGTTCATTTTCTGTATTTGTAGTAAACCTTGATCTCACTTTTGGACTGTTGGTAAAAGTGAATTTCTGCCTCTGTGGTAATAAAATCATTTGGTTTGGTCTTAGTGGTGGCGATGACAGATGTGTTGATGATAGATGTCCCCCAAAGATCAACCCTAATGATTTTATCACCACTTTTTATATGCATAGGAGATGAAGATAACGATTAACCCTAGCCTTGAACAGGTTAGGATTGTAGGGAGTCGGTTCCACAGAGCACTGGTTCGCGGGAAGAAGCTGTTCCAGTGGAACTTACTTTTCTTCATTGGAACACGAAGAGAATGTGGGTGGTTTGCTACAATGTGAGCTTCATGACGGGTCCTCGCCGTGAAGGTTAGACTTGGCGGAACCAAGGAACATATTTTGTCTGAACCCTTCCACGGAGGTCTCGATAGAGCAGCGAGAGGTTTGTCACATCCCGCCTATGAGAGAGAGAGAGAGAGAGAGAGAGAGCTTAGAGATTGGAAAATAATTTGTCACCCACAACGACTAGGAGAGGATTTTGGACTCAAGTCTTGAAAGAGGGGACTGGGCAGCTCCCGGCCAAATATGTCAATAGTTCTCGATTTGAAACCTGACATAGGTCTTGTAAATTTAGAGAGCATACGGAATCTGCTATTTACTGGATATATACAGTGAGCCAACCATTCCTCCTTCATTTGTTTTGCACTGGATCGTATTACGAGTTCCACCTGAGGCCAGGTGTGAGTTTATAGCCCCATAGTTTCTCAAGGCACGCAACCTCCCCGAGAGGACATCCATTGATCGAAAGTTCGGTGTTCGATCGGCGGTGATAGAATGTAACTAGACTGGTTTTCGAGGCATTGAATGTAACTAGGTAGTTTTCCCTCACTGAGATGTTAGTGCTAGATCGGAGGAAAGATCATCTGCCAATCCCTGTCGAGGAGAAAATTTAAGCCCAAGGATTCACCCCCGCCAGGTAGCTCATGTAGTAATTCAATAAGATAATTTAGTTTTCATCTCTGGGTGCTGAGACGTAAAAAAAAATGTGTGGTTGATTTTTTTATCAGCTGCATGCATCCATATCAATGATTTAAAATTCCTGCATCAATGATGAAAAATGGCTTCGAGCGAATTGGGCCTGTAGGTATGATAGAAAGTCACTCTTTATCGAAACTCCTGGACTGAAGCTTCAGATTCACAAATACTAATTGTCATGGAAACATTCGGAATTCACTGACCGAGCTGACAGTACTGCTCATAATTTAAATTTATAAAGTTTTTTCTTCAAAATATTTTTCAAGAAAATTCTCTTTTCATGTCCAGTCCCTTTAATCGCTATTTCCGTTATTGCTGGAGATTTCCTTCCTAACCATTTTGTTAGAAATAGTGATCACCGAAGTTAAGCAACGTCGAGCTTTGTCAGTGCCTAGATGGGTGACCGCTTGGGAATACTATGTGCTGTAAGCTTAGATGTATAGTTGGGGTCATTTTTAGGAAAATAATGTTTCTCAAATCCAGTAGCTTTTATCAGTCTTTCCATTACTGATAGGAGTTTCTTTCGTAACCTTTTATTTAGAGTAATATCGATGTTCAACGGTTTTATTATGTCACTAACCGAATTACATTTTATTTAGAGTAATATGGATCTAATATGGATGTTCAACGGTTTTATTATGTCACTAACCGAATTACCTTTTATTTAGAGTAATATGGATGTTCAACGGTTTTATTATGTCACTAACCGAATTACCTTTTATTTAGAGTAATATGGATGTAATATGGATGTTCAACGGTTTTATTATGTCACTAACCGAATTACCTTTTATTTAGAGTAATATGGATGTAATATGGATGTTCAACGGTTTTATTATGTCACTAACCGAATTACCTCCACATTGCTGCGTGTCACACACTTTTTGTAAGAAAATGATGATTGATTTTAAGTCATTGTTATAATTTGTGGAAAAAAAATTGTGCATTCAATATTCACTTGTTCAAATCTAAATTTAATTTAAATCAAAGGGAAATAAGTTTTTAGTGGAGGGTTTGTGTAAAAACAGCTTGATCTGACCCCTGACATTGATATTATACTCGAATTGTTGAAAACAAATATGTATTGTAAAGCACTGCCCGTTTAATTTTGATCTGACCGATATGACCTTCATTTTCTGGCTTTCTCCTTCTATATTTTCGATATGAGTCGTTCTCTACTTCAAATTTAAATTTAATTTATATCAAAGGGAAAAAACATTTTAGTTGTGGGTTTGTGCCCCCACCCCCCGATCTCATTTGATCAAAGTGAAATACACTTATCCAAGTACTTTGTGTAATGTAGTTTCAGAATATCTATGTTTATGGGGGTCTATCTCCAAACCCGTAGGAGGAGTTTGATAACAAACAGACAGACAGAGACTACAAAACAAACACACACACACACACACACATATATATATATATGTATTTATTATTTTGTCTTCGAGGTCCATTTTAGTTGTTGCTGCTTTGGTAGTCCCCAAGGCATGTAATCTGTTATTTAGTACTGTTCTTTGTTAGTGAATCTGTAGCACAAGTCCACAATGTTCAACGAAGGATGGTGTTTGTTAACACCCTCAGTCTTTACTCGCTCGAAAAATTTTTTCACCATCACTGATGAATGCAGCTGACGTTTTAGATAGTTCTAAATGCATGGTATCCATATAAAAATCTCGATTTGGCAAGGCTATTTAAGAACATAACTCAAGTGTCCAGGTTGATGAACTGTACCAAATAATAGAAACCACATTACTTGACTACTTTCAACAACAGCAAAAACGAATAGCACATATAACTGAAAGAGAGAAAAAAGCTTTATAATCCAGATACTGACTTCCACACTACTTCAAACAAAAGGTTAGGAAGGAAACTCCCACCAGTCCTGTAAAGGTTGTACTAGTTACAGGAGGTTTTATTTCCTTTTCATTGCTAGATAAATAATGTAAGACATAGGTTTGACTCTGCAAATGAAAAAGCACGCTGTTATCTTTGCCCTAAAATAGTGACAGATACCGCTCGTTTCTTGAATGTTGCCCGTTCTTTCGTTATCAAGGGCCCCAAAGTGCTGGGAGATGCTGACGGTAACATAATATCAGCTTTTAGTGTCTCCTTGAATCAAGTTCTTTTATTTCCCGTCTATTTATTTCACTTTCAGTAAACACTTGAATCATTTGGTGACATCACAAAAATAAATGTTTGAAAGTATAATCAGAGAAAACAAAAGGAATTTAGGTACGAAAGAGAATCGAAGAACGAAAGAAAACCATTTAAGCCTCTTATTCCCGGGAAATGATTTCTGGGACACCAATATTAATCATCATTAGGATATTTTATTGAATTACGCATTTGATAAAGTATGTCACAAAGGAACTACTTGAACTGCGAGATAATCTTCATTTATGTGAGACGTATATTAAAATAATCAACAGTTTATACTTGAAGCAAACCACCAGTATGTACACAAAAATAAAACAAATGCGCTTAAGACATGGATGTGTCTTCTCACCGGACTTATTAAACCTTTCCAATGAAGTAACTGACAGAATTAGAAGTCCTACCAGGATTCATTACTGACAGCCACAATATTAACAACATCAGATATGCAGAAGAAACAGAGTTGATAGACGATATAGAAAGGAAAAACAGTGGTAATAAGTGTTGAAACTTGACTAATGCATGGAATAATAATGCAAACACAAAATGTAGTTAGAATAAAATGTATTGAAACAAGAAAGTGTACACAATATTTACATATAGTCTTTCGTATATTCCTGGGAAGACCGTTCCTGGAGAATGTGTTGACTAAGTCGCAGTCGGTCAGAGTCTCTAGTTGGATCTCTTGATTTTCCTCCCTGTCTTCCGGTACCAACCATATTTATATCGTCGGTACTCCGCTATGCAAATTAGGTGGATCCTACCACAACAATAAGGTAATAAAGGAAAGGGAGAAGAATGGACTAAACATAAACTGTAATAAGACAGAATGCAAAGTTGTTAGCAAAATTTCGGTAGACACAAATAAAACGAAATAGCAATATCAAGCCGAGTGGTTAGAACGTCCGCATTCAGACCATGGGACCCGGGTTCGAATCACACCATGGTCGATTTGTCAGGAAGGCTTTCTGATGTTATCGGACTGGAGGGGTCGATCCCAACATGCAACACCTTTGGAAAGTGCCTGAAAGCCTTGTGAGGCGGAACTCTTGGGTGCGAGCCTTGTTAAAATTGTTGATCACGCTAGATAAAACATTCTAAGATCTGCTCAACATAGTTGAAGTATAAACCTTTGTAGGGGTTGAATATATATAAATGCGCCTGAGCAAGCGTAGTAGACGGATAGCCGTGGACAGCTATATATATACGAAGGGAAAGATGGTGAAGAGATCTGAAGCAACTAAACAGAAGGACAGAACATAAGAGCAAAGGCAAATGAGGAAAGACGGCTGGGGAAATCTGATACTCATCAGACAGATTGATGGCTTGAGAGAGAGAGAGAGAGAGAGAGAGAGAGAGATGAAAACAACGCAGGACATTTATAATGAGCTTGAGGAAGTGGATGGCGGAATAGAGTTTAGGAGAAATAACAGAAAGACAAAATTTATTAAGAGGAAGTTGTGGAGAGACATGATCGCGTACCTCCTAAGGAGTCATGTCACAGAAGAAAAATAATTACATTCATTTCCGGTAAGGATAATTTTGCTTCTTTTATAGAATAAAATAATTAACTAAATTGTACAAACCGTAGCTGTTCAAGTCATCTATCGTCCTTATTCCCGTGAATTTCATAACCACGTTCTCTTCCATTTTTATAAGAAACTTGATTCATGATTAGGCTTACGGCCATATTACGTTGAAACATCGTTTCTCGTACGATCACTGAAGTTAAGCAACATCGAGCATGATCATTATCCAGAGGGGTGACCGTTTGGTAATACCAGGCCGTTGTACGCCCCGGCCTTCTTCAGGTGATATTAGGTGGAATTTGGAACCGAACCCTTTATCTAGTCCACGGTAGTAAATTGTTCTAATTCCACCCCGATTTAACCCCGTGAACTAAATAAAGTGTCAGGTTCAAAATTCCAATGTATATCATCTAGTGAAGGCTGGAGTGTACAACGGCCGAAACGTCGTGAATATGGCAATAAAGATGAGGACAACAGTCCCTAAATGTAAATAGTTACAATATCTCATCTCAGAAATATAGACAGATCCCGAAGAAGGCCGTTGCGTACAACGACCGAAACGTCGTGAATATGGCAATAAAGACGAGAACAACAGTTCGAACTATATAAATAGTGTAAATAATTACAATATCTCATCTAAGAAATATAGACAAAACTATTTCAGTCTAAAAATATTTTCTGGTTTTGCATAATCAGCAAAAGGTTGATAAGCCGTAAAAATCGAATAAATTGATCATTCATTACTATTTTAATTGTAACATTTTATCTTGTATTGAGTGAACTTCAATATAAAGAAATATCGTTTTAAAATGTTATCCTCATTTGGCGCTCCCGAAATGCCGCCTTGTGGCTGCCAGACGAAGTGAAGCTATGCAAATATCAACCGAATACTGCGCAAACCTCTATTGGAAGTATTTTGGCACTTCTGAGAAATTAGATAATTTTTATTTTTCAATGAGAGTGAAAATTCAATGAGAATCGATAAATCAATGAGAAAGGAAAGTTAAAAAGACAAGAAAGAGAGAACGGAAAGATAAATATAGAAATAAATAAAGAAAAAAGAAAATAGAGAAAAAAAAGTGTTAAATATTCAGAATTGAAAACTTAAAACTTTGTGTCTGGGAGAATTATGTAGTTCCAATTGCAGTTATTTGATGGTATTCGAGCACTGGCTAAAAGTGGTTTTTATCAATTCTGACCTTCTACTCCGACTGTGACGGTTCTTTGTTAGACATAGAACTTTTCCCATATTCTCTAATATTTGCAGAAGACATTACCAACAGGCTTCCTTCGTATTTACAAATGCATTTATTAGATGGTGTTCGAGCACTGGCAAAATGTGATTTTTATCAATTCTGAACTTCTTTTACTCCGTCCGTGACGGTTCTTTTTAAGGCATAGACCTTTCTTTCCGCACACTCCCTAATATTTGAAGAAGACTGATCGCTTCTATTACCAACAGGCCTCCTTCCTATTTTCAACTGTATTCATTAGATGGTGTCCGAGCACTGGCAAAATGTGATTTTTATTTTTTCTACCTAAGTTTTCCTTTTTCTTCGTACTCTACTTAAATTTTGGAATACTTCTTTGGCTATCCCAATCCGCCTTCGGATTTCCGTGCCGCACTTTCCGTCCTATTTCCCAGATATTTAAATTTCCGAAATTGTTTATTTTGGTCTCTTCGATCTGTAATTTGCAATTTTAATTTCTAAGTGTGCCAACAACCATGCATTCTGTCTTCTTTCAGTTGATGTTCTTTTGTAAATTTGATGTTATTTGCAATTACCTACGATTTAGGTACCATCGTAGAAATTTCTTCAGAATAACGCTATCAAATAATTCTGAAACTTCCGAGTTAATCCAATAGGCCGTCGTTAGGAATTTCCGTACACCTAATGAATACCGGAAACACAACTGGTCGAAAATGATGAAAAAAAGTTTCGAATGTAAATTGCGTAAATAGAGAAACTTCTGTATTTAGTTTCGTCAGTCTAGTACTTTAGCCTCTTAGCCATCTTTCTTTTTTCAATACCATCATTACATTCATCAGCCATGCTGATTTTCAATCAGCTTCTATTACTCCTCCCTGTCGGAATCTAGCCCAGGGCAACACAAAATATTAATTCACTGGACATTTTGAAGACATAACAACGTATTGTAACGTATCTAAATTTAAATCAAGAGATACAGTAAACAAATAACATGAAATAAATATTCCGAAACTTATTTCTTCGATTTAAAGTTTTTCAGATGTTACTCGCTCTTCAGAGACTTAGTTCCACAAAAGAATGTTGTCCTATTTTGGGGACTCATTAGCAGTGAGCATCCAGTGCTTTTTGCATTCTGTTGAGGTTTCTTCTAGACTTGATGAATTAATTATGATTATTCAAATCAGCCTTAATTTATATTTATATATATATATATATATATATATATATATATATATATATATCACTGCTTGAACCGGCTTCTAATGCTCCGGATGGAGCGGCTTGGGTATAGAAGTCGTGACTCATGGGGGCACAGTCCGTAGGTGTAGGTATAAGTAGAGTCAGATGAGTCACACCACGGAATCTGTGAAGAGCTGGCGCTATATTCAGTCTGCTTTGTTAACCTCCCTGTCACCGAGACCGTTGGTCTAGTGTGTATGACGCTTGCGTTAAATATGTTAATTGAATTCTTCCTTAATATGTAATGCGTATTTAAATATTAAAGATTTTTTATTCTCAAAGCTAAAGAAAGAACATTATATATTTTGTCATCTTTCTGAACCATTGCTTCTCTCATTCCAAATAGTTTCTGAATCATAAAAATCACAAAAAATTGATACGTCGAAATATATATATATATATATATATATATATATATATATATATATATATAATAGGTACACACACACACACAAATGCATTAATGTCGTCTTCGTTTTCATCTCAACAATATTTTGCTAGTAATAATTTTTATATAATTTGGAATGTTTATATAAACTGGTAAAAGACATTCTGAAAAATCCCCATCTTTCTTGTTATCTCTCTCCCTACTCCAAGCCATAACAGAATTGATAATGTCACTAGGTGAGAGGAAATTTCATCTAATTTCGTTGACGACGTGATCTTTTCGTAGCAATTTGTGCCTCTTTTTTTTTTACATCGTTGTGTATTGCCCATATATGTGACTATATGAACTTCAATTTGTAACACGAATTGACGTATTATAAGCAAATCTCTATTACAAGATCCAGGAAATGTAGCAGACGCCGTTTGGTAAATCTGACCTTTCAGGAGATCACGTTTTACATATGGCTGCCCATCAACCAAAGTTTGAAATCGCACGCAAGCGTTGCTCTACTGCAGTAACTATCTTCTCGTGCATTCCTCATTGTCAACGCTATTAAGGTAAAAACGTTTTATCTGTTTTAATCAGACGTTCCAACATAATCAAAAATATCCCTCAGCCGGTGACCTCGAAAGGACAGGTCAAGCGTTGTTTTGCGGTGATCAATGAAAAGATGGCGTTCTTTTAACTGGCACATTTCCCTCATTTGTTGGGGTTAAACATAAGGTAGTTTAATAACTGTTCGTAGTGTCTTTTGCTCCAAGCGTTTTCGACTAGTTCTTTAGACGTTTTTAAGGGGTTTGCTGTTAATTGTTGTTAATTTCTTTCAACCAGTTGTCTTTTAAGAGATAAGTGTGTGAGGCATATTGCATAATAGTGGCATTTATTCTGAGCGTTGCGAAAGGAACGTGGCTGGAATTAAAGTTGACTACCTTCTATGTAAAAAAACCCAAACCTTTAGCACATTGATTCCGTTGTTAAATAAAGTAAGATTAACATTGCATGAAAAAAATTATCAAAAAAGCTTAATATGCGTCCATTTTCAGTTCTTTGTAATGAACAGACTCATGTACATACATATGCATTAGGGCAGATCTCTTTTGGTAGCGTCGTATTAAACACAACGTAAAATTTGAGGTTTGACATGATAAACAACGACACAAAATATTTCTATCAAAATCGTTACCGCTTTTTAAGGTTTTGAGTTTAAATTATCAAATTTAGGTTCAAAATATTTGCGTGATCAGTGAGAGCCATATAGCACAGTCTTATAAAATTTATAATTTCCTGAAGTTTTAGAAATTTCATATGGACAAGACGCATAGTGGCAACACATTATTACTAAATCATTGTGCCATCAAATAAGACATTCATTTACTTCAAAGGGACTTTATACTGAACAATTTAGCTATATTATAATTTAATATGTTATACAGTGCAGTAATTTTTGGTTCGATTTTCAATAAATAATGCAAATTTAAAACCTTTTAAGTTAAATCATAACACAAACTACTTTCTTTTTCAAAATCGTTACTGTTTTTGAGGAAACGCATTAAAAAAATAAGTTTAGTTTCAAAATTGCAGCGTTAGAATTCTATTTTGGTGATCAGTGAAAGCTTTATATCACAGCCGTATAAAATTTATAATGGAAATATATACAGTTAGTTAGTCGACCGTAATACTGAATGTTGCAATAAAAAAAATTACAGTACAATGCTTTCACCTTTCTTCTGGAATATATTATTTTCTCAATGTTGAAGTCAGATGTATTGCAGGTGAGTGAAGAGGCTACAAATAAGTAAGCCTTGATCCACACTTAATTAGTTATGTTAATTTGCATGACTAATTTTAAAATTTCATTCAAATTACGCCAAAAGATATAACCAAGTATGGTTGAATTTTCCAATATTTTTTTTTGGTAGGCTGGGGGTTCAGAAGTAGCGAGTCAGCAAAAAGATTTAAAAAAAAATAATAATCTCTGAAGCGGCACGGTGGTCAAATTTGATTAACCTCTCGCAAAATGGAATTTGTGAACCTGCGCTTGCAGAAAGTCTGTCATATAAGGAAGTGCAGCAGGTTCTAATGAATGGAACGTTAGGTTAGCCGAATTTGCCTGCACAATCGCAAAGTGTGGAATGAGCACTTAAAGTAACTACAGAAGCTTCACAAATTGTATATGAAAAAAACAACAACAAAAAAGCAAAGGCTGAAGCTCCTTATTACTATTTCATTGTCTCATCAAATAAGACATTCATTTACTTCAAAGGGACTTTATACTGAACAAGTTAGCTATATTATAATGTAATATGTTATACAGTGCAACAGTTTTAGTGCGGTGTTTTAATAGAAAAGGTTACTGAATGAGGAATAACCAAAACGGAGGTTGGAAATGGAAATAGTAATCTTTATAACATCAACAAAATACTATACTCGCCAACGGCGGGAAGTAGGTAAACCACTGCTAATGCTCGACTACTTAGCATATTACTTTCACTTACAATAGTGTCTAACGTATTTATGAGGATTAGGACATACCTATTAGTGTTCATAAGCACAGTATATAACACAATGCAAATTTAATAATTTGTGCCCAGTATTTTATGGTGTTTTATAAACTTTTATCTATTTTTTTGTTTTTATTAATTATGATCTAAGATTAATTTATTAATTATGATCTAACAAATCTTAATCATTGGTAGCCCGTGTGTAATCTTTTACAGTTTTTTACACAGTTTTTACTTATCGAATACAGTAAAAAAAAATTGCATATTTTGTTTGTAATGATTCATAATTAGAATTTTGGTTGGAATATATTTTGCAATTATTTACATTACTCGGACTATTGTCCTCATCTTTGTCGCCATATTTATTACAACGTTTCAGCCGTTGTACGCCCAGGCCTTCTTCAGGTGGTTGAAATGTCGAACTGAACCCTTTATTTCGCTCACTGGGGGCAGACTGTTCTAGTTCCACGTGCCATGTTTAATGGATGTCAGTTATCAGTTATCTCCTGTTAATCCCCCTCTCCAAGTTCTCCACCGCCTTAACTAGGTATTGAACTCACACTCTTTGGGCCCTGTCACTGGATCTAACCACTGGATTATCGACTGTGCTATGTGTCCTTGAGGACATCTGTGTATGAATTTCTGGACACACACACACACACACACACACACACACACACATATATATATATATATATATATGTATTTAAAAAATCAGGAGGTCTGTTGAAATGATCTCTTAACGCTTTATTTAAAAAAAAATAAACTAATGAATACTATATATATTCTTTTTAAAAATAAGCAAACAAACGCCTGACGTTGGGTGTACTAGAAAGGGAGGAGGAAGACGTGAAGAAGGAAGGAAATCCAAAGTCTTGAGTTCTTAATTACATATTAAAAAATCCTCTTAAGTAGATGTGAGGGTGGATAAAAAACGCTGTACATTTCAAATGAATCCCTCACCGATATATTTAACATATCCTTGCTCCTCCTCCTCTTCTACTTCTTCTTCTTCTTCTTCTTCTTCTTCTTCTTCCTTAATACCACTGTTCCCTGGTCTAATTTACTTCTGACCATCAACCTTTTATCTATTATATATACATATATATATATATATATATATATATATATATATATATATATATATATATATATATATATATATGAAGACAAAAGCAAAATTTTACCTTAGTCGACGCGTTTCGTCCTCTGATGGACTTCATGAAGGCAAATGTAAGGATTTTATTTTGCAAAAATTCCGAGTCATTATCCATTACACCACCCTCACATCCAAGGTTACAGCACCAGGTTCGACGTTGCTTAACTTTGTTGATCAGATGCGAAGCGGTGTTTCAACGTGATATGTCTGTAAGCCTAGTAATTTTGGATGATAGAAAAAAATATTTTCGTTACGAAGCGAACTGAGATTTCTAAGAACATTATAGAAAGATGTCTGCGGACGATGGTAAGAAATAAAAATTAAAGAAATAATAATGTATCGATTTCCAAGATTCTGTTATAACCAATTCCATTAAAGACGTCAACACCGTTTTTATTAAGGACAAACGGAAATGAATTTCACTCAAAAAGCAGACGATAGTGACGTCTTACTTATTACACCTGAAAACAAGGCTTCCTTGTTTGAACGAATCAAAACACGATTATTCTTGTTGTTGACGGTCAAATTGTTCGTGTCCAAATCGATTGAATAAACATACCTGATGATCATGAAAGACACAGTCCTGACATTAAGAAATATTATCAAATTAGACTAATATACAGATGGAGTCGAGGTGGCCACGAAAAATTTAAAAAGCAACACCGTATATGTCGGCGTACTCCCACCCCCCAAAAAACAAACAAACTAGTGGGCCGTCTTATTCTTCAGGTATAAAGTGTAAACCTCGAATCCACTAGTTTATGGTAAGTCGTTAGCATGGGAGATATTTTACGGTAGTCTAAACCCTTTACCGCGCCCTTTTCCGATAATGTTAAACAAAAGCACAACTGGATGTGTGTCTCAACAGGCCGTTTAAAAAATGGCATTTGAGAACAGTGGAACGAGTGGATGATTAGCGAAGAGAACCTTCGGAACACACAACACTAAGGTATTGTAGATTGTAGTAGTTAATTGCCTATATCTCCCACCGTTTTCTTTTCATTAGTGAAAAGAAAGTATATACTTACTAAATTTATTTAACAAATTTAATATAATACATTCAGAATATAATTTGGTGGGGGCCGTATTGTACTGTGAATATAGAACAAAACTTACATTTTAGCTTGAAAACTTTAGGGTCGTCTTATACGCTTATTCGCCTTGAAAGCCAGCATATAGTGTACATAAAACAAAACTGACGTCTGTTCCCGTCTTGTAAAAACAGACATTCAATATATATAAATGTATGTATGAACACGGTGCGAGAGAAATGCCTCTTACATAATGGTCAGACATTTCTAGTAATGGTGTCTTCATATGGCTAATCTCTAATTATGTGGGAAGTATTTCTGGGAGGTATATGTGGCATGTATTTCTGCTGTATCCTGTACGTATGTATATAGTGGTTTGTCTAGAATGTTCGTTTTCACTGGCTATGAGACCCGGGTTTGAAACTCACCAATTTGAATCGATTTGTCAGGGAGCTGACTTCTCCATTATATCAAGCTGGGGAGCTGATCCAAGACTGTGGCATCTTTTAGAAGTGCCCAAAAACCATACCACAGGTTAAGCCTTGGGAATAAGATTGGGTAGATCGAACCGTTCGGTTGCCGTCGATGGATGTGCTAGCACGAAGCCACAAGTCATCGTGGACGAGGGTTTGACTGAGGCCTTTTTAAAAAAAATGATCTCGCCAGATTAAGCGCGCTTTCCCAGTAACCGTAACTAAGGCCGCTAAATATAGTTGCAGAATAAACCACAGATAGATATTGTTGGTTGAGTGGTTGTCTCCTCGCTGCCTTGCTAGATATTATACATTATGTATGTATATCAGGTCATTCTGCTAGTACTACTGCTACTACATACTACCTTTTGCTTAGTAGGATTATCGGTGACGAAAACAGCTCTGCAAACAATGTTTTTCTGATAGACACCAAGCAGGATTAAAAACATTAATCCTTTCGTGGAACTAAAAGCTATCCGTTTTTTTTTACACTATTGTACGCACTGGATTAAAGAGAAAACATGTGAAAGTTTGAACGAATCCGTTAGTGGAATGAGTTTGTTTTTGGAAATTCAATATTGGTCACTCAATACGAGTCCTTACTGCATTAGATTGTTTTTTGAAATTCAATATTGTTCACTCAATACGAGGCCTTACTGCGTGAAGTTGTTTTGGAAATTCAATATGGTTCACTCAATACGAGGCCTTGCTGAATGAGTTTTCTTTTAAAATTCACTCCCACAAGAAGTCGATATTGATAGCTTATTCATACATGAAAACAGATCTGAATTGTTTGAAAATATCAAAATATAATTATCTTTTTTTCCAGATGGTCAAATTGTTCTTGGCCAAAATCAGTTGAATGACCTACCACATCATTGTTAAACAATTCGCCCTGAGTTGTAAAAAGGAACGTTACAAAATTATACTAATATACACCTAGATATGTGATAGCCAGGAGAAATAAAAGAAGACGGAACCATATAGGTAAAAAAAACCCCCAAAAAACACTTCGAATATTTAAGACCTTCTGGTTGAATAGCATAGTAACAGACTGATTATGAGATATTGATCTTTCCCTGAGTACAGGTCAGATATTTGGAGTCAATCATGTTGATATGGCTGCCTATTTGCAGTTGTTTTACGTATAGCTGCTCAATTTATTAGATTTGTATATAGGGGACGTCTGTTTGAAATACAATAATAAGGTTTGGAGTGATACAAATGTCGGTTTAAAAATAACTCAGTCGGTTCTTGAAAAATTGATTTGTTTATGAAGTGCGCAAATATGAAACTTTCGAGAAAAATACTTTGAATAGGATATGCTTTTCTTCCAGAAAGGAATATAGAATCTTCGTGGCCGAACGGTAAAGCACACTGGCTGAAATGGTAGCTATAATTCACACTTGAATTGAAGTTCTATCCTTGCCGAGGAATGCATATACATTTTCTCTAGTGAGACTTCGCGAATGCACAGGCTGATATGCATTAAAACATGCTGCTTAATAAATAAAAATAAGGCGTCTATTTCAAAACCGAAGTGTCAAACTCACATATAGTTTGAAGTTATATATAATATATATGTATTTTTACGTAGATAATTAATTTTATTTTTAATCCGAGCTTATTTCTTATTAATTTAAACGCTATATTCTAGTGGTTACAAGTGTTTGAGTAGACACCCTGCCATAGGGTACATTTTCTTTATTAAGAATCTTGTATGCAAAGGCCCTTGTATATATATATATATATATATATATATATATATATATATATATATATATATATATATATATATATATATATATATATATATATATATATATATATATATACATACACACAAGTGTTTCTTATCTGGCCGTAAATTATGTAGAAATTGTCCAAATGTTTTGTATGTCCGGGCACTTCCAGCTATACTTTTAGGCATTATGAAAGATGCTTTTTTTATTACTTTTAACTGAATGTATGGATTGTGTCATATATATATATATATATATATATATATATATATATATATATATAGAGAGAGAGAGAGAGAGAGAGAGAGAAAGAGAGAAAGAGTTAAAGGAATGTTTTATTTTCCAAACACGGTCAGTACATTGTGGCCGTGTTCATAGTTGATATTACTGAGTATTGGCTTTTTCTTCATTTTTTTTTATTAATTATGCTTCATCATTAATTAAATTATTGAATATTAAGAAACTCAGAACACATGAAAAGTTAAATAAAACATCTAACCGCGTTAGTCGTTTTTCATGAAACTTGTATAAAAGAGAGATTGCTGACCAAATACACAATTATATATATATATATATATATATATATATATATATATATATATATATATATATATATATGACGTCATTTGTTTACATTTGATACGCCATGAGCAGTTATGTACATGAAAAATTCATGGAAGATTGAATTTTATAACCAGTAAATTCGACTTTGCTAACCGACGATCCTCTGTGACCGAATCGGTTAAAAGTCACGTCAGGATATATGACGGTTCCGTATAGGGTGCATGTTCGAATCCTGTTGGAGAACGGAAATTTTTTACATGAAAATTTCTCGGACATTCAGGCCAGTAAATGTTATTTAATACTGTTTATTATAAAACATTGCATTTACTTAAATACTTGTATCTATAAAAAAATGTCTTTATATATATATATATATATATATATATATATCCAGTTAGCTGTAGAAATAGCTCCCAGAAATACCTTTCATATAATTGTAAAATATTATCTATGAGTGAGTCTGTAACACCTCCCATAATGGTGATAATGGTATGTACTCTGTGTGATGCATTTCTGGCAGGTGTATGCGGAATATATTTTTCTTTTAAAAAATATATGTTTATGATAAAATCAAGAAGAAGAAGAAGAAGAAGAAGAAGACGAAGACGAAGAAGAAGAAGAAATAGTTTTAAGTAGGTACTACGACAGAACACACGCTACCTAAGATTTATAAATTAATTTATAAAAATGAATAATCTTTCCTGACTCCATTTTTTTTTTAGTTTTATTTTTAAGCTAATAGATTACATTTAATATTTCCAATAAGCAAAATACTTTGTTGTATTTCAAAAACTAATTTAAATTGTCTGTAAGAAGAATTCTTTCTAAAATATCTGATTACCGTTCATTTTGCCCCGTGTTTATCGCAATGTAATTCTCCTTATTAAAAAATCTTTCAAAAATAAAATATATTTTTCTGAAATTTTATTTGTGGAATATTAACCGATTTAAAGTATAATTAATCTTATTTGAAACAAATATTATTTACTTTAAGTTTAAAATATCCCCGAAATGCTTTTTTTAAACACTGCGGTGGCTGTTCATTTAAGCAGTTAACATGTTTAACAGCTTCATGACAGATTGATGTTTATCACATGTTGTTCTCTGGAGGCTTCAGTCATAAAAATAATTGAATATAAAATGAGTACGTTTTATATATAATTTTTAAGTAGTTACTAATCCTCATCAAGCGAATTTTGGAGTAACTTACTTTTTAAAATTTACGGTTGTTAACGGCACTAGAAATGGAACTAATGTCTTTGGTTTAATAACAAAATTAATTTCAGGGGCTTTAGCTTCCATTTCTGAAACATGGTTATCACTGGGTAGCGGTAAAACCATATTTTAAATCTATTAATTTATAATATTAATGCTTTGTAAATTTAAATTTACATTGAGCACTATTGTGTAAAAATAAAAATATCTATAAGAACACCGGATTTTATATCTTACTGTTCTTTCCTTTTTATTTATATATATATATATATATATATATATATATATATATATATATATATATATATATATATATATATGAAGAAGAGACTTAAAACAACAGAAATGTGGTTCCCCAGAATGATGTTAACAATACCATGATCCGAATATCTCAGCAACAACGAAGTTTTAGAGAACATGGAAACAAAAAGAAACGTATATATAATATCAAGAAGAGATAGTTGAAATTTCTATAGCATATATTGAGGAAAAAGGGCTTGGAAAATCTGATACTCCCACCGCAGATTGAAAGCAAGAGGGACGGAGGAAAATAACGCATAAAATAGTGAATTTGAGTAAATGGATGGCAAAACAGGGTTTAAGAGAAATAAAAAGAAAATATTTATTAAAAGCTACAGAAAGGAAATCGCGGAGAGATATGATCGCCTATTTTCTGAAGGGACACAGCACATAAAGAAGAAGAAGAAGGTCTGCAAAAACGGGAGGTTATGGAGAGCTATGATCACCCACGTCCTGAAGGGACACGGGGCATAGAAAACAATGAAGTGGGTTTACTCGTCACTAAATGCACCATACTTGTGGACTTAAGCCACGCCTTGGCCACGATTAATAAATCCCTAAATAGTGTTTGGTTCCTATGATTACACGAGATGGCGGTGGAGGAGCGGTTGCTAAAATTCACAGGAAGTAGGAATCGTGTATCGAAATCATTTGGTTAGATTAGAGTTCGTTAGAATGTGCTAGCGAGATTCCGTTTTTAATTACGCCGATTTCTCGCGAGAAAGCGATAAATTCTCGCCAAGTGTTTATCTCACCCTGTCAGTGAATTGACGAGATTGTCCTTCGCACACAAACATACGAATGCAAACCCAAACGCTACCTCACGAATATAGTAACGTAGTCGTTTCCGTTTTAATACTTAAAATTTTCCATATAGATTAAATATGTATTCCACGGCTTCCGAAATAATTAAATTACACGCGAAATGTCAGTAGTTCAAGTTGTATTTCATCATTTGCTTTCCGGTTTACTGTATTCTTTGTCCATATGTGATCACTTGATAGTCAATTCCGGTTACTTTTCATTCTGTCCATCTATCTATCTATCTATCTATCTATCTATCTATCTATCTATCTATCTATCTATCTATCTATCTATCTATCTCAGTCTATTTACAACTTTCAATATATGTATATATCTCAGTCTATTAATATCTATATATCGTTCTCAGTCTATTGATATCTATCTATCTATATATATATCTCAGGCTGTTAATTTCTATGTATTTATATAACTATCACAGTCTATTAATATCTAGCTATCTATCTATCTATCTATCTATCTATCTATCTATCTATTAGGTTGGTGCAAAAATAATGTCGTTTTCTCACATGAAGTCGAACGTCAAAAAACGATATTATTTTTGCACCAACCTAATATCTATCTCAGTTTATTCATATCTATATATCTATCTCAATCTATTGCTATCTATCTATCTATCTATCTATCTATCTATCTATCTGTCTATCTATCTATCTATCTATCTATCTATCTCAATCTATTCATATATACCAATATATATATATATATATATATATATATATATATATATATATATCAATCTGTTAATATCTCTGTATCTATATATAGATCTCAGTCTATTAATATCTATCTCTCTATCTATATTAAATAATTCGTTATCTATCTATCTATCTATCTATCTATCTATCTATCTATCTATCTATCTATCTATCTATCTAATTGAGGAGCCGAAGGAAGAAATGGAGGGGCAGGAAGGTGGGCATGGAGAGGGGGAGGAGGAGCAGTGGAATGAATCTTTTCCATAAAAGGAAAGCCTTTGCCTGATCTCAACCTAACTTGAACGTCTGCCTGAGGCACCAGATCGTGATTTAAAATATATATATATATATAACACTTATTCGAACGCTGGAATATGAGATGCAGCTCGAAGAATGCTTTAAATATGAGAAATTGGAAAGAAATAAAACAGTTCGAGTTAAAGTCGAAAAAAGTAAAATCATCATAAAAAATTAAAATAATTCAAGGAAATAAAAAAGAAGTATATATATATATATATATATATATATATATATATATATATATATATATATATATGTGTGTGTGTGTGTGTGTGTGTAAGCAAATATGTGGATGTAGATCCGACGGTATGATGAAAATGTGGAAAAGACAAAGCAAAATCCGAATATGTGTGTTTACTGTTTTTTATTTTGTTTTTGTTTTTTGATTTTCTGTCAACGTCAGACGTTTCGGTCTAATAGACCATCTTCAGGACATGGTTAATGGAGACATATTTATATTAAATTTAAGTTAAATGAAGAGACGATTTATACAGGACTAGTCAGAAACAGAAAAACTGAAATTCTAAAGTCTTTGGATACGCTGGTGCCGCGTGGGCGGCGCCGCGAAAACCTGCTCCCAGGAAAGAGATTTTATCTTAAGTGGAAAGGGGGGGACCTATTTAAAAACTATAGCTTATCGGTACGTTTGTCAAGCATTAATCTTGCTAGGAATGTTGATATATTAAAGAAACCCGGTCTAGTGTTTACTGTACGTGAAGTGGATATCATGCCAGCCTCGTAAATCTGCCTAAGGTTTTTATTGTGGATATATTTTAAAATCTTCACAGAGTCGAAATCAAAATTGTGATCAGATTTGGCTATGTGTACAAACAAAGCACTACTTAAATTACCGAGGCGAATATCTCGTTTATGTTCGGAAATACGAGATTTTATGGACCTCCCTGTCTCGCCTACATAACTCAAGTCGCAGTCTTCAGGTGTATGTTTGTATATACAGTGGAACCTCTGTTCTCGAATTTAATTCGTTCCTGAAGGTCGTTCGTAACTCGAAATGTTCGTAAACCGAAACTATTTTTCCAATAGGAATCAACGAAGAGAAAAAAAAAGTTACAGTACAAATTGGAAAAGAAAAGCACGACACAGCACATGAATGTATACAACATGGCGGCGCCAATTCAGAAATTATTCCGTTCGTGTTTTAACTCAGTTCGGCATTTTCATGTCGAATTCTCTGTTTGAAAACCGATTTATTCGACATGTTAGACGTTCCAGAACCCAGTTTGCACTGTATATATATATATATATATATATATATATATATATATATATATATATATATATATATATATATATATATATATTTTCTGCGTCTTTGTGTGCGTGTATGTATGCTTGTGCACACGTGGGTGTGTGTATGTGGATCTGCATCCGTATGCGATTATGCCCGTATATTGATTGTCCAAGCGTAAATTGCACAAGGCCGAAAGTAAGGAGCACATAGTGAGGATCGAACTCACTACTCAGTTGTAATTATTATAGCAAGACCAGCTTGTTAACTATTACACCGCCACAAGGAACCCATGCCCGCATATATATGAATATAAAATATCGCTTGTTTGAATATATACTATTTTCTGAACACAAGCATCGAGTTACCATATATGGTATAATCTCAATTTCTGATATCAATATTAGACTGTAATTAGTAGGTCTGCCAGGATATATATATAGAAAATTAATATCGAAACTCTAAATAACCTCAGGCTTGTTTTCTGTGTCAGAAACGTGTACACGACAGACATAAGCTCTTATCTTTTATTCAACACCCTCTCATCATCCGCGCTCTGCAATGTAGAGAGTTTTCAGATAGGTGCAAATGTTTCCTATTTAAAATGTTTCATTTAATGTTGGATATTTTAGAGATTCTATTTTTACTGTATGCAAATAGAGATTCTATTTTTACTGATGCAAATATGTGTATTAACATGTAATATATATATATATATATATATATATATATATATATATATATATATATATATATATATATATATATATATATATATATATAATGATAGGTAGATAGACAGATAGATAAATATATAGTTAGATAGATAATTTTAGTGGTCAATATATATATAGATATTTAGTTGGAGTGATGTGAGTCAGACAAACTGATTAATTTTACATTTTGGATTTATATATGATTGTGTATATCGGTGTTTTTAGGGTAGTCGGAGGAAAAATTGTCGGAACGCCACTCATACTTACGCAAACATTGATACACATATATTCACACATTCACGTAGGCAGACATACATACACGCACGCTCACTCATTGGACCTCACACAAACATAAACATATATGAACAGTGTGGGACTGGGCATATATGCGCATCTATATGTCGTTGCGTACATACGTACGCATTTGGTCGTTGTATTCAATGTTGGATTGTGTAGCGAATATCTTTCGTCTGTTGCACTGTCAACGCGAAGACCGGAAAATATATACCTGGAGTTATATTTTCCGATTTCTTTTTGAATTTGTAGGTCTGATGAATTGGAACGTGATTACAATTACAATATAATAAATTATAACTATCGAATATTAGTGATTGATCCTTTTGTCTTATATATATATATATATATATATATATATATATATATATATATATATATATATACACATGCAGGTTTCATTAAAAATAACAGGCAAGATACTGCGATTAAGCTTTTTATTTAATTTTTCTTGTATCCGAACAATTGTTTCCTTTCATGGACACAGAATATGTAGAAACAGTCCAAAGGTAATAATAAAAAGTAAATGTTAACACTCAATAATATTAACTACAAACACCGCCACAATGTTCTGACTGTGTTCGGAAAATGAAACATCCCTATAATTCTAGATACATACATACAACTCATACATCCGGTTAAAAGTAAAAATAAAATCATCCTTGACAATGGTTAAAAATATGGCCGAAAGCTCGAGGAATTACAAGACATTTAAACAGTTTCTACACACTCTGGGGACGGAAATGAAAATACTTGTCTGAACACAAGAAAAATTAAATAAAAAGTTTAATCGCTGTAGTTTGTCTGTCGTTTGTAATGAAACATGTATAAAAGAGGGATTACTGCCTAAATACACGAAAAACACACACACACATATGTATATATGTATATATATATATATATATATATATATATATATATATATATATATATATACACGCACACACACACATAAAGAAATAATGGCGAGTGTCTACTCATATATGTATATAAAGGTATCCCTCGATTAGTGACCAACAGTAACAACAAACATTCAATTTCTATAGTTAAAAATGAAGAACGTTATATTGCACTTATCGACTAATAAGTATGCACTAATCAAATTTTGGTATATAAATCTTTTAGCGCATTAATTGAAAACGCATTAATGGAAGGATGACTGTGCATGAAAAATACCGTTTAAGTAATATATATATATATATATATATATATATATATATATATATATATATATATATATATATATATCAAACTTTGCTGCTACAAACATCAGACCAGAGGAAAAGACGGGAAATGCTAGAAAAACCTAGCAAGGTTTGGTTGAAGCCATTGTGATTGAAATTTGGTAGACGTCTATGCTGTCGACGGTTGTGCTCTCATGCTGACAGACAGTCCGAGCATACAGACAGTGCTCAAGCGTCTACAATGCCAGATTATGCAATGAGTTAATTGTCCCCATTATATATATATATATATATATATATATATATATATATATATATATATATATTTAGATAGATAGATAGATAGATACATATAGTTAGAATGATATAGATAGATATATATGGAAAGACACAGACAGACAGATAGATATGGACATAGTGATATATGTGTGTGTATATATATTTTTTCCTCCGACTACCATAAAAACACCGATATACACAATCATATATAAATCCAAAATGTAAAATTAATCAGTTTGTCTGACTCACATCACTCCAACTAAATATCTCTATATATATTGACTACTAAAAATATCTAACTATATATCTATCTATCTATCATTATATATATATATATATATATATATATATATATATATATATATATAGTGTGCGATGGGTAAATTGCCTCCATTTCATATTTGTAACTTCGCGCATGCGTGTTACGTATTTTTGAGTTTGTTGAATGTACATTATAGCAGAGTCATTTGGGCAGCGTCTTTGAGATAAAGAGCATCATTGCGTAACACATTCCGCCAGAAATTTGGAAGCGACATGCTATCCTGCATGGCATTCTCGCCGGGAGCTCCAATACGAACGTTTCAAAGTGTCTGGGTGTTAATGTGAGGAGAGTGCAGAGGATTCGGGAGGAGCTGGATGAGTCTAATGGTGATTCCAAAGTACGGCAACTTGAAAAAAAAACTCCCTATGCTTGTTCTGATGGGGTCCTCAACACGAATGTATACATCAAGTGCTTTGAGGAGGTAGTGTTTCTCTGCGTCAAGATGGTGGCTGCTGGAAGACCCTATGTATGGGAACAGGACTCTGCACCATGTGACACAAGCAGGAGACCCCCGTCATAGCTCTCAGACAATTTCTGCGATCGCATCACATATGGCCACCTAACTCCCCAGACTGCAACACCCTTGATTATTATCTGTGTAGCTCAGTTGTGCGAGAGACAAAAAAGCAAACTCTTTTTAACTCCAAAGACGAACTGTAGGCAAGGATTATGCCAGCATTTACCAACTTAATAAAAGAGACCGTCCAGAAGAGATGTTAGAGATTCCGATGACGTCTGAAGCCTGTGGTTCAAGCCATTAGCGATTTTAGTGAATAAATGTACTCTTTAGTATCTGTCTATATTTCTGAGATGAGGTATTATGTACATTATTTACATTATTCGGACTATTGTTTTAATATTTGTTGCCATATTTATCACAACTTTTCGGCCGTTGTACGCTCCGGCCCTCTTCAGGCGACTGGAAAGTCGAACAGAACCATTTATTTCGCTCGCTGGGGTAGACTGTTCTAGTTCCACGTGCCATGTCTAATAGATGTAAGTTATGAGTTGTCTCCTCTTAATTCCCCTCTCCAAGTTCTCCACTGCCTTAACTAGGTATTGAACTCACAGCTCTTTGGGAACAGTCACTGGATCTAACCAACGGCTTTATCTACTGTGCCATGTGTCCTTAATTTACTCTTTAGTATTCAAGATATTTTTGTGCAATTTTGGTAACTACATCTGCTAAAATGAGATGCCAGTGTTATTTTCATTTTAAATATGATGACAGTTTATCCATCGCATCCTATATATATATATATATATATATATATATATATATATATATATATATATATATATATATATATATATATATATATATATATATATACATATATATATATATATATATATATATATATATACACAGAGACGGGGAAACAAATATTCGTACAATGTTTTTAATTTATTGTATTTCCAACTAACGAATAAACATACTTTTGATATAATTAACTGTACACAGATGCATAATAACTAAATATGCATAGAAAACAGATACAATTTGATTAAAGCGAATTAATTCCCATTTATCCATTTTGATGGATGAAAAAAGTATTCGTACAATGCAAATTTAAGATTTTAAAACTTTTAAATTGTTTTAATGCTCTAGATTATTCAAGTGGAATATTCTAGAATGTTCCAACAATATTATCAGTAGTTATTTTCAGCTTAAAAAATACAAACAGAACATTTTGCAATTGATATTCGTGGAAGAAGGCTATCCTCTTGGCAAGTGGTAAAAAATTGACAAATTTGCAAAAAGAACTGATTTTTTAGATTTGGAAAGAAGGTAAAAGTTACAGGAAAAGCTCAGCCTGAATATTCTATTTTCTACCATTCCTTCTGCTAACAGAATATCTTTCTGTTACCAACGCGCAGACTGGGACTCGTTCCGTGATTTCCTTCGCGATGTCCCTTAGAATGTGGTCTTTAATCTCCCCGTTCAAAAATGTGCGTCTGGGGTCTCCTCCTGCGTAAAAGCTTTAATCGAAGCTTCCATCCCAGCAGGAAAATACAAAGTTAAATCGCGCTCATCTCCTTGGTTCTCAGCTGCTTGCTCAGCTGCTATTGCCCACAGGAATCACTTCTGTGTCGAAGTGACATGTCTGATCGCAACAGATTTCTCTTTGTCTCTGCTTGTAATGAGTACAAGGGGGTCCTCATTTAAGCAAAGTTACTATTTGCTGGAAAAATGAAACAAAGTATTACATCTCGCGAGTTCGGTTCTAGAGATAAATGGCGGCTCAGCAAGGGCGTACTGAACAGCAGCAAATCTACAATACCTCCTCTATTCAACCAGTTTGAAGTACCGACTTCCTCAGCTGATAAGGCTGAATGCTTTGCTCGGAAATACTCATCCAATTCAACGCTCGACTCATCCGGCTTACCCACACCTGATTTTCCGCCTAGAACTGATTCTCTGTTGAGTGACATAAACATAATCCCATCACTGGTCTGGGACATATTTTCTAAATTAGACTCCCATAAGGCTATTGGTGGTGATGGGATACCAGCAGTTGTCCTCAAGAAATGTGCTCCTCTCCAAACTATATAACTATTGCCTCACTGACTCTTGTCGCTGTTTTTAAGAACAATTGGGGCATTTCTGACCCATTTAACTACCGTCCTATCAGTCTCCTACCACTCTTTGGCAAAGTCTTTGTGGTTTTAATCAACGCCGAAAAGATTAAGCACCTCCCATCCCATGATCTGCTCTCAGACAAGCAATATGGTTTCCGATTTGCCCGGTTCACCGCTGACGTGCTCATAACCATAACTGATTTTTAAATTCCAAGCACTTCACAATAACGAAGAATCTTGAGCCGTAGCTTCAGATATCTCTAAAGCGTTTGATAGGGTGTGGCACGCTAGCCTTTTTCGTAAGATTCGGGGATACGGCATTACAGGACGATTAGTTGACTTGATAAAATCATTCCTGTCAAACCGTGAAATGAAGGTTATCCTAAACGAGTTCTCCTCCAATTTCTTTCACACAAACGCTGGTGATCTCCAAAGCTATATTCTGGCTCCTACACTGTTTCTGATCTTCATCGACGATGTTTCTGATGTCATCAATTACCTAGTTGGCATCTACGCTGACGACACTACTATTTACTACTGCCTCAATAATAAATCCAGCATCGCTGACAAAACTAACCTCGCCGTAGGCATCGAGAAGGACCTCCACTCTATCCTTGACTAGGGCAGGAAATGGCTTGAAAGCTTTACTGCCTCTAAATCGAAACTGCTTACATTTACCCACCATAGAGAACACTCCCTGGCTCCCATCAGGATGGCTTATGATCAACTCCACGACAGCTGAAATGCAACATCTGCATTGAATCTATAATTTTTATCTACCGCAAGGAATGTTGGTTCTCTGTGTCGCGTCAGAAGGTATATATATATATATATATATATATATATATATATATATATGTATATATATATACATTTGTGTGTATATATATATATATATATATATATATATATATATATATATATATATATATATATATATATATATATACGATGAAGTAGTGGATAGCGACACGCACTGAGCAAATCGGAGGGCCGAGTTGGAATTCCAGTCGAATCCATTACATTCACTTCCATGCTAATACCCTTGGGAAAGGTTTGAATACTCTTCTATCTCTTTCTATGGGTAAATAATAGTCAGACTGGAGTCTATAGCCTTGGATGGCAACTGCTCTATGAGAAGGACAACTCTGAATTCAAAACCTGCGTAAGGTCGTTTGGGGCCTTGTGGCACGTAGCGCACCAGATCTCTTTATTCGGCCCTTCAAAAAGTGTGGTTGGTTCTGCACAAATCCTTCACCACTACAATCAAATCATATGTGCTGGCGTCTGGGATGTCGGGTCCTTGGAACTGAGCTGCTTGACCCTCATACGACGGGAGAATCTAATATATATATATATATATATATATATATATATATATATATATATATATATATAGATGCGTGTGTCTAGGGAAAAACTAAGGCAATGTGCAAAAGATTTGATATTGCACATTTCATCGTTTAGGACTTCATGAGGCTAAAATATTGTTTTTATTGATGCGACTACAGATGCGCACTAAGGAGGAGACGCTGAAACTTTTAAATAATTTTTTAAATATGTTTTTGGATGTATAGTCCATCCGATTTTATTTTCTTTCAAATCAGCTGCACTATATACCCAAAACACAGTTAAAAAAATTAACTGAAATTAAATATTCCTAGCTTCGTGTGCATACGTAGTCGTATTTGCGGGTCTGGTTTAGGAAGTTATTATAATTATTTTCTAAATGGACCAATAATAACATGTGATAGGTGAACAACTACGCACGCCAACTAATTTCCCGGTATTTGCCCTTGGAAGTATTGTTTAACAAATAAACCTTCTGGATTGTTTATGTGATGCTATTAGTTGATTGATTATATATATATATATATATATATATATATATATATATATATATATATATATATATATATATATATATATATATATATATATATATATATATATATATATATATATATATATATATATATATATATATATATATATATATATGCGCACACACACAATTGTATATGTATATATATAAAAAGAAATATATACATAAAAATTTATATTCCATTCGATGTATCACAGCTCCTCAGTGCGACTAGGCATCCGAAAGCTTCAAACCAGGATCGAAATCCAACTGCTTTTGTGTCAGCCAAAGCTTCTATCACTGAGCTGTCTTCACATTCATTTTACTGAAGAGCTTTGCATTAGCGCAGGTGGCTGTTGTTTATAAAATTAGCTTATCACTCAACAGTGCTCAACTGAAATATTTTTTCAAGAGCTATATCTATCTATCTATCTATCTATCTATCTATATATATATATATATATATATATATATATATATATATAATTGATTACTGTATGTTAATCTGATAATTTATACATTGAAAAAACAACTGATGCTCAGGCATTAAGAATTAATGCAAGAATAATTAGAATTGGAAGTGTATATGAGTTAAATAGATATTTGATGATTTTGACACAAAATAACAGTCAAAATCGTGTAGAAAATGCTTATCAATTTATCAGAGGTTACTAATAAATCATTATGCATGCATCCACACAAACACACAGAGACACACTGACACACAGACACACACACACACATATATATATATATATATATATATATATATATAGAGAGAGAGAGAGAGAATGAAAGAGAGAGAGAATGAAAGAGAGATAGAAAGCGAGAGAGATTTAATTGCTATACAATGTTTAGACTGAAGAATTTCCTTCAATTATCATTTTAATCATCACTTTAATTATCATCAGAATGGAACTCGTAGTTTTATCAAGGTTATTTGCGTCCCTTTTTGTTTCTGCGGATTTTCTAAGTTCTAATGGTGTTATGGTCCAGGTTAGGGCCAAGGAAGAACATCACGAACACAAGAGTAGAAATAACGAAGATTTATTACACAGAATAATAATAGTATGACTGTCAGTCTGGTTTGGAGTGAACTACTATCGGCTCGACTCGATTCGTCCCTCTCTCTTGAGAGGCGTAGTATACATAGTGTTAGGAAGAGTTCATTCTGTAGTTATAGGTGAGGACTCATAACAAATGGTAATGGTAATATTAGACGTTTTCTAATAAAGAAACATTCAACATTCATTGGCGAGCAGCCAGTGCCATTCTCGACTGAAATCTATAATATATAATTTAAACACTTTCCATTAAATCTTTTTCAGGAAAATAGGTCTCTCAAATCTAGTAGCTGTTATCGATCTTTCCAGTTATTGATGGGGTTTCTCTTTTACTTGAATAGCGTGAAACTCCAACGCCTAGATTATGTCATTTATTTTTCCTTCTAGTTATATGTGATATCCATTTTAGTTTTTGGCTCTGTTGCCAGTTCTCAAGTGAAGCGGTTTCGATCATGTATTTGTTTGTCATTCTGTTCGCGAGGTTCGAAGTAGTCCGGTCCTCGCCGAGGCGTACAGGTTTCCTTCGTTCAAATTCATTTAATAATTAATCTTAGAAAGCGGTTGCATACAGCTGACAGATAAAATATTTTTGGAGGAGTATTTTTTTAAAAGCTTTTCACCCCAAGCAAGGCTGGAAGCCACTAGCACGCAAGGGGTTACATAAGATTTGGAGCGAGAGCAGATAGGAGTGTTAGAGGAAAGGATGTGGAGAAGGTTAGTGGATTGATCAAGGCAACTGGGAATGTCGATTGACGTTACATTTAAATAGTTGGAGATTATAGGGGTATGGCGCCCTTCTTGTCATCCATATTGAATTTTCACGGTCTGACGATGCTATTTATAAACATGACTTGTATTTTCTGGTAAATACTTTGATTTTCGAAGCAATTTACGTTGTCAAGGGAAACTTCCTATTATATGTTCAGATTCCTTATGTCTTATGCTAAATCTATTCTGATCCACACATAGTAGCATTTGATGTGTTTGGAATTTACTAAAGGTACATGCTGAATTTTTATCCAGAATTCAGAGTAGGTGCCATCACTGTTATCAATGCAATTCCAAATGCTAGTTATGTATATGCCGAATAATTAGGAACTTGAGCCAGTTTAAAAGTAATTTCAATGAAGTTTTCTTCTTCATTGAGACTAGAAATTCTCATTGAGTAATGTTTTGTCATACAAAATCATGTTATTAGTTCCGACACAAACGGGTTTAAATTGGTAGAACAAAATTAATTTATTGGAAATATATTAGAATAATATGGAAATTATGCTATAAGATTCACTCCATAGGGACAGAAATAACTGTCTATATTTCTGAGAGGAGTTATTGTAATTATTTTCACTATATACAGTGTTCAGATTGTTGTCCTCACCTTTATTACCATATTCACCTTCAATAACTGTCTATATTTCTGAGATGACGTATTGTAATTATTTACATTGTTCGAACTGTTGTCATCTTTGTTGCTATATTCACTCCTTTAATATCTGTTTATATTTCTGAGATGTGCTATTGTAATTATTTGCACTATTTACTTCATTCGGACTGTTGTCCTCGTCTTTACTATCATATTTACGGCGTTTTTTGTCGGTGAATATTTTACATACAGAAAGAATCATTTATTTATCATAGATATATTGATCTGTTGAGTAAAATCTTTCGGAAAGGATCAGTTCCTAGAGACAGTATGCGTCTTCATACAAATGAAAATCGTTTGGATGTGCGACGTTTGGAAGCGCCCTGTTACAGTGTCTACGCGAACAAGTGTGGTAGCATGATACAGCGCTCGTTTACCATAACTTCCATTGTTTCTATTTTTTCTAAAACTTCGGTGTTGCTAACACGTTCGGTATTCTCATCATCCTTCTGTAGAAACAGATTTCTATTGTTTCAAACTGAAGAAGAGACTGCAAACAACGGTGCAATGGGGCAATGGACAATGAAGACAATTTCTCTAGCTAAACGGATTAATGAAAGAATGCTGGAAAGAATAAATAAAAAAAAATAATAAAATTTTCCTTGTAGATCATATTCAACGAAACAGAGTTTTATGCAAAGAAGCCATCTTCAGATGCGAAATACTCACTGACAGTTAAGCGTTATGAAATTCGCCTTCTCGTGGTATTGATTTAAAATTGGATGTTAAGATTGCTTATTTTATTATTGTTTCGTATATTATAATTAATTATTTATAATTTATATCGTATGAATTTTTAAGTTCGAAAGACGAAAAATTAAATAAAAGAATTTATTCTTATTAACTCAAAAAGGAGGATTTGCGGACATATGTTTATATAGACATTTGTTCTTCTTTTGGTGTGAAGAACACGCTCCTAGTGTTTGTAAAAGTATTTTTGATACATCATAAATAACACATGAGGACTGTCGTTCGGTGTTTCCGTGGCAAGTCTTTTGTACCGTTACATTTTTGTGGACAGACACTAAAAGTGTGGATGGTCCGATACTAGCCTTCACCACTTGAAACAAATCATTGTGTTGGTTTTCTGACAACTACATCTAATTAGTTCCACGCATATCCGGCTACTGCGAAAAACTCTACGAAACATCAACTTCATCTTTGCACTCGGAATGTACGAACTATTCAGGTAACAACTCAGCACCAGAAAGAAAAAACAGCTCTAATCGCATTGGAGCTAAAGGCGTACAACCTTGATATAGCTGCACTGTGAAGTAACCCTCAGTCGACTACATGAAACGAGAAGGCAAAATAAGACATCTAACAGTGTTCCTGCTGCACTTGGATACAATACATTCTCCTGTACTGTTTGTGGTCTTTTGTGCAATTCTCGACCCGGTCTCAAAAGTCATGCCCGTTATAGGCAGGCAGATAATTAATTCGTAGTCGTCGGAACCTCATACCGGCGAGGAATAATATGTATATTTATTAATATATAATTAATAGCTGTCTTATATTGCATCGGGCACCTTTGAAATAACACCACCAGTCAATGTGCGATTGCAAATATATATATATATATATATATATATATATATATATCTATATATATATATATATATATATATATCTATATATATATATATATATATATATATATATGGTGTAACAGGAAAATTGTCTAAATCGTTTAACACCAAAAGTGTTCTATTGTTAGATTAAGCTATAAAGGAGGTTTTTATCACACTACTGGAATCTACTTTGAACAAGAAGAATGTATTTATATCTCAGTTGGAATGATGATCGTTCTTGCTCTTGTAACCGCTTGATCCAGTTTTTCTCTCTACCGTTCCTTCTTTTTTAAAGTTATGGTTCTCTTGATGGTTTTTGAATGGACTTTCAAGATGGAAGTCACAGTATGAATGTTGGTGCCATTAGAGAAGGTCTGAATGATTTTCCCTCTCACTATTGCTCAGTTGGGAAGTCATAGTTGGGCTGACACGACACAATTACAACTAAACAGCTCAAAGGCTTTTTCAGTGATTCTTACAACAAATGGTGTCAAGATGGCTAAACGTCTGATCTGACCCACCCCAAAAAAGAAGCTCAATTAGTTTAGTAGTTTTTTTTAGATATTAAACATTTTGTGGGATGTACAATTATTCCACACTGTTACACTATTTGGGCAATTTTGCTGTTACACTTAGTATATATAATGTGTAATTTTCTTTAAAATACAAAAAAGGGCTTTTATACCCATCTTCAAAATTGTTCACATATGAAACCATATAGAACGGATCCATCGATTCTCTCTAGTAGTAACCTTAGCGCCCTCTCCAACAACAACAACAAAAAATATCGTTTTAAAATTTTGGCTTGGTGCCAAAATATCTTCCGGCTACTAAATATTTTTCTCTTCACAATACCCAGAGCCAAAATGGCCGATTTTTCTAAAATTACATTCAAGTACTACAAGCCATTGGGATATTTACATTAAAGATTCTTGATTATTCGACCTTGAACTTTGTGACAAAAATTCATTATAGGATAGAAACTATCCTAAAATAAATCATAACAAAAACAAAAATGTGCGATTTATTGGCAAACACTAAAAATATAATCTCATTTAAAAATATAAGACACCGATATTGATTAAATGTTTTCTCCCTTAACGATGGCCTGTTATGTCTGTAACTGTCAGAACAAGCAAGAAACTGTACTCAATTACCCGTTCATTTTACACGACTATTTGTCATGCTATCTGTATATTTTTATAATGACATCCGTCGCTCTTAAGCGACTGAGAAGAATTATGCTCCCTCCAAGACGCAGACATGGGAAGGACCTTTTTTATGAAAGGTTGGCAGTTGCCCATGCAGCATATCTACCCACTCCATGTCACCGATATTGTCAAACGAAAAAGGTACCAGCGTTGGTGTTGCCAAAGCGAAATTGACTATGAAATTGGCTCCGGATTTGAATTCGGAGTTTTCCTTCTAATAGTCTGGTTGCCAACCATGGCCCAATAGTCCAGAATGTCCTACTATTTACCCATAGTTGGGGGTATAATTCATAGTTTTTCCTTTTTCCAAGTCCGATTTCCAGGCAAAGCTATAGAACCCAGTCTGTGCTGCTCTCTCTCTCTATGACACGGCAAAAAGAAATGGATCCATGCCTTTCACATGGTATTAATTATATCTGGTCAATCACATCTTCCACTGATATGAAGTGGAAAGAATATATTGAATCGATTGCTATGTCTGTTCCTAGGAAAGTTGGTTCGCTCTCTTGTTCTAGACAATTTTCCTCGCAAGAATCTATCTTACATATTTTCAAGTCTAACATTCGTCCATGTATTGAATATTGCTGTCCCATCTTGTCTGATTGTTCTGCTAAGTATTTAAGAGATTCTCCTTCTTCATCTCCATCATTATCATCCCTTGAATTTTGTAATTGTAAGGGAGGGGAATCCGAATGCAGAAGCCACACTGAATCTCCTTCATAATGGTCTATCAAGGGCAGCCATCAGCAATTCTAGTATAATCATAATTGTCCATTGTTTTACATTGTCAAACAGTTTTTTTGCGTTGGCGTCCTCTCCTACAATCACCTTCAACGGTGTCTTGCATGATGGTCTTGCACAGGCTGTCGTGCCTTGTAATATGTACAGACCATTTTTTTCTCGGTTTGGCAGTGGTGAGAATGGGTTTTTGGTGTCCCACAAAACTTTCAAACCTTTTCAGCACAAACTTCATTTCTGCCAACAGTGTCCATGTTTCATATCCATATAGAAAAATAGAGACTACCAGAGATTTGTACAGTCTGTACTAATTTTGAAAGCTGAACTTGTTTCTCCATATTCTTGCCAATTTGTCCATCGCTACCATTGAGATTCTTTATTAAGGACAAAAAATAATCTGCAACATTATCAGCCTGGACCAAGCATTTCGGTTTCAGTCCCTTTCCTACCACCGTATCGTAACTTTATTACTTTTCTATTAGTACTTTCGTGGTAACTGTTCCTCTTTGGTACACGACTTTGTCAGTTTCAGCACAGTATGAGATTGATAACAGTGAGTGCTGGATGATCTCAAGGATAACGAGGAGACTTGAAGCAACAGAAATGTGGTTCCGCAGGATACTGAGGATATCGTGGACCAAACATCTGAACACGACGATATTTGGGAGAAAATTCAAACAAAAAAGAAACTAATACTTACCATCAGGAAGTTGATGTTTCTAGGGCACATAATGAGGAAAAAGGGTTCAGAAATACTGATACTAACGGGACCTATATAGAGCAAGAGGGATAGAGAAAAACAAGTTATAACATACTTAATGATCTTGGGTAATTGGATGGCGGAACAGGGATTAGGAAGAATAACAGAAAGGCTGCTAAGAGCTAAAAAGGAAAGTTGTAGAAAGCTATGATCGCTTACGTCCTGAGGAGGCGCGGCACATTTGGCAGCAAGCTCTCATCATTTTAGAGTTGACATTTCTATATATTGTTACAGAATGCGAAGGCCAGGCCCAGAATGGTCAGCGATTGGACGGCCTTGTGGCCGTGGTATTCTGACAGTGTGGGATTACCATTGTCTGAGTTTTCCAGAACAGTGCGAATTCAACAGAGGGCCGCATGAATTTTGAAGCGACGAGGCCCTTCCCACACTCAGGTTGAGAAACTCACTAAGACCGCTCGCGGAGGTACACTGAGCTAACGTGCGTCGTACGTCTTCGTGACGCCATTCCTCCTGCTCCCTCTTAGAATTCAAGTTGACACGGCTTCCCCTCTTTTAATAAAAACAGATAAAAACAAATATTATCCCTTTCGTTGATGCCATTTTTTTTCTATGGTAGCGTGGGAAACAGACGGCACAAAACGCAACATTATACGAATATATATATGTATATATATATATATATATATATATATATATATATATATATATATATATATATATATATATATATTGATGCATGTTTTATTAAATAATATAGATAAGTTTTGTCTATTTATTTCAAGTAAGTTCTTTTCAAATTGTCTGATAAGCTTAATAACATTATCATTGAAAGACGAAAGGAAATCACCATATTGATACATGTTTTAATCGTATCTAAGCTTTCGGCTTACATAAGCCATCATCAAAGATGACAAGTACATTTCAATATATTAAACAATACCCGGACAAAACAATAATGATAGTCTGTTTTTGTTGCATGAAAAAATTCAAATCAACGACAAACTCGTGTATACGAGACGCGGAAGCGAAACTCGCATCGCAGCTCGTGACGTCACACATGACCACGCGAGAGTGAAAACGAGAAGTATTAAGTATAGGAAGCCGTTGGTATAAAACAATGGCTTCTGTTACCAATTATAGGCATTTAAGTATATTTGTGGCGATTTCATAGTTTATTTTCTTCAGGTTAGGTTTCACCTGTTTTATGTATATAGCTTCAAGAATTTTTAGTTTTTGTTTATTGTTCTCATGTTTAAGTATAGTTGTGTTTTCAACGTGAATTTTCCGGAATTGTGTACGCAGCCAGGCAACACACACACACACACACACACACACACACACACACACACACACACACACACACACACATATATATATATATATATATCTGTATCTCTATATACATGTGTGTGTGCGTGCGTGTGTATGTGTGAATTTAAGCGCGAGATCTCTTCAATGTACAGTTGAATTAGCTAGATGTAACCGTAGGTTCTATGCTAACAGTTTCTTTTCTCGCACTTCTCATTTTCTTTCCAGTCAACTTCGACCTCCAAAACTTTAAATTTAATGTTAATCCTTATCTTCTGTCTTCTTGATTTCTGTCCTTTTATTGTTCTCTCCTTAATAGTATTTTCTTTCTTCTATATTCTTTCACATTTATCAAACCCTTGCGACATAGTGGCTTTATTTCCTTACTTGTGGTGAAATGAACAAAAAATGGTAACTTAATCTGACTCAATCTAGTTTCGAACCCAGTTCGAAAATTTTATTATCTGTGCTGTTGTCATCCAGAATCTACTGCACAATAGTTTTGTAATAATAGATTTCCATGATGGAGTTCAAAATCATCTACGCGGCCTTGTGGGCAATTGGTTATTTTCGATGCTACAACGTATCTTTCCACAGATGAAAGGTAAATAATTAATGACTGTTCCGTTTAGAAACTTTAGAAAGTAGGGAGAATCACTTGGTTTTCAATGAAAAAAATATAGATAGATAGATAGATAGATAGATAGATAGAACTTCTCTTGTTAATACCTAAAAATAATCGACTATTCTGTCTTGTTTGCGAAGAAAAACAAAGCACATATGCTATTTGGTTTCAGTTATAAACGCCAATTTAAGTGAAATGGAAAAAGTTATCAATTTAAGATCTTTTAATGCGTACCCACTTCTTAAAATAATGACCAACATTCATATGATTGCTATTTAGGGTTATTATTGCAGTATTTTATTAAAATTGTTAAGCTCAAATATTTAACGATGCGATATGCGACTTTCCACGGATATTTTATTGTCATAGAACTCGCCGTGAGCTTATTCAATCGTTAACTTAAAATTAAAATAAGAAAACCGTGAAAATTTTAGTGTCTCTCTAATAAAACCAGTTATGATTAATAAATTATTTTAGAGTTAATGATATTTATTTTAATATGATGTAGGGAAGAATTACAAACATACATTTAAAACCTACACCTTCTCTTATCATCGGTGTATCTTGTGAGTGTTAAGGTCTATATAGAACGAATTTTTCCACCTTTAGTTTAATGCTATGAGCCTACAGAAACACGGGTTTTTCCTATACATATTCATTTTGGTATTGTTGAATGAATATGTCTTCTTGGTAAAGGTAGTGAAATCTTTCAGATTGTTGCAGATTAGTCCAAAAAATAGTGTTTTCCTGGCATTTAAGGACTGGATTATATCACTGCTCATTTTCCAGCCATAGTAGAGTTCAAATTTGTTTTACGTGGTCTTGTAGGAGAAGACTTATTCTCCACACTTTAACGACTTTCCCACTGACGCAAGGTCGCATACCTATCGCTCTTCCAACAGCAAAAGTTCAGATGATATCCTATGCATCGTTCCACCTGTTCATACCTTTACAACTAGAATAAGCAGTGCTACTTCTACGGAGTTGAATCAATCTCGTTTCCTCTAAGAAGGTTACATATCTATCGCTATTCAACAGCAAGTGTTAAGATGAGCTCCAATGCATCGTTCCACCTGTTCAGACCTTTACAACTAGGATAAGCAGTTCTACTTCTACGGAGTTGAATCAACCTCGTTTCCTCTAAGAAGGTTGCATATCTATCGCTATTCCAACAGCAAATGTTAAGATGAGCTCCAATGCATCG
This sequence comes from Acanthosepion esculentum, assembly GCA_964036315.1. Lineage (NCBI taxonomy): Eukaryota > Metazoa > Mollusca > Cephalopoda > Sepiida > Sepiidae > Acanthosepion > Acanthosepion esculentum. The sequence goes on along the minus strand of OZ038484.1, from coordinate 61,988,317 downwards.
TTCCACCTGTTCAGACCTTTACAACTAGGATAAGCAGTGCTACTTCTACGGAGTTGAATCAACCTCGTTTCCTCTAAGAAGGTTGCATATCTATCGCTATTCCAACAGCAAATGTTAAGATGAGCTCCAATGCTTAATTCCACCTGTTCAGACCTTTACAGCTAGGATACGTAGTGCAACTGTACGAAATCGAATCAACCTCGTTTCCTCTAAGAAGAATCTTAACCTCAAAAGCTTTCCCTATCAGAAACGGCTAATTTGGAGAACACAATAGAATGTGGATGCATCCATGAACACAAGAATTATAACTGCATGAAGTCTGTTACTATCTATTCTCTCTTTATCCTCATAATCTTCAATTCCTACTAGTATTCTTTTGTTCATATCCTACATCAGATTCATCAATAGCATTTTCGCAGTAACATTTCATCTTGAGTGATCCTCGAGACTTACGTTGGATGAATTCAGTTTTGAATTAAGAATAGTCGTTCTACTTAACTGCTCGTTATCCGGGGTTATATATCACAGACTTCCTTGGCCTTTCACTCAGCTAGGAAAAATTGGAGCGTGGTTTCGCATCCTTTCAGCGCTTTTAAAAACAAAGTCGTCATTCTGCTATACGTGTTACAACGCAAGACTAGTCAGCCTTGTCTCCAGCGGTATATACTTTTCTAGCTGGAGAAATGACGGAGTGTTTATTTGTTGCGTTTCTCACGAAATTGAATATACACAGTCTGTACTGCACTTTGGTATGGGTTCGAAAAGAGAGAGGGATTCTCCAAGGGCGTTAGTGCAGAAGTGATTAGCGCGGAATTTCAGCGCCGATAAGTGTACCTCTGACCGCGCAACCGATTAAATAATAACCCACGGGTAACTTGTTCCTTCTATATTTTATCTGCATTTTCTTTCATGCAACGTCTACGCCTAACCTGTAAATTTATTTAATTATTCATTTTTTTTAAATGTTTTTTTTTTGCATTTTTTCCTTGATAGGGTAAGATAGGTTCGCCTATCATCCAGTTATCACTTCTTCGAGGTTTTGAAAGAGCAGAAGTACAGTTTTATTCTTTGTTTCCTGTTTAGGATTGTGTTTACAGTTAGTTCTAAAGTTCAAAACTATGCTTCCAACGTCTTCGCCTAAAGTCTGTCATTTTATTTATTATTTATTTTTATATTTTATTTTTTTTATTTTAATGTAAATTTTTCCTCTGTAAGAGTGGATATATTTGTCTATCACACCGTTCCAAATCACCCCTTATCTTTCAGCAGAAGTTTATTTCTTGTTTTCTGTTTAGGACTGGGTTTCCAGTTCTTTGTAATGTCTACTTCTACATTATATTTCTAATGTCTCCGCCTGAACTCTGTCATTTTGCTTATTATTTACTTTTTGCTCGTCAATAGGAGTAGCTGGTTCGCCTATCGCCCGTTTCACAATCCTCACCTGTCTTGAACAGGTAGAGGTTTATCCTTTGTTTCATGGTTAGCATTGCGTTTCCGGGTCACTCTAAAGTCTTTCACTCCCAGTAGCCCCTCGCATCTTAATGGCATTATTGCCTTGCTTAGAATAAACTGATTAAAAAGAAATGTTTTTAATTCTTATTGCACATTGGAAAGCACTTTATTTCTCTTTCTTCTTTTCTATTGCTGTAGTTGATCACTTCTTTTGCAACTGTAGACAATTCCTTCCGTTTGATTTGGGAATAAATAGTATTTGAGATTGAAAGCTAAAAGAAAAATTGGATCGCTAAGCACCCGTTAGGATAACAGTTGACTTCACGTTTAATTAATCATCCGACATTTGTTCTGGTTCTCAACATCGATTCAAATACAGGAGGAAATTAATCTCAAATTACGAACAAAACGTCTTCTGTATCTGTAACAAAGAGACGTAGACACAAGCTTACAAGTCTGAGAATTGTCAGAGATTCAATGATCCCAAAACTCTTGCCAAAGCTTCATGGTACCAGTTTTAAAAGATAGGCGTCTAGTCAGCGGAGATGTGATGAAATTAACCGTGAAAAGAAAAAAAAAACGAAGAAAAATCGTGAGACAATTCTTCGTAAATTGGCTAGCACTTCGATCAACGTTTATCAAAGTGAATCGTTGATAATTTTAAATTTTTCATAAATAAATTTTGTCATGTTATTTATCCCAAGTCCCGTTCCAGAATCTATTTACTCAAGCCTATTAAGTATGTCAAATGCTACTTTCCACTGTCCCTCTTTTCGTCAATATGTTCTGTGAGTATCTGGTTTTCCAAGTCGTCCTTCCTCATTATGTGCTCTAGAAATTTCAACTTCCTCTCCCTGATGTTAAGTATGAGTTTGCTTTTTGTTTCCATTTACCCTAAAGCCTCGTCGTTACTCATATGTTTAGTCCATTGTATCCTCATTATCCTTCTGTAAAGCCAAATTTCTGTTCTGCTTCAACTCTTTTCTTAATCTTTGAGGAGATTTTCCAGCATTCGCTGGCACATGTTAAATAATAGTTTAGCAGATTAATAGTTCTTAGTGAATTATATTTCTCCTTTAACTTCCTCATTTTGACCTTTGAGGTCAGATACAAGAAAACAAAGGAAGTCGTTTATCGTATTGTTAGATATAGAAAGGTATTTCACTGAGTCAGTTCTTACACGTCTAACAATGTTAGTGGGAGAGAGAAAGAGAGAGAGAGCGACCCCACAGGCTAGTTAGAAAATATACACGTCGACGTGTTGAATAAAACTAGAGAAATTTAAAATTCCTTTGTTTTACGTCCGAACAAACCAACTAGCGAGAAAGAAGACAGCAAGTTTATGATGGAATTGACACCGTCGTCCTAAGACGCCCACCAAAGTGCTATACAACACTATACAGGAGGACAGATATCAGGTAACTGTTCAATACTCTTTGTATGTAACGGAATTTTTCTGTCTCTTAATACTCTGCTTAGCTTTTGGAATGCTTATTTGACCATCCCGTTAATTCTTCGAATTTCAATGTTGCATTTCCCATCCTCTGGACAATTCCCAGGTATTTAAATTTACATTTTATCACTTGTTTGATTTAACCATAAAAGAATGAAAGAAAAAACAATTGATTTATACTAAGTTCAGTTATGTGCCATGCGTGATACACGCTTAGGCGATCATATATTTTGTACCACAAAGCAAATGCAGTTAATTATAATATGTATTATAACTCCACTTATATGATAGTGAAAGGTGTAAAATTTCCTCGCAGATGAAGAGAGAACTTGAGGCGATAGTGATGTGGCTAAAGAGAAGGAGGCTGAGAATTCCATTCATGGAACATGCAAATAAGGAGAAATTGTCTTATTAGAAAAATGATGTTTATATTTAAAATCAAAAAGAAACCGTTGTGATTTCTGGCAAACATGATGAGCAAAAGGGGACTTGGGAAATCTGACAGCCATGTCACATTGCCTTTGATACCCATGCCATATTGTTTTTGACATGTCCTATCGCCTTAGGAACCCATCTCATATTGCCTTCGATAGCTATGTTATATTGCCTTTCACACCCATGTCATATTGACGTTGACACCCATGCCATATTACCTTCGATAGCCATGTTATATTGCCTTTGACAGCCATGTCATATTGGTTTTGATATACATGTAATATTGCCTTTGACACCCATGTCATATTGCCTTTGACACCCATGCCATATTGCCTTTGATAGCCATGTTATATTGCTTTTGACACCCACGTTATATTGCCTTTGACAGCCATGCCATATTGCCTTTGACACCCATGCCATATTGCCTTTGATAGCCATGTTATATTGCTTTTGACACCCACGTTATATTGCCTTTGACAGCCATGCCATATTGCCTTTGACACCCATGCCATATTGCCTTTGATAGCCATGTTATATTGCTTTTGACACCCACGTTATATTGCCTTTGACAGCCATGCCATATTGCCTTTGACACCCATGCCATATTGCCTTTGATAGCCATGTTATATTGCTTTTGACACCCACGTTATATTGCCTTTGACAGCCATGCCATATTGCCTTTGACACCCATGCCATATTGCCTTTGATAGCCATGTTATATTGCTTTTGACACCCACGTTATATTGCCTTTGACAGCCATGCCATATTGCCTTTGACACCCATGCCATATTGCCTTTGATAGCCATGTTATATTGCTTTTGACACCCACGTTATATTGCCTTTGACAGCCATGCCATATTGCCTTTGACACCCATGCCATATTGCCTTTGATAGCCATGTTATATTGCTTTTGACACCCACGTTATATTGCCTTTGACAGCCATGCCATATTGCCTTTGACACCCATGCCATATTGCCTTTGATAGCCATGTTATATTGCTTTTGACACCCACGTTATATTGCCTTTGACAGCCATGCCATATTGCCTTTGACACCCATGCCATATTGCCTTTGATAGCCATGTTATATTGCTTTTGACACCCACGTTATATTGCCTTTGACAGCCATGCCATATTGCCTTTGACACCCATGCCATATTGCCTTTGATAGCCATGTTATATTGCTTTTGACACCCACGTTATATTGCCTTTGACAGCCATGCCATATTGCCTTTGACACCCATGCCATATTGCCTTTGATAGCCATGTTATATTGCTTTTGACACCCACGTTATATTGCCTTTGACAGCCATGCCATATTGCCTTTGACACCCATGCCATATTGCCTTTGATAGCCATGTTATATTGCTTTTGACACCCACGTTATATTGCCTTTGACAGCCATGCCATATTGCCTTTGACACCCATGCCATATTGCCTTTGATAGCCATGTTATATTGCTTTTGACACCCACGTTATATTGCCTTTGACAGCCATGCCATATTGCCTTTGACACCCATGCCATATTGCCTTTGATAGCCATGTTATATTGCTTTTGACACCCACGTTATATTGCCTTTGACAGCCATGCCATATTGCCTTTGACACCCATGCCATATTGCCTTTGATAGCCATGTTATATTGCTTTTGACACCCACGTTATATTGCCTTTGACAGCCATGCCATATTGCCTTTGACACCCATGCCATATTGCCTTTGATAGCCATGTTATATTGCTTTTGACACCCACGTTATATTGCCTTTGACAGCCATGCCATATTGCCTTTGACACCCATGCCATATTGCCTTTGATAGCCATGTTATATTGCTTTTGACACCCACGTTATATTGCCTTTGACAGCCATGCCATATTGCCTTTGACACCCATGCCATATTGCCTTTGATAGCCATGTTATATTGCTTTTGACACCCACGTTATATTGCCTTTGACAGCCATGCCATATTGCCTTTGACACCCATGCCATATTGCCTTTGATAGCCATGTTATATTGCTTTTGACACCCACGTTATATTGCCTTTGACAGCCATGCCATATTGCCTTTGACACCCATGCCATATTGCCTTTGATAGCCATGTTATATTGCTTTTGACACCCACGTTATATTGCCTTTGACAGCCATGCCATATTGCCTTTGACACCCATGCCATATTGCCTTTGATAGCCATGTTATATTGCTTTTGACACCCACGTTATATTGCCTTTGACAGCCATGCCATATTGCCTTTGACACCCATGCCATATTGCCTTTGATATCCATGTTATATTGCTTTTGACACCCACGTTATATTGCCTTTGACAGCCATGCCATATTGCCTTTGACACCCATGCCATATTGCCTTTGATAGCCATGTTATATTGCTTTTGACACCCACGTTATATTGCCTTTGACAGCCATGCCATATTGCCTTTGACACCCATGCCATATTGCCTTTGATAGCCATGTTATATTGCTTTTGACACCCACGTTATATTGCCTTTGACAGCCATGCCATATTGCCTTTGACACCCATGCCATATTGCCTTTGATAGCCATGTTATATTGCTTTTGACACCCACGTTATATTGCCTTTGACAGCCATGCCATATTGCCTTTGACACCCATGCCATATTGCCTTTGATAGCCATGTTATATTGCTTTTGACACCCACGTTATATTGCCTTTGACAGCCATGCCATATTGCCTTTGACACCCATGCCATATTGCCTTTGATAGCCATGTTATATTGCTTTTGACACCCACGTTATATTGCCTTTGACAGCCATGCCATATTGCCTTTGACACCCATGCCATATTGCCTTTGATAGCCATGTTATATTGCTTTTGACACCCACGTTATATTGCCTTTGACAGCCATGCCATATTGCCTTTGACACCCATGCCATATTGCCTTTGATAGCCATGTTATATTGCTTTTGACACCCACGTTATATTGCCTTTGACAGCCATGCCATATTGCCTTTGACACCCATGCCATATTGCCTTTGATAGCCATGTTATATTGCTTTTGACACCCACGTTATATTGCCTTTGACAGCCATGCCATATTGCCTTTGACACCCATGCCATATTGCCTTTGATAGCCATGTTATATTGCTTTTGACACCCACGTTATATTGCCTTTGACAGCCATGCCATATTGCCTTTGACACCCATGCCATATTGCCTTTGATAGCCATGTTATATTGCTTTTGACACCCACGTTATATTGCCTTTGACAGCCATGCCATATTGCCTTTGACACCCATGCCATATTTCCTTTGATAGCCATGTTATATTGCTTTTGACACCCACGTTATATTGCCTTTGACAGCCATGCCATATTGCCTTTGACACCCATGCCATATTGCCTTTGATAGCCATGTTATATTGCTTTTGACACCCACGTTATATTGCCTTTGACAGCCATGCCATATTGCCTTTGACACCCATGCCATATTGCCTTTGATAGCCATGTTATATTGCTTTTGACACCCACGTTATATTGCCTTTGACACCCATGCCATATTGCCTTTGACACCCATGCCATATTGCCTTTGATAGCCATGTTATATTGCTTTTGACACCCACGTTATATTGCCTTTGACAGCCATGCCATATTGCCTTTGACACCCATGCCATATTGCCTTTGATAGCCATGTTATATTGCTTTTGACACCCACGTTATATTGCCTTTGACAGCCATGCCATATTGCCTTTGACACCCATGCCATATTGCCTTTGATAGCCATGTTATATTTCTTTTGACACCCACGTTATATTGCCTTTGACAGCCATGCCATATTGCCTTTGACACCCATGCCATATTGCCTTTGATAGCCATGTTATATTGCTTTTGACACCCACGTTATATTGCCTTTGACAGCCATGCCATATTGCCTTTGACACCCATGCCATATTGCCTTTGATAGCCATGTTATATTGCTTTTGACACCCACGTTATATTGCCTTTGACAGCCATGCCATATTGCCTTTGACAAACATGCCATATTGCCTTTGATAGCCATGTTATATTGCTTTTGACACCCACGTTATATTGCCTTTGACAGCCATGCCATATTGCCTTTGACACCCATGCCATATTGCCTTTGATAGCCATGTTATATTGCTTTTGACACCCACGTTATATTGCCTTTGACACCCATGCCATATTGCCTTTGATAGCCATGTTATATTGCTTTTGACACCCACGTTATATTGCCTTTGACAGCCATGCCATATTGCCTTTGACACCCATGCCATATTGCCTTTGATAGCCATGTTATATTGCTTTTGACACCCACGTTATATTGCCTTTGACAGCCATGCCATATTGCCTTTGACACCCATGCCATATTGCCTTTGATAGCCATGTTATATTGCTTTTGACACCCACGTTATATTGCCTTTGACACCCATGCCATATTGCCTTTGATAGCCATGTTATATTGCTTTTGACACCCACGTTATATTGCCTTTGACAGCCATGCCATATTGCCTTTGACACCCATGCCATATTGCCTTTGATAGCCATGTTATATTGCTTTTGACACCCACGTTATATTGCCTTTGACAGCCATGCCATATTGCCTTTGACACCCATGCCATATTGCCTTTGATAGCCATGTTATATTGCTTTTGACACCCACGTTATATTGCCTTTGACACCCATGCCATATTGCCTTTGATAGCCATGTTATATTGCTTTTGACACCCACGTTATATTGCCTTTGACAGCCATGCCATATTGCCTTTGACACCCATGCCATATTGCCTTTGATAGCCATGTTATATTGCTTTTGACACCCACGTTATATTGCCTTTGACAGCCATGCCATATTGCCTTTGACACCCATGCCATATTGCCTTTGATAGCCATGTTATATTGCTTTTGACACCCACGTTATATTGCCTTTGACAGCCATGCCATATTGCCTTTGACACCCATGCCATATTGCCTTTGATAGCCATGTTATATTGCTTTTGACACCCACGTTATATTGCCTTTGACAGCCATGCCATATTGCCTTTGACACCCATGCCATATTGCCTTTGATAGCCATGTTATATTGCTTTTGACACCCACGTTATATTGCCTTTGACAGCCATGCCATATTGCCTTTGACACCCATGCCATATTGCCTTTGATAGCCATGTTATATTGCTTTTGACACCCACGTTATATTGCCTTTGACAGCCATGCCATATTGCCTTTGACACCCATGCCATATTGCCTTTGATAGCCATGTTATATTGCTTTTGACACCCACGTTATATTGCCTTTGACACCCATGCCATATTGCCTTTGACACCCATGCCATATTGCCTTTGATAGCCATGTTATATTGCTTTTGACACCCACGTTATATTGCCTTTGACAGCCATGCCATATTGCCTTTGACACCCATGCCATATTGCCTTTGATAGCCATGTTATATTGCTTTTGACACCCACGTTATATTGCCTTTGACAGCCATGCCATATTGCCTTTGACACCCATGCCATATTGCCTTTGATAGCCATGTTATATTGCTTTTGACACCCACGTTATATTGCCTTTGACAGCCATGCCATATTGCCTTTGACACCCATGCCATATTGCCTTTGATAGCCATGTTATATTGCTTTTGACACCCACGTTATATTGCCTTTGACAGCCATGCCATATTGCCTTTGACACCCATGCCATATTGCCTTTGATAGCCATGTTATATTGCTTTTGACACCCACGTTATATTGCCTTTGACAGCCATGCCATATTGCCTTTGACACCCATGCCATATTGCCTTTGATAGCCATGTTATATTGCTTTTGACACCCACGTTATATTGCCTTTGACAGCCATGCCATATTGCCTTTGACACCCATGCCATATTGCCTTTGATAGCCATGTTATATTGCTTTTGACACCCACGTTATATTGCCTTTGACAGCCATGCCATATTGCCTTTGACACCCATGCCATATTGCCTTTGATAGCCATGTTATATTGCTTTTGACACCCACGTTATATTGCCTTTGACACCCATGCCATATTGCCTTTGACACCCATGCCATATTGCCTTTGATAGCCATGTTATATTGCTTTTGACACCCACGTTATATTGCCTTTGACAGCCATGCCATATTGCCTTTGACACCCATGCCATATTGCCTTTGATAGCCATGTTATATTGCTTTTGACACCCACGTTATATTGCCTTTGACAGCCATGCCATATTGCCTTTGACACCCATGCCATATTGCCTTTGATAGCCATGTTATATTGCTTTTGACACCCACGTTATATTGCCTTTGACAGCCATGCCATATTGCCTTTGACACCCATGCCATATTGCCTTTGATAGCCATGTTATATTGCTTTTGACACCCACGTTATATTGCCTTTGACAGCCATGCCATATTGCCTTTGACACCCATGCCATATTGCCTTTGATAGCCATGTTATATTGCTTTTGACACCCACGTTATATTGCCTTTGACACCCATGCCATATTGCCTTTGACACCCATGCCATATTGCCTTTGATAGCCATGTTATATTGCTTTTGACACCCACGTTATATTGCCTTTGACAGCCATGCCATATTGCCTTTGACACCCATGCCATATTGCCTTTGATAGCCATGTTATACTGCTTTTGACACCCACGTTATATTGCCTTTGACAGCCATGCCATATTGCCTTTGACACCCATGCCATATTGCCTTTGATAGCCATGTTATATTTCTTTTGACACCCACGTTATATTGCCTTTGACAGCCATGCCATATTGCCTTTGACACCCATGCCATATTGCCTTTGATAGCCATGTTATATTGCTTTTGACACCCACGTTATATTGCCTTTGACAGCCATGCCATATTGCCTTTGACACCCATGCCATATTACCTTTGATAGCCATGTTATATTGCTTTTGACACCCACGTTATATTGCCTTTGACAGCCATGCCATATTGCCTTTGACACCCATGCCATATTGCCTTTGATAGCCATGTTATATTGCTTTTGACACCCACGTTATATTGCCTTTGACAGCCATGCCATATTGCCTTTGACACCCATGCCATATTGCCTTTGATAGCCATGTTATATTGCTTTTGACACCCACGTTATATTGCCTTTGACACCCATGCCATATTGCCTTTGATAGCCATGTTATATTGCTTTTGACACCCACGTTATATTGCCTTTGACAGCCATGCCATATTGCCTTTGACACCCATGCCATATTGCCTTTGATAGCCATGTTATATTGCTTTTGACACCCACGTTATATTGCCTTTGACAGCCATGCCATATTGCCTTTGACACCCATGCCATATTGCCTTTGATAGCCATGTTATATTGCTTTTGACACCCACGTTATATTGCCTTTGACAGCCATGCCATATTGCCTTTGACACCCATGCCATATTGCCTTTGATAGCCATGTTATATTGCTTTTGACACCCACGTTATATTGCCTTTGACAGCCATGCCATATTGCCTTTGACACCCATGCCATATTGCCTTTGATAGCCATGTTATATTGCTTTTGACACCCACGTTATATTGCCTTTGACAGCCATGCCATATTGCCTTTGACACCCATGCCATATTGCCTTTGATAGCCATGTTATATTGCTTTTGACACCCACGTTATATTGCCTTTGACAGCCATGCCATATTGCCTTTGACACCCATGCCATATTGCCTTTGATAGCCATGTTATATTGCTTTTGACACCCACGTTATATTGCCTTTGACAGCCATGCCATATTGCCTTTGACACCCATGCCATATTGCCTTTGATAGCCATGTTATATTGCTTTTGACACCCACGTTATATTGCCTTTGACACCCATGCCATATTGCCTTTGATAGCCATGTTATATTGCTTTTGACACCCACGTTATATTGCCTTTGACAGCCATGCCATATTGCCTTTGACACCCATGCCATATTGCCTTTGATAGCCATGTTATATTGCTTTTGACACCCACGTTATATTGCCTTTGACAGCCATGCCATATTGCCTTTGACACCCATGCCATATTGCCTTTGATAGCCATGTTATATTGCTTTTGACACCCACGTTATATTGCCTTTGACAGCCATGCCATATTGCCTTTGACACCCATGCCATATTGCCTTTGATAGCCATGTTATATTGCTTTTGACACCCACGTTATATTGCCTTTGACAGCCATGCCATATTGCCTTTGACACCCATGCCATATTGCCTTTGATAGCCATGTTATATTGCTTTTGACACCCACGTTATATTGCCTTTGACAGCCATGCCATATTGCCTTTGACACCCATGCCATATTGCCTTTGATAGCCATGTTATATTGCTTTTGACACCCACGTTATATTGCCTTTGACAGCCATGCCATATTGCCTTTGACACCCATGCCATATTGCCTTTGATAGCCATGTTATATTGCTTTTGACACCCACGTTATATTGCCTTTGACAGCCATGCCATATTGCCTTTGACACCCATGCCATATTGCCTTTGATAGCCATGTTATATTGCTTTTGACACCCACGTTATATTGCCTTTGACAGCCATGCCATATTGCCTTTGACACCCATGCCATATTGCCTTTGATAGCCATGTTATATTGCTTTTGACACCCACGTTATATTGCCTTTGACAGCCATGCCATATTGCCTTTGACACCCATGCCATATTGCCTTTGATAGCCACGTTATATTGCTTTTGACACCCACGTTATATTGCCTTTGACACCCATGCCATATTGCCTTTGATAGCCATGTTATATTGCTTTTGACACCCACGTTATATTGCCTTTGACAGCCATGCCATATTGCCTTTGACACCCATGCCATATTGCCTTTGATAGCCATGTTATATTGCTTTTTACACCCACGTTATATTGCCTTTTACAGCCATGCCATATTGCCTTTGACACCCATGCCATATTGCCTTTGATAGCCATGTTATATTGCTTTTGACACCCACGTTATATTGCCTTTGACAGCCATGCCATATTGCCTTTGACACCCATGCCATATTGCCTTTGATAGCCATGTTATATTGCTTTTGACACCCACGTTATATTGCCTTTGACAGCCATGCCATATTGCCTTTGACACCCATGCCATATTGCCTTTGATAGCCATGTTATATTGCTTTTGACACCCACGTTATATTGCCTTTGACAGCCATGCCATATTGCCTTTGACACCCATGCCATATTGCCTTTGACACCCATGTTATATTGGATGCAAGAGCTGGAAAAGGTAAACAGCAATAAACCTACCTAACAGGATAGTGTAAATGTGTAAGACAGAAGAGGTAGAGAGGAGAAGTTTTCTCTTCCTTTCTTGTCGAACTCTCTGCCTCCGGGCGCTTGCGGAGGTAGACAAACCCGACCCCGTATATACAACATACGGACTCGGAACGCTTAACGTTAAAAACTGGCTTTTTGCCATATCTTGCCTTGTGAGGAGGGTGGTAAATAGAGGAAAACAGAAGGGGAAAAGGAAGTGGTGAATAAAAAAACAAACACTGCTCATTATATCAAATTATAGAGAGTTTTGTCAATATGCCTTGAGAGTGTCAAATTTTCCAAGCCCTCCGTCCTCATTATATATCCTAGTCATATCATCTGCCACTTTTTGATACAACTGGTCTTTTAATTCTTATTCTCCTTAAAACCTCCTTGTTTCTAACATGTTCCCTTCATATCATTCTTATCATCCTTCAGTAGAGACACATCTCCATTGCCTCAAATATATTCTTCTTCTGAGAAGAATTCGGCATTCACTTCCATATAAAACGATTGATGCTACATACCAAACCTTTAATCGTATATTTGATTCTGATGGTATTTTCTTATCTCTTGATACTTTGCATAGTTTCTGAAAGGCAATAGAAAATTGTGTACCACCCAGTTAAATATTTTATAGCAGTTCAACAGTTCTTGTCTTTGTTTCTAACCAATTTCTTTTGTCACTCCCTACTTTGTTTAGTTTTTGGAAGACATATTTCATTACTAAAGGGTGTTCCAATAACTTGGACCGATTTGAATGTGAAGTTTAAGCGTCTAAAGTTTTTTTTCTTTTTTGTTAGATTTGGTAGACGTTTCCGCAATATAATTTTTCACACATAATGGCCATGACGTAAATAACATGATCCAATAGAGAAATAAATAAACTTTCACCAATAACACTGATTTATTTATAACTTTGATCCGTCTTTATGAAACACCCTTATATATAATCCGCCTTAATGAAACACCCTTTACAATGTTTTTTATTTTATTTTATTTTATATCTATGTTATAATTTCTGTCGTCAGTTAAGATACATACCAGATAGTGGAATTTCTGTACGTGTTTGATTTTGACATTTCCAGTTCGTGGACAGCATTATGGGCAGTCTCCATCACTAAGAATCTTCGGTTATATCTTCTTGTCAAATTTAGTTCTTTGTTCGCGTTTTCATAGGGGTTAGGTTATTGGAGGCCGATTGAAGATGGAGTTGCGATGTATATCTGGTTTTAGGAAGTCAGATAGAATTAAAAACGCAAATCACATTAACCCACGTTTTTGTCGATCATCAGAGAACATATTTCGCCTTTCATCTCATTTTTAAGATCATTGGGTGCTACTTCGGGGCCATCGGTGCCTTCTCCAAAAATTAAATTATTCTATGAATTAGGAGGTCGTGGCCGAACCATGCTTGTTCCTTCACGGTATTTCTTGGGGAAATATGATCGGTTGAAAGCAATAAGCAACAGGTATTAATGGGTTTCATAACAGAGGAGACGGGGAATAATACCAGAGAGGACTTATATGGGGTCATGGATTCACGTCTTCTCACCTGGATAAGAGCCATTAATTGCTATAATATTGGCCGCAGTTATTTGTAGAATCGGACTGAAGTGCAGAAAGAGAACACAGTGGCATTGATTCAAAGAATTTTAAAAAATACACCAAGTTGACGCAGCTGGAAGCAGAAGTACATGAATGTGAATTAGATGAAAAAAAATTTAGACTGATAAAAGAAGAAGAAGGAGAAGAAGAAGAAGAAGAAGAAGAAAGAGGTGAACGAAAGAATAGAAGAAGAAAGAGGTGAACGAAAAAAAATAGAAGAATGTTTTAGAAGAAAGTCGGAACATGTCTGTGAATGAGACGAAATAAATAAAGAGCAACAATATTTAGAAGAAGAAGAAGAAGAAGAAGAAGAAGAAGAAGAAGAAGAAATGAATGAAAAATATAAGTATGAAGTGTTGAATCAGAACCGCGGTAACATGACCGCGAATGAGTCGAAATAAAGAACAACAGTATTTGTAAGACAGAAAAAGTGATGATGTTGTTGACGATGAAGAAAAAGAAGAAAGAAAGAAAGAAAGATGAAAATATAGAAGGAGGAAATATTAAAATAAAAAGTCAGAACGTGACAGTGAATAAGATGAAATAAGAAAAAAAATGAAAAACTGAAAGATGATGACGATGACGATGATGATGATGATGATGATGATGAAGAAGAAGAAAACTAACAATAAGAAAGAGTTGAAAGAAAAATAGAAGGGAGAAAGATGGAAGAAGAATGTCAGAACAAGACAGTATATAAGATGAAATAAAGAATTAACAACAGTAGATAAAGTATTTTGGAAGAATAGGGAGACGATGAAAAATAGAAGCGAGAAAGGCGGAAGTAGAAAGTCAGAAACTGACAGAATGAGACGTAAAACAATTACAAGAGTAGATATGCTAAATAATAGTAAGCATATCTCGTCCCCGACTTCTGGAGGCTGATATTCAGAGTCACATGTAAAGAAGTCGATTTTGATTGGATGAACTAGCGTGGGATATAGATTTGAGGACGGTTTCGGTGAGTTGTTTTTTTTCCCGTCAAGTGATGGGGATGTGTTCTCTTTAGTGTGCGAAACGGCTCCCCAAGATAGTTATGTCGACGTGAGTAATAAAAATATCTAAGTTACAATTCTCTGTGTTTGAAATCTCTCGTTGCCGAACGAAAACAATTAGCTATCGACGGCTGATAGAAAAATCTGAGCTGAAATCCTTCATTGCTCTCAATATAGAACAGATTCAGAAATTCACAAGAAGAAGAAAAAAGAAGTAGAGGTGAAAGAAAATGAGATGGAGGTGAAGGAAGAAAAAGAGTAAAATGTAGGAAAATTAATGAAGAAGAAGAGAACGAAGTAAAAGATGAAGAAATACAATGACAAAACAGAAGCAGTAAATTGGAAAAGGAAGGTGGGACTCAATGGGTAGAACAGGAATCAGAACAAGAAGAGATCGATTGCGAAGACATTGATAGGAAGAAGGGAAAATGCAGAGGTTGGAAGAAAAAAAAACACCAAAACAATCAACTGAATGAATCTAATGTCCGGAGTTAACAGCCGCTGAAACATAGTCATAACAACAACAAAGATGATGATGATTATCCACATGTAAATAATTATAACACGTCACACCCAAGAATTCAAACGAAAGTGACAAGTTGGTTGAAGAAAGAAAGACTGAATAACAAACAAAAAAATAAATTAAAGAAAATTTAAGAAAATGGTACGAAAGGGGGATTTTATTTATTTATTTTTGAAACGGGCATTTCATTTCGTGTCTTGCCTGGTTTTAAATCTTTAGACCCCAAAGCCACAAGATGGACTGAATTAAGGAAGGATACTTTTCTTTTTACTCTCTGATATTTCGTACGTTACGCTAGTAGAAGGTTCGATTCTAGGTGGAAGCGAGTGGGAGAGATAGATAGAGGGTCGCGTTCTACTATTTGATTAGGTATCCGTCACCAAGTCATGGCTTATCTCACGAAGACATTTCAGTTCTTGTTGTCGTATTTAATGTCTTGGTGCGTTGTTTTGGTATTTAAAAAAATCGAAGACACTATTTATATTATTCGGACCATTATCTTCATCTTTGTAGCCATATTTATCACAACGTTTCGGCCGTTGTACGCTCCGGCCTTTTTCAGGTGGTTGGAATGTCGAACTGAATTCATTATTTCGATCGCTGGGGTAGACTGTCCTACTTCCATGTGCCATGTCTAATGGGTGTCAGTTATCAGTTATCTCTTGTTAATTCACCTCTCCAAGTTTTAGAAACGTTGTGATAAATATGGCAACAAAGATGAGAAGAATAGTCCGAATAATATGAATAGTGTACATAATACCTTATCTCAGAAATAGAGAGAGAGATACAAATCGTAGACAATACATCACTTTCAGAATACCATGCTTGCTGGTTTCAAAGCATGATAATTAAGTTCGGGTCGTCAGAGTTCTGACCAGAAGTTTGCCATTTTGTCCAGCTTACGCATTCTGTGACAGGTATAACTCTCGAAATCGGTTAACCTGAAGCGCATTCTGTTTTTGCAATGATTAACATCAAATTATTCAGTGATATAAAGAGTTTTATGTTGTATAACGACAGCCGTCTGATGGAATGTGGAATCTTAAAAGGGTTATCAAATTCTGGTCGATTCTGTTTCGTTCCCTTCACCCTACAACAGAGGCTTGTTTTCCACAGTCTACTAGGATACTGCCTACTGGGGACGCCTACGTTATCTGGTATGATCGGTAGGCCCGTGAACTGGAAGACTCGCTCACGATGACTTGTGAATTCATCCTAACACAAACATTTACAAATTCCGAACAGATTTGTCTAAACACTTTTGACTCATAAGGCTTTAGTGTCAACTTGTGGTATGTATTTCAGGCACTTCTCAACAGTACTAGAATCGTCGACTAAATCTGTTTGCTTTAATGGCGTCTACTTTTTATGTCTGCTAGGAATTCAAGCAAACGGCGCAATATATTTGCCAGAGAAAATGTTAACCTGTCGCAGAGTGGTGGTTTACGAGTTAGTATATAAAACATCCAGTAAGAGGGATTTTCAAGAGTTCGACATCTCTGCATGTCTGTCTCTGTCTCTCTTTATATATATATATATATATATATATATATATATATATATATATATATATATATATATATATATATATATATATGAGATAGAGAGTGAAAATAGTATTTATCTTTCTTGCGACGTTGAACAATCACTTTCTCCATCAGTCCATATCTTTCTATCTAGCTAGCTATCTCAGCCTATTCATGCATATGGCAGTTTGATTATCTATCTATCTATCTATCTATCTATCTATCTATCTATCTATCTATCTATCTATCTATCCATCCATCTATCAGGCTCTTCATATCTATCTATCTATATATCTATCTATCTATCTATCTCTCAAGCTCTTCATATCTATCTATCTATCTATCTCTCAGGCTCTTCATATCTATCTATCCATCTATCTATCTATCTATCTATCTATCTATCTATCTATCTATCTATCTATCTATCTATCTATCTATCTCAGGCTCTTCATATCTATCTATCTATCTATCTATCTATCTATCTATCTATCTATCTATCTATCTATCTATCTATCTATCTCAGGCTCTTCATATCTATCTATCTATCTATCTATCTATCTATCTATCTATCTATCTATCTATCTATCTATCTATCTATCTATCTATCTATCTCAGGCTCTTCATATCTATCTATCTATCTATCTATCTATCTATCTATCTATCTATATAAGATTCCTTCATGCCTTTTGTAAGAGAATTAATTCACTTCGAAAAGTCATGAAATCTTTTTTCTTCTGCTATATGTTGTCTTCAGTGATAGCCTGTCTACAAGATGAAAACCCTGATTTCAAAACCTGTTTAAAGTAGGATTCGCTTTACTATGGTTATTTTATAGTAGGTGCTCCTACGACGGTAATAATTTGTAGAATTGTAATTAATCAATAAAAAGATTTAGGAGAAAAAAAACAACAACTGCAGATCAACATTAGGTTTTAATTTTTTTCATTTTTTTGCTGCTTTTCCTTTCTTCCTAATTTAACGTTTATCGCTTTTAAGCAGACCCGATGTTTGATCTGGAAACAAGTAGAGACACTTATACTCCACTCATTCAAACTGAATTAGATAATTCCGGTAGATTAAATCTTTATTTGCTTATGTTTACGTAATTGTATCGTTGCCAAGCCGTAGAGAAATCCGTTTGCTTTAATGGCGTCAGCAGTTTATGTCTACTAGGAATTCAGGCAAACGGAGCAATATATTTGAGAAGAAAACTGTTAATCTATGGCATAGCCATACTTCACGAGTTAGCCTACCAAACATCCACTACGCTGGATTTTCATTAGTTTCGACATCCTTCTCTCCCCCCCCCCTCTCTCTCTCTCTATATATATATATATATATATATATCAAGTATGTGGTGCAGTTAAATTTACATTACATGAATCATTCATACAAAAAGCAGATAGTGAAGTTAATGATATAAATGGCAAGAATCACTCTCGCAGACAATTTTTAATAAAATACATTAACCTCGAACCCGTTGATGAATGTTATGATCCCTGTTTATAAATTCCAGTTGTATAAGGTCTTTTTTTACTACAAGCTTTCGATTGTTCATACAATCATCGTCAGGTATAGAAATAGATATGTCTTTTTTACATCCAGGTAATAACAGGACAACGAAAGTTAAGATGTACTCCGAAATATTTTTTTTTAAAATGTGTTATTGTTATACAACTGGAATTTATAAAGAGGGAACATAACATTCATCAACGAGTTCGAGGTTAATGTATTTTATTAATAATTGTTTGCAAGAGTGATTTTTGCCATTTATATCATTAAATTCACTATCTGCTTTTTGTATGAATGATTCATGTAATATATATATATATATATATATATATATATATATATATATATATATATATATATATATATATATATATATATATATATGTACCGGGTGTAACAGAAAATTTTTCCAATCTTTACATTAAGCTTTAAACTGTTGTATCTTATAAATGATTAAAGATATCTTATTGGAATTTTAAGAGGTTTTTATAACACTACTGAATTCTACTTTGAACAATGAATGTATTTAGTTCTAAGTTGAAATGATGATCCCACTTGCTGTTGTGACCTGATCCAGATTTCCTCTCTACTGTTCCCTCATTTTAAAACTTATTCGCCATTCTCTTGATGGTTCTTGAATGGACTTTGAAGATGGAAGCCCGAATATGAATATTGGCACCATTACTGAAGGCCTGATTGATCTTTTTCCGGTCAACATTGCTCATTTGGGAAGACATAGTGGGGCTGAAACAAAACGATTTTCACCTTTTCTCTTTCTAGCTGAATACCTCAACAGGTTTTCAGTGACTCTTACGACAAATGGTGTCAAAATAACGACTTATCTGAAAACCTGGAAAGGAGAAACTCAATTTAGTGCTTTCATAGATATTGAACATTTTGACTTTTTGAAAATGGCCGACAAGGAAGATTTAAATAATCTTCTATTTCCAGCATTCTAACATTTTTTTTTGTTTTTTAGGAGTTAAAGTATATAAAAATTGCCCAAAACTATTATTGTTCCGAGTGCTTTCGGCTACTTCTATAGCCATTATAAAGCATGTTGTTTGTGATATGGCGAATTTCATAGCAGTTTAACTGTGTGTAGTTCTTGCAGAGACATGTATGGTTTTTTGGCGGTGATGTGCTATGCGCGATAACTTGATATGGACATGACTTCTATTATTAGAAAAGCTTTTAACATGCCGTCTCCACTGCTAATCAGGGTACGATTGATAGCGAGGAAACTGTATTTAATCAGTAATGTTTTTCTAATAGTAAGTTGTCTACGAACATGTGATTTCAAAATGTTTGTGTTGACCAGAATTTTCCTTAAGGGTTCTTGTAAATTATGGGTTAATAAATGTGTATTAATCGCGGTCTGCTCCGAGAGACACCATGCAAGGCGTCTCCCTATATATCTATCTATCTTATGGTAAAATATATTTTATTTAATACGGATTGTTTGTTCCGTGTATTTTAAGTGTTTCCTTGTCTATTATACTATATAGTATATAACTATTATCTACTAAGATTTGTAATTGGGTTGTTTTATTTTGGTTGTTTTTGACATGAGGGTCGGTGTACAATATCTTTGAACAGTTTATCGACAATGACGATCATGATGCATTACAATTTGAAAATTCGGAAAATAAAATAAAAATTGAAACACACCTTGGCGGTTGAATATGAAAATTTAAAATAATACTATAAAAATTAAGCTGTTGATATTATCGGATCAATTTAATAAATCTTCTCAATATATATATATATATATATATATATATATATATATATATATATATATATATATATATATATATATATAAATAGTTTTATCTATCTTGCTATCTATCTTGATCAGCAACTTTCTCCATCAGCACATATTTATCTATCTGTCCAGCTAGCCCTGGCTCTTACATTTCACCATTCCTGGCAGAACTTCTATTGTCACAATATGGGATATCTACTAACAAAGGTGATGGAATGAAAAAGAAAAAGAAAAAATCTAAATTAAATCAACTAGTTAAAAATTTTAAAAAATCATTTTAAAATTACCAGCATCTTTCGTTCACGCGTATGTGTAGTCGCACCAATAAAACAAATTAAGTTCGATGAAGTCCTCAAGAATGAAACTCGTCACAAGAAATCTTTATATATATATATATATATATATATATATATATATATATATATATATATATATATATATATATATATATATATATATATGGTGCAATAGAAAACATGAAAGTAACACTGACATCTAATTTTGATACATATATTTACCAAAAATATCTTAAAGTGTAATTTTCAACAATAAAATGACCATTGGCTTCAACCACGGTTTCAAGACGACTTCAGAAACTTCTGCATTTCTTTTGGACGGTCATTAATCTTTTTTTCTAATTATTATTAATAAAACAGCAAATAAACTTAAATTAAGATATATTTGAACATATTTAATTTAATCATGTTTTCAAGCTAAACTATAGCTATATAATTATTTACTATTTAAAACATTACATTAGTAATTATTTTCTTTTCAAAGCAAGTGAAACAAGCAAACATTTCTTATTAAATGAATTTAATTACTATTTTGAAAGAGCGTAGAAGCAAGATACACTGAACATTTAGCTTTGAAAATCGATTATTTTTAAATTTCAAGTTATATTTGTATTTGAAAAGAAAAATAACTTTAGTTAAATAAAAATTAGGAAAGACAGACATGGCGGTCTTCATTGGTCGTGTTGAATATTTTTTTTACGAATTTAACTATATTTTATTTAAATCAATTTTAGAAAAATAAGGCTCGCTATAGTTTTTTGCTTCAATAAAATTTAATTTTAAATGATTTACTTTTTATGTTAGTTGCAAACCAAACAGAAAAAAAGATTTTTAAGTTTTTAAAGATTGAATAAACAAATTATTTTCCTTAAGATGGCCGAAAAATATTAATAAATCAATAATACACACACACACACACACACACACACACACACACGCACGCACGCACGCACGCACACACACACACACATGCAGAAAATGCATATATGTATAGATAGATAATAATATCCCTACAACATAGACATAAATGAAAAGTGCGTGGATTTAAAGTAATCCTGTTATTAAAAATAGGCATTTAAAAATTTCCTGATTATCGAAAAAGATGACTGTATTAAGATGATTTTATTAAAGCTACTGACAATTCCCCCCTCCCAAATATATACCTGAGTGTGTTGTTTTTGTAAAAAAACTTTCTCGAATATTTAATAATCTTCTTTTAAATTTACTTTGTTTTTTTAAATATTCATTTTTTTAAAGTTACGCTTTTATTTACTATAGATATGGAAATAAATTCAAGAGAATAGAAATTTTAAAATATATATATATAGCGATTCGAAATTCTCATCCAAATCAAAAAGTAAAAACGAATGAAATAAGAATTATTCCCGTTTGTTTTTACTTTTTAATTCTGAGAATTTGGAATGTGTTCTAATGCAATTATTACGTATTTTTAATTTCAAAATAACTTTGTAAATACAAATCATACGATGATACTTTTTAACGTAAAGGAGGGTTGGGTGATACTGAGTCTCTGTATATTTTTTTGTCCGGATTTATTGTAGATTTTTATTTTTAGCCGGACACACACACATACAGACAACTGCCTGTCTCTCTCTCTCTCTCTCTCTTATATATATATATATATATATATATATATATATATATTTCTGTATTTAGGCAGCAATTCTTCTTTCATGCACGTTTTATTGCATACGACAGATAAGGTACTTTGATTTAGTTTTTATACAATTTCTCATGTTAAATAATAATTTCTTTCTGTTCAGATGATAAATTATATACAAAACTGTCCAGTTTTTTAATTTTCTGCTAGCGCTTTCGGTTATACATTTAGCCATTTTCAAGGGTAAAATATCTTAAATATTTTGTTTTATGTATGTATTTATATAATGTTTTCATTTTAAAACACGTTCAAGATATTGTGTCCATGTTCATAGTCGATATTATTGTGTGTTGTTTTTTTTGTCTTTATTAATAAGGCTTCCATTATTTTTAGCCTCTTTTTGTTTGTAGAAGTTTTTTTATATAATTTACCATCCGAAAAGAAAAAAAAGAATTAGATTACATGAGAAATTGTCTAAAAACTAAATCAAAGTTCCTGTCTTTCGTATTCAATGAAATCTGTATATATATATATATATATATATATATATATATATATATATATATATATATATATATATATATATATATAAAAGAGGGTGAGGTGAAAAGTTAATACGCTATCAATGTGTGTGTTTACTTGCATTTAAATCTTGGACAGCCGATGAAATTTTCAGACTACCGTTGTATCTCTCTCCCTCCCAGCCTCCCCTCTCTCTCTCTCCACACACACACACACACACACACATATATATATATATATATATATATATATATATATATATATATATATATATATAAAATTTATAGAAAACCAAGCTTGCTGCTGCCACAGCTTCACCAATTTGCTATCCTCTGGCACTAAATTGGATTTTCTATCTCATGACCCGATTATATGCAAATACAGATATATATTCCTTAAATTACAGGAATTGTGGCGCTTATATGTAGATACATAACTTTGATAAATAGGAGGTGGAAAGAATTAAAGGGGAAGGAGGATAGATTTTTTTATATAAACATTGCTATCAGAAGAAAAAATATCCCGATTTTTTTAAATCACATAGGATGTGATTAAGAAATACACGATGACCCAAGTGCATTGACAAGGAATGATGTTATCCTGGAAATATTGCATATAGCCCAACAGTATCAAGGCGAACTGAAGGTCCCGATTGTAATTTGGCCATTTAGACCAATAGCATAAACACGGACCGGAAATCGCGATTAGGATTCTGAAGAATCAGAAATTGCAGATTATTGATAAATCTATGTAAGGTAAACAAATATTTTTGGTAATAAAATCGGTTTTGATTATTACAAAAATATTCCACAGTAAAAAATATTTTACGATGTCCACATTTAATTTTCGGTATTAGTAATTTAAATGCTTGAAACAATTTCCGATATCGAACAGGTCAAACATAACTTTTTTTTCAAGGTCGAACACCTCAGTAATTTGATGCAAGTCATGAATCTTGTTAATTTTAAAACTTCCAGAAATAAAACAGTTTCCTTTTAATCGTCTGAGAGAATCATTTTTACCTCCCATCAGCATGGCTGATGCTAACCTCCAGGACAGTGACTCATTGCCCCTTCTTGGGTTAACGTTTTCCACTGACATGAACTGGAAATATTTGATTGAATCGATTGTTAATTCTGTTGCTGCGCTGTGTCGCGCGAGACACTTTTTCTTTACCAGAATTTGTTGATCTATAATTGTTTTTTCTTCTTTTAATATTGCTGTAACATCAGGTCTGGCGCCCCTGCTGTATATTTGCATATTCTTCATGAAATCCAAAGAAGCATCCGTAGTGTTATATGTCCTGACCTGGCATCTCGGCTTCAATCACTTTCTCACCGCCTTAATGTAGGTTTCCTGTGCTTTTTCTATCGATACCTTTATGGTAATTGTTATACGAAAATTACCCCTGTGTTACCTAGACTTTATGAATTAAGGCGGAGTACTAAATTGGTTGCGTGGTCTCAATATTTTATAATTGAAATTGGTAGATGTAACCGGAAGTTCTATGCTAACAGTTTTTTCTATCGGACTTCTAGTTTATTGGGATTCTCTTTCGGCTTCCAGCTTCTCAGTGAACTTTGATTATCAAAAATTTAAATGTAATGTCAGTTCATATCTCCTATCTTCTTAATACTTGTTCTTTTATTGTTCTCTCTCCGTAATAATTCTTTACACATATTCTCTAACACTTAGCAATTCTTTGCATCTTAGTGGCTTTTTACTTTGCTCGGGCTGAAATGCTTAAAAAATACGAAAAACAAAAACAAAGATAAATATTTCTTAACAGGATTATTTTAATTCTAGTTGTTCAGTGATATCTCATCTTTGATGGCTTCGGTCGACGTATTCTTCGCCATTCTTCAGGTTTTTAACTGTTTAAAAAACAAGGACTAGTCTAAAGCAGCTTCAGAACTACGAAAACTAGAATCTCCTCGTGAGGAAGGCACTGAATAGAGCAATCGGCAAGTAGTCAGTAAAATAAAACGACGATGTAAGTCCAAAAACGATTATGAATCCAGGGCGACAACAGGCGAATTATGAGATGCCATGAAATTATTAGAACCGTGTGTGGAAATTAAACGGGTGTAAGTTAAATTCTAGGAAGAAAAAATCGCCTATCTAAAAAACAAAAAGACAAAACAAAAAACGAAACAAACAAAAAACAACCAGAAAGATAACTTATTTCTGAAAGTAACGTTTAAAAAATAAATAAATAAATAAGGAAAAAACAGATGTATGCGACGATACCTTTTCATTGCCCCATGAATAGACGAATCAGCAACAAGCGAGAACGTGAAATTTCCTGATGCTTCTTGCTGAAAAGATCTTCATTGAGAACCTTCGTCTGATAGCAACCTCCGACTAGCCACCAAAGTCGCTATCCATCGAGCTGTTGTTGCTTCAACACTGCTCGACGGCTGTGAAAGCTGGACCTAGTATCGACGACAAACAAAACTGCTTGAGACATGCCACATCTGCTGCCTTCAGCGGATTTGGCACTTTACAGACAGAAATCGTCAGAATCGAAGCCACCATCGCACAACGACTTCTACGTTGGGGTGGAGATGTTGTGTGTATGTCGAGCTATTGCCTCCTGAAAATTGTATTCTTCGGAGACTTCGAAACCGGCAGCCATCACCGTAGAAGCCCAAAGAAACGATTCTGAGACTATCTTAAGCGATCTCTTATCTCTTGCAACATTGACCTGACACATTTAGAGAAACTCGCAAGGGATCGGACCGGCTGGCGGTCTGTCTGCGTCGCTGGAGTGGCGCACCCCGAGGAGGAGAGACAAGAGGCGCTTGAGGGGAAACGACGCCAGTGTCATCTGCAACTTGCCAATCCCGCACCAAGCATGTTCCCTGACACCTATGCCCGAGAACTTGTCCCTCGAGGATCGGGCCGCTATCTCACTTTGCAGCCCATAGAGGACAAACGGAGATGGGAGGACAGCGTCGTTGTCAGCAATGACGGACAGCCTAAAGCACTAAGAGTCATCAAATCAATGCGAACGATCCTTTCCTTTAAATGCTTAGGATTAAATCAAATATGTGGGTCACTTCCAGTCAAGTTGAGGTCTGCCTTAACAAATTCATGCCATCGGCACATTCTTCTACTCTGATATTGTTTCACCTTCAATCAACTCTCACAAAGCTAAACGGCGATAGGGAATTGCTGACGGGAGAAGGTGCTGTTGAAAATCGAAGCCTTTAGTCCTGAACCTGCACTTTGCTGGTGAATGTAGACATCAACGATATCATCACAAAGGAAGCGATCAGCAAAGAAGAAATTCAGAATTGTCCTTCTAGACAGATTGCCACCCAAGGCTATAGAACCCAGTCTGTCCTGCTATGAGTGGGGAGAAGAGTTGGATTCATACCTATCCCAAAGGTACTACCACGTACGTAAATCTAATGAACTCGACTAGAATTCGATATCGGCTCTCCGGTTCCTCAATCCGAGCTGCTGAAGAGCTACTTAATGTAGAGGGTCACTATATAAGGTTGTTTTAAGGGCGTAAAAGAAAGAAGTGTAGATCGGTGGAAAAACACACACGGGGATGGGGTCCAAAATGCAACAGTACACTGGAAGAAGCTCTCTGAATGGAATTCCTCCTTACAAATGGAATGCGAAAGTACATGACATGGAGGGTCTTGGCTGTGAAGGTTTGAACTGGTGCTATCATGAATATATCGTTGTCACTTTTGTAATGATCGTTGTAGTAGAGACTTACACTATAGTTCAATGATTTGTGACCACACGTGATAATTTTGTAAATTGTCTCCAAAAGTTGTTGTTTTGTACTTTAAATAAGAGAAAATTATTATACATAGTAAAAGAAAAGTGAGGCATGTTTTTTTTATTTTCAAATTTTATTATAACAAAAAGAAAAAAAAAGCATGTTATTATTAAATTTTACTCACGTCAAAATGTCCTCCTTTAGCCTTGATTACTGCAGAAAACATTTTTGGCATTCGTTGTGAAAGTTTGCCGACGTATAAGTGTGATAACTGATTCCATTCTCTTTTCAATGACTCTAAGGGAACTTTTTCATTTTTTTCACTCTTCTGTTAAGTTCATCCCGTGCTAATTCTGGCTGTCGCTTCAAACTTTTGAAGTGTAGTGTATATTTATTAAAGATTATTTGTTGTTGAGGTGTTTATTTTTCGAACAGGTGATACGAATAAACTTACAAATAATATTTTACAATTAACTATAACAGTTTATTCCCATATCAAAACTCAGGATATAAAACTTTAAATGGAAGTATATAT